>CM031243.1:666080913-666324375 GCA_018340775.1 Taxus wallichiana var. yunnanensis
GCTTGAACTTGAATCTCCACCAAGACATTGGGAACAACCATAGACTTGTTATAAATAGAGAAGTGATGATCGGCATCAACATTAGCAAACAAATAAGCATTTCTTTCTTTCTATAACCACAACAAAATTTCCCCTCTGAAAGCATGTCAAATCTGGCTAAATTTATGTGGCATTTGGGGATTGTCTCCTAGTAAAACATAATGCCATGTGAAGCACTCCTGGGAAAAAAATATTGGAAGAAGGAATGAATCCAACCCCAAGCAAATATGGGCTTTGTGAGAGTACCAAAAGAGGTGTGTGAGAGTTTCTAGCTACCCACGAAGGGGTATATAACTATGTATATTAAATATATAATTTACTTATTATATATGTTTTTAACATTTATATAATTATATATTAAAATACTATTATTTTTACCAAGAACATTAAAATATTTATGAATAAAAAAATTAATAAGATGACACTCATACAAAAATCTTTGATAAACAAGGTCAATGGTCAAATTTGACTCCTGAAACCAACATTAATTATAAACTATTTCAAATCATGCAATGATAAGTGAACCAAGCTCGGTGCCACTTAAATATGCTAATAGAGTAAGTTTCATACACCAAATTATTGCCTATTTGACCTTGATCAAAATAAGAAATCATCTACATCTCACTTCATATATACCAAATTAGTGATATGCCTTGAATTGCTATAGACTTTAAAAATTCAATTACATTAATTATAAATTAATTGAGTTGAATTCAAATTCCATAAATGGAAAAACATATTCTATCTCAACAAATCAAAAGAAAAAATATGTAATGAAACATTGTAACACAAGACAAAATTGAATTAATGAAATAGCACAAGAAATAGGTTTATGAATATTTCAACTATTTATTTTCATCTTCCTGTATTTCTACCAACTCCTCGTTGGTTATGTGACTTGGATTTGTAGTTACAGCTAATGTTCCTTTCTTCTTCTTATCTATATATATAATTATGGGAACAATTCATTCATTGTCCAAATATCTACTTGTGGGATATTCATTTCATCATCATCTTCATTATTTATTGTTTTGTGATGTTCGTCACCGTCACTTTCATCATCATCATCTTCTTCTTCTTCTTCTTCAAAATGAGCTTTGCCTTAATCATTGACTTGATCAATATGGTGATCTTCTTCATTATTGGGGTCATCATCATCACTGGAGTCATGTTCATAATCTCTTTCCACAACATCAGTTGTTCCCCATGGTACTTGTGTTACAACACTATTGTCATCAACAACATGTCTCATCCTTGGCTCATAATATAATATGAACTGTCATTTACCTTCTCTCTATGTCAAGATAGAAGAATACCTAAATAAAACATAGCTAAAAGGAGACCCAAATATAGAAATTATGCGCATGAAAAGAAGAAGACATACAAAATAAAAATTATACAAAGTAATACCTATAACAATGTTGAGGTAACACATATAGCTCTTTCCCTGGGAAATGCTCTAGAAAAGTCAATCGAGTAGAAGCCACTTTCATTTTCCTTTGAACCACAAAGTGCAAATGTTTACTCACCTTCACTATGTCAAATGATTTAAGATAGCTTTGATATATTTCTAAAAATATAAAACACATATGTACGAAAAAAAAGTGTTACAAAGAACTAACTCGATTCTTCATATCCTCACACTATGTCCAATGCTTCTTGTGTCACTTTCCTTCAATGATGGCATGAATATTTTCTAAATATGAACTCATTTGTTGAAGAGTAGGTTGATTTGGAAATGATATTTGTAGATCGGTTGGGAATGGTTTGCATAGATGTTTCCTTCTACAATCAATCCTTTGGCTCCCATGCCTAGTCTTTTCTTCTTCATATTTTTGAAGCCGCAAAACCATCTTTGAAGTATTCAATAACATGAAATTCTCTTGTTGAATTATTTTTCAAAAAGCTCTGAAAATCAAACATGTAACTAAATAATTAATGGATATACACACTAAGAATACATCATATATGTTTGACATGAATTTCAAT
This sequence comes from Taxus wallichiana var. yunnanensis, assembly GCA_018340775.1. NCBI lineage: Eukaryota > Viridiplantae > Streptophyta > Pinopsida > Cupressales > Taxaceae > Taxus > Taxus wallichiana. Next base: position 666,082,942 of record CM031243.1, read on the forward strand.
ACATACCCGGTTTGACATGAATTTCAATGCTCTATTTTATTTCAAGCCCTACATGACACGATTTGTTTTTAATCCATGCCTTCTAACAATAAATGTATTTTATTGTTCTATGTGATAGAGGCTGACATTTCGAAAGTGTATAATGTCTTACGGGAGATAATGGATTGGACATTATCTTTGTATCGGCCATCATGTGTATGAGAAACTAGTAACATCGGATTTACTCTTACTACTAGCATTTATTAAACTTGATTAAGCATACTTAAGATATGCAATTATTTTCTATGGTCCATGTTATTCCATTTAGAGAAGTGGTGACTATTATTTTTTAAACTAGATATCTACAACAAACATGTTTTCCTTAGAATATTCTAATCTAAATGCTTGGATACGATTACTTGTGAATGAATATAAAATATTGAAATTTATTATCCTCACACAAAATATAAATTTGGTACGATGATGTTTAATCTATGAACTTCATGTTGCACGATAGGTACTTGGATATAAATAATTTGGGTATTAGGATGGTCAACCACATGTAATTTATGTGCTAGAAATAAATTGAGTATCAATGTCCTCATTTGTAAAAGAGTGAGTAGCAATATTTGGTATCCCATAGGGGAATTGTTTAGTAGATCCCATGATATTGTGCTTTTATGCTAAATATACAGTTAATGACAAACTAATATTTTTATGGTGTAGGTATTTACAATTGATGTTTTGGGGAAGCTATAATCCTTAGGAAATAAAAGCATGTGATGCATATTCATATTATTTTGTATTTCTCTCCTCTACATATAGAAATGACATATTTTCTCTCTAAATAATGGATGCATCAAACTAACTTTTTTATGTCTTTTTATTGTGTGTTTTGCATTTGTAAGTTCTCATTTGCTAGGTAATATTCCATTTCAAGTTTTGTCTAAACACCATCAATAAACATATAACATTATCCCTAATGAGAATTCATTCATTTCATCATGTTGTCGTGGATTTTTTTAGTGGCGAATATTTATAATATGGTGAATATTCCATTTTAGAAAAAATTGAAAAGACAATTTTTCTAGCGTGGGTCATTGACATGTTCGCCTAAAAATTAAAGTTTAATTTTTTAGGGGTCGAAACTTCGCCTACCTCTTTAAAATATCCCCTATATAATCCTATATTATTCACCGGGTAGAACACTACTTGCTAACTCATACCACCTGGGGCATATCTATTATCAAGTACATAAAACTTGCAAAGCAATAGATTCCAGTACACAAAAGTACAATTTTTCAGACAAAAGTGTTCAACTGATGCACGACAAGAAGAATCATTGATGGGTGACAAGAAGGCTCTTTGGATGGATGACAAGAAGGCTATGTAGACGGGTGACAAGAAGGACCTGATTGACGGTGAAAGAAGGATCTGTTGACGGGTGACAAGAAGGCTCTATTGACAGCCGACAAGAAGGTTTTGTTGACGGGTGACAAGAATAACCTTCTTACGCACAATAGGGAACTATTGTTGACACCTAAAGACAAGTTTCGTTTGTTGATGCATGACAAGGTGTGTTTGTTGACGGACGACCAAGAGCTTATCTGACTTGAATTTATCATGCTGAGAACAATGGAAGTTGCTAGTGCTCAGAACACCCAAAAAGTTACAAAAAAACTCAAAAGTCTTTGTTCAAGTATTTTGGAAACTATACTGTGGTTCGAATCTTAATGCCAAAGACCCATAGAGCTCCCACTGAAATCAATCAGAGCATAGACTGTGTGGAAGGTGTTATTGAAGTGGGCATGCATTATGCTTAGTATCAGCCAAATGACACCTATAATGATATCATGTCATGGCTTGAAGATATTCCCCTTGATGTGCAATCAAGAGTGCAAAATGCAACTAGTGGTTCACAAAAAAGGGAACCTGAGTGATCGTGATATTCCTAAAAGCTCTGCACGTAAAAGTAAAACTATGAATACTGTAAGCTAGGAAAAATACACTACTAACAAGGAAGTAAAATACCAATAATCATGCCTCCTTCTTTGTGTTCCATAGAAAACCTCAGAATGGGCTAGGAAACATGGACTGAGCCCTAATTGTGTGATATGCAGGTGCTTTTTTTCAAGACAGCAAGAACTTCCTACAACAATGATCCTCTTACTTTGCACTAGATGGGAAAAAGGATTATGAGGCTATTTAGGCATTAGGACGAGGAAAAGGACGTTCTTTGCTCAAAGGATGCAAGAACTTAGATATGGTATTCAAGCTTATTCTCCATGTGTTTAGAGGGGAGGGGTAAGGTTGTATTTATAGCCTAGGGAGTGATTAACTTAGAGTAATTTAAGTAACCATGGTTTGAAAATGTGGGAAAGATTATGAGTGGTTTGAAAATGTGGGCAAGATTAGGTGAGTGGTTTGAACATGTGGGCAAGATTAGATGAGTGGGGCCATGAAGAATGGGTGAGGATTTGAATTATATTTTTAATTCATAAGTGGAGAATTTTAGGTGAGTGGGGACCACGAAAGGTGGTGAGGATTTGAATTTGAATTTTTAATTCAATAGTAGAAAAACATGGAGAATAATGACATGTGGTGAGGATTGGGTTATTTTTTGATTTTGAAATGGATAATTAATCAAATTATATTTGATTAATTCAAGTGTATTTTTATGGGAAATGAGGAAGGAATTAATTTATTTATGACATATATGAAATTAGGGTGTCTACATTTTCCCCTCTTTGGAAGGGTACTATGAAAGTAGTGTCCTTTCAAAGAAAGCAGACGGGATGGGGAAGAATTCAATCTACTTTTCTTAAGAAAAAGGTAGAGGGAATGTTTGTTGAGGAGAATTGAAAGTGGTGAGTGATGGATGTCATAGTATCCTCCAAGACAAAAATGTCATGAGAAGATGTGATTATGGATAGATGTGATGATGCCCCCTCGAGAGGACTAACAAGAATGGAATATATGACAACTCTCAAAAGAAGAGAAATGAATTATGCATAGAAGAGGATGATAATGGAGTGGAAGATTCTGAAATGACCACACAATGCAAATGGAGAAAGGATTAATCGGCCTTGAATCCTAGGTGTGAGGGTGTGTGGGAAAGAGAAAATGGAATGGATAGGATTGGGGGTTGATTACGAGAAGAGTAAGGGAGATAGGGATGGAAAAAGAGGAATGAAAGAGGTAGAAATAAGAGAGAGGGATGATAGGGGAAGAAGGGAATGATGTTGGAAAACAAGGAAAAAACAGAAAATGACAGAGGAGAGGGTGAAGGAATGAACTAGAGAGATGGGAAAAATGAAGGAAGTAAGAGATAGTAAAGAGGGATGCGTGAAAGTGAAATAAATGATAGAGGTAAGAAAAGTAGGAAAAGGAAAGGATAAATAAGAAAGAGAAAACAAGGTGGGAGTAAGGGGTGAAATGGATGAAAATGGAAAGAGGATGAAAGAAGAAGTAGAATGGAGAAAAAAAAGAAACTATGAGGGGTGAGGAAAGTGTGAAAAAGAGGAAAGAATAGAAGAGAAATAGATACTGAGAATGAACGAAAAAGTAGGGGTGGTAGAGAAAAGGAGAAGTAGTCAAAGAAATGTGAAAATTAGGGCGAGAGGGAAAGGAAGATAGAACAAATACAAGGAGAATATTGAAGGAATCATGTCATTGCGAGGAATACCAAGGAAAAGAATATGGAATAGACCGTATGGAGATGCATGTGGAGGGTGGTATGATAAAAAATATAGAACAACACTAAAGAGCAAGGTTATCAATGGGGAAGTAAGGAGGAAACATGATGGAAAAAGGGGAAGAAGATGATACAAGGGAAGGGAAATAAGATGATGGGTGGGAGAGAGAAGAGGATAACAAAGAAAATGATGTAGAAGGAAGGAATACGAAAGGGGTAAAACGTGGAAAGGAAAAATATAAGGAATGTTCAGAGAAGAAAGAGGGGAGGAATGACATCGATTGGAAAAGATGCAGAGATGCATGAAATGAGGATACTAGGATGACAAGAAAATAGAAAAGGGATGTATGATGAAGACAAGAAAGATATTGAAGAGGGTGAGAAGATGGAGAGATGGGTAAGAAGCAACAAGAAAGGGTGGGATTGAGGGAAAAGAATAGGAGAGAAAAGAGAATGGAGTATAGAAGAGGAAATGCCAATTAGGGACGTTAGGGAAATTCCCCTTATAATGAGTGGTGAGAGAAAAAATGAAGAAAATGAGAAAGCTAACGAGGATTGGAAAGGGTAACGCCAACAAAGGGATGTTAGGAAAATCCCTTTTATAATGAGTAGTGGGCTTAGAGGAGGGAAGGAATGAAGGGAAACTCTAGAAGGTCTAAAGGAGTGAATGAGGACATGCAGAATGAGGATTACTTGTTTTTAGGGAAAGCCCATTTACAATTATTAGCACGAGAATAGAAGATGATGATGAAAGAATGATAGAGGAATGTTAACAATAATGGTAAATGCATGTGTGGGTAGAAATGTGGGGGTATTTTGAGAAGATGAAGTGGAAAGAGTAAATAAAATGGGAGGGATGAGTTGGAACTAGGTGAAAGTGAGGAGAGGATGTGGGTGATGAGGACGAACAAGGTGAGGATGAAGAACCAAGACATGAAAAGAATGGGAAGAAACGATATGAAGGATGATGGATCAAGAAGGGGAAAATGGGGGAAAAGGACGTGATTGTAGGAAAAAGAGATTAGATGTATGTTGTAAGAGGATATGTGGAGAATGGATAATAGTAAGAAGAAAAAGTGGGTAGTAAGAGATACCAGTGGAATAAGCGATCAACAAAGTAAATGAAGAATGAGGCGGGGGAGAAGTTCATGATTACAAGTTAAGTGAAGGGAGGACCCTAACATAAGATTGTCATGTGACGGAAGTGGTTAAGTAAGATTGCCAAGCAAGCAAAACTAGAGATGACAAGTGGTCAAGCGTGAAGTGGTGTTTGCGAGAATAAAAAGGACGTGAAAGGATGTAATAATGGGGAATGCTGAGAAAAATTGAATGGTGAAGAGTGAGTAGTGATGGGGAAAGGCAAGGAGATAGATCATCCTTAAGAGGGACTCTTAAGTGAGATCGCCATGTCGGGTGAGTGGTTAAGTAAGATTACAAGCAGATGAGAGGTGATAGTGGTGGTAAAAATATGTGATGATGGGGAATGAAGAGGAAAGATGATGGTGAAATTGTAGAGTGATGGGCGAATGTAAGATGCCATGTCATGCTTAAGAGAATCTCTTAAGTAAGATCACCATGCTATCGGATAGGTTTCATAAGATCACCTAACCGATGGGTATAATATGAAAGGAGAAAGATAAAATGATATTGGGGATAGGGGTGGAATGGTAGGTTGAAGATGATGATCGTGACGAGAGGTGGGAGAAATAAGATGGGGGAAATATGATGGGATGGGGGAAGGCCATAGGGTAGATCAACCTTAAGTGGAAGTCTTAAGTAAGATTGTAATTCAGCCGGAATGGTTAAGTAAGATCGCCAAGCTGAAGAAGAAGAAGGATGAAGATAAAGTTGGTGGGAATAGGGTATGACAAAATGGACTGAAGGGGAACCCTCAAGTGAATTTTCCATACTATGAGAGCATATAAGTAGGATGACCAGGCATAAGATGGATTTGGGGAAGGATGAGAAAAGAGTGAGTGAGGTATGCCTGATTAGAATAGGATACGAGATGAGGTGATAACAAGAAAGAAAGGAAACAAAGGAGTGTAACATGAATGGATGAAGGAATATATGTACCAAGGGAGGAGAGTGTGAGGGGAATCCTTAATTGGTATTTCCGTGTGGTGAGAGTAATGATACGAGAATGAGAAGTAAGAGGTGAAATGGGAAGATGTGTGCGGTGATGAGTGTTGTTTGATGAGAGGGGAGGTGGTGAAGAAGCTTCTACAGTGGGAAGATCTTAGGGAGAGAGTAAACCTCCACCGAGGATCCCATATAGAAGGGGTTATTAAGTAAGATTGTCAAGCGGGAAGCAGAAGGGGGAAAGGAAAGAATACAAATGGGTGAGAGGGGACAGGAATGGTGAGAAGGGTAATATGGGGATAAGTGGCGGAGGAGTAAAAATGAGGAGTGAGGATGAATGGATAAAATACATGGTGATCATGGTGGGGGAGAAGGAGCTACTGGATAATGAATGCTACTTGAGAAAGATCATCAAGTAAGATTCACAAACTGCAACGGTGATCAAGTAGGATTCCCAAACTAGAGAATGTATTAGTATGGGTGAATGGATGGGGTGCAAAGTAAGATGTTGATCATGTAGGAAGATACTCACGTGATGAAAAGCATCTTAATTTTAATATAGCACATAACAAGATGTATCATGATATAAAAGATCAGGATGACTAGACTGTAATATGCGTGATAGTGTAGACAGGGGGCCATAAAAAGCTTTGATGCCCCAAGATAATATGCAAATGGAAGAGAGCATAGATAGAGGCCATTAAGAAATTATGATGCCCCAAAGATTTACATGTAATCGATAACATAAGAATATTAGAGAGAACACTAGGATACATAAAATCAAGATGCCCCCTGTAATATATCAAGATACAAGAAAGTAATTAATAATTTATAGCCAATAATGCAACACAAGAGCCAATAAGCATGTCCCTAACGTGTTCCATAGTGAGATTGATTAGATGTTCCCCCAGGGGTACGAGGACATAGTAAAGTATTGGGTCATTTTCCTCAAATAAGGAAACAATGAGAGAGGGATTTGTCCCAAGTGAGGATTCACGCGAAGAGAAGTGGGTTGAAATTGGTATTCATAAGGTGATTGGATCATTCGTTGGGGATAATAGTTCAAAGGTTGAATTGTGTTGGTTATTTTAGAGTTTTTTGCAATTTTGTGGAGTTTACAATATTTTTATTTTTGTTTATTATATATATATATATATATATATATATATATATATATATATATTTTTTTTTTGGATTTTTGACGATTTTGAAATGTTTATGATTTTTTTGACGATTTTCAAATTTTTTGGATTTTTGATGATTTTGCTAATATTTTGATTTTTATGATTTTCAAATATTTTGGATTTTTGACGATTCTTTCTAATGTTTTTGGATTTTTGACGAGTTCTAATTTTTTGTTGGATTTTGGATGATTGTTTCTAATGTTTTTGGGTTTTTGACGATTTTCAAATGTTTTTGGATTTTGGATTTTTACACTGTTTTTAGATTTTTGACGATTTTCACACTATTTGTGGATTTTTACACTATGATTGGCAATTTATGGACCAAAGTGTAGACTTAGTTTTGAGAGGCGATAAACCAGATATTATCCATATGTACCGTGTTCCGTGTGGTAACTTATGTTCAGAATAACACAAATTCTCTTTCCATTGGCAGGATATGGTGGTGATGATATGATGAAAAGAAGTCCAACTCCATTCTTGACTCCACACAACTAGTAAGATGCGTGGGCTCATCACCAAGAATCAAGAAGGATGTAGGAGGTAGATAATGAATATAGAGACAAATGCTAACAACAATCCATTTGGGAAATTGTGACTCCATTCTTCATAATGGTATTTAACCAGTTTCAAAAATGGCTTTCACTTTATGAGTCACGTGCTAGACTTAGATAGTTATGTGGCTTGCTGATTGGTAAGATATGAGGTTAAGGGATAGTTCTCTCTTCACTTAGGCATCTAAATTACTTGTTTGGGGATTCTATAATTTGCAAACCGTAAGATTTTATAGTTTTGAAATGACTCCCTATGCCTTGCCCCATGCTACCAAGGAGAAGCAAGGGCTCATCACCGAAGGAAAAATATAGGTGAGTGAATTCCCTTTTTGTATTTTTTTTTTTTGTTTTTTTTTTAATATTTTGCGATGTTTTTATGCTTTTATGAGAATGAACCTCTACGCTTTGCTCCATGCCACTTGTAAGAGACAAGGGTTTATCATCGAATACAAGACATAGACAAGTAAGGGAACCTTCTTCCATTCCCAATCTTACACTACCAGGAAGAAGTGTGGACTCAACACCAAAGACTATGAAAGATGAAAGATGTGATGATGAATTATTCATAAGGTATTGAATTGATGGATTTTATAATAGCACTTTGTATTCGGGAAGAAATGTCTCGCCCCAATCTCAGCCCACATGACTAGTAGGACGTGAGGGTTCAACACCAAAGACTGAGATGGACGACCAAATGAACTGGGTAAAGAAGTTTAGAGCTTCGTTATGAAAGAGAGAATGTCTTTGAAGGGAATATATTACCATCAGTAAGCTTCTAGGTATGACCATAGGTGAAAGCGACTAAAAATGGGAGATATTATAAGAAGTATGATGCTCACAAACTTAATAGGATTTATATTAGCACTTGTCTCATGATGATAAATATGAAGATGTGATTTTGATAATGAAAATGTCTACCAATGGAAATAAATAAATTTATTCAGAGATAAGCAAGACAGAAGGAACAATGTACACTTTGTTGTTTCCCGGAATAGAGAGTGCTTTCAAGAATAGAATTTCTTTGAATGGAATGCATTCATGGGTTTTTCAAGGACTTGGCCTGTGTCAATGGCCAATTTATAAGCTCCAAACCCAAAATTATCTATGATTTCGTTGGGCTCAAATTTGTCTTGTTTGTCTCATTCTTTGGGTGTGTTCTTTCGATTTTCTTTGAGAATGAAATCATTGACCTTAAATTTTCTAGGTTGAAATTTTTTATGGTAGCTATGTCAGTAGCGATTTTGATATACTTGAAGATGATCTAGGGCATTAAGTCATTTTTCATCAAGAAGCTTGAGTTCATTAAGGTGTGAGTGTCGATAATAATCTTTATTGATTACATATTTGAAGGATATTATGAAGGATGGAAATTCAACCTTGACATGTAAAATAGCTTCCCAACCATAAACAAAGGAGAAGGGAGTGGCTCTAGTAGGTGTGTGATAAGATGTGTGGTAAGCCCAAAGAGTGGGATAGATTTGGTTAAGCCAATAGCTTCCATGTGTGTTGACAATGATGGTTTGTGTTATTTGGTTTGTTGCTTCTATTTGTCCATTAATTGATTGTTTTGAGGATAGATTCACGATTAAAGATGGAAAAGGTTGTGTAAAGATATTCCTGGGTATAATTACCTCGTAGAATGTATGCACGTAGAATTCTTAACAGGTGAGAATAATTAGTGATGAGATGCCTGTAAGATCGATCATTGAAAGCATGATGGACACGATAGGTTACATTATCGCAAGTGTCCAAACTCGATGTGGTTGTGTTTCAACAACAAGGCTAGATATGTTAGGCATAAGAGCCAATATTGGAATAATAGAATCAAACTTAATGGTACCTGTTGATGGAACCTCTTCTGTAGTGTCTACAGTAATATCAAGGTTTGAAAGGGAGTCTTGAAATGAGATCAAGGTCTCGTTAGATGTTAGAAGAATGTTGTCACCCAAAACAGTTCAATATATGTTTGGGCTGAAAGAAAGTCTTGAAGTAAGTTCAAGTTCTTATTTGATGTTGGAAGAATGTTGTTTTCCAAAACATGTTCAATGTATGTTTGGGTTGAAAGAGAGTCTCGAAATAAGTTCAAGTGCTTAGTAGATGTTGGAAGAATGTTGTTGTCTAAAAAAGGTTCAATGTATGTTTGAACTAATGGAAGGAAATTTGAACAAGATATGGATTGGTTTGGAATTAGAGAGTCTTGATTGTTGTCATCATGATCTCGTGGAATTTTAGTATATATAGGAGTTTCAAACTAGTCACTCTTCATGAAAGTTGTAGTATTGATGTGTCGTTGGTTGCAAGAGCGTTATCATCAAGTTCTAAAGAGATGACGTCGTCATCAATTAAATCTTGGACGTAATTCTTAAATTGCACACATTTATCTATGTGATGACCATCAATGCGATGAAATTCACAATATGTGTTAGGTTTGTACCAACATGGCTTAGCTTCCCCTTCAAAGGCAAAGGGTTTTGTAATTGGATATCTTATTAGTTTAGCCCCTTTTAGTTGATGAAAAACACTAGAGATACTTTCTCCAAGGGGGGTAAACTGGCGTTGGAATTTACGTGAAGTTACATCTTCATTAGGTTGTATGATTGGCTTTTTGGGTGATCGTTCACTAATTTGGGTAGCCATATGAGAGAGTTGTGTTGTCAACTTATTAATTTTTTCTAATAGCTCATTACGTAATGTTTTTTGTGAATTCATCATGTTTAAAAGAGAGGGAGAATGAAGAAAGGTGCGATGAAGAACTCAACCTATTGATTATGATCTTTATTTTGGCTCAATCGAGTTTGAACAAGTAAGGCTATAAGGAGCAAGCTTAAACAAGCTACTCAGATAAATATGTGATAGCTTAAATAAGCTATAATGAAAATGGTTGAGATTTGGCTTAAACAAGATTTAGATTGTTGACGAGGAGAGTAACCCAAACACGTTAATTGTGATATGGTTGTGATATAACTGAAAATGAGTTATGAAAGGATTTGTGTTGGCTATGATTTGGATAAACGTGATGGTGGATAGAATAATGAGTGAACTCAAACAAGTCACCCAATATTAGTTTGATATAGCTAGAAACAAGCTATGAAGGATGTTTTGACAATTGACAATATGGGGAGTGAATGCTAGTCACTCAATATCAGTTGGATATAGCCAAAGACAAGCTATGACAAATGTATTATTGGCTGAAGTGAGCTAATGAAATTGGTGTGATGTTTTGGTCTACGTTGTTGGATTGTTTGGATGTTTTCGCTTGGTATTGAATTGGTTGAGAACTGATTTTTTTGTGGAACACAACTAGGGTTTGAAATTTTACAATGAACACATTGATATCAACCAAGTTTTATGATAAAACAATGCTAAACTATTTTGTTTTCACACAACAAGCAATCATGTGGATCCAATTGTTTTGGCTTAGGAGGTAAATTCTTCAGGAATGATCATTGTTTCATGCAATCATACATGTATGTTGTGGATTGATGGATGCAGGCTCTTATTACTCCAAAAAAATGTGTCCTCCGATATACCCTAGTCCTGATATACCTAATTTTGTATGGGATAGAATTGGTACGGGAGCCCTTAGAGCACTAGAGGAGACTCACCAATTCTTACTTGCCTGTTTCAGAGTGAATCACCATGTCCAGAACAGGTTTTGTGAAAAGGTGGAAGGTGATGGAGGGATGAATGTGTATGGTGTCCTTATAACTCCCTCGAAGATTTATAGGGACGATGCCCAAGATTCATTGTTACAGCTATTTAGGCATGACTCGCATGCACCGCATGACAACATTACCTGTAAGTGAAGAGCAGGGGCAAGGTAAATACCAAACGCTGTGATGAGACTAGGTCTCAAAGTGTAATGTAGATGCAAATGTTGTTGGTGTGTGGTAGTCAAGTTCATGTCATCAATGTAGCTTTGGTGGTGATGAAATCCACCTCGTCTACATGTAAAAACAAAATGATAAAGTGATTAAATGCAGGGTTCTTTCCAACTTGAAATAAATCACTAGCAGAAAATAATTACGTACTTGACCGTATTTTTTTTTTTGTTTCAGCAGTTTTCTTTGAATGGTGGTATTTTTGTGGGATTTTATGTTTTTATGTGTTTTTTTTAACAATATTCCAACAACGTGGTCCTACAAAAAACAAATTAGTAGTTATCCTGAACTGTTAGCATATGTTGAATAATCTATATTTTTAGGAGTATATATTCTATTCTATCCCTTTATCTTCTCCTTCTAGGTGTATTCCATTATTCTCTCCTTCTATTTTGTAACCTCTCCATTCATTTAGGGGAGTCTTGTTCAATTCCTTTCCTATAAATATTGTACGTGAGTTCTATGTTTAATAGAATAATATGAGATATTCAATCTCTATTCTTTCTCCTCCATTTCTGCCTCACAGTTTGGTATCAAAGCACAAGATCTTTGACCATGTGTGCGCTTCTTTCTCTTGCCTATACATGAAAGCCTAAGCCACACTTACTATGTGAAGAATCCACATCAGCGTGGAAAGGAAAAAAAAACATTTTTTTTTTTGCGCAAGACAGGAGGAAAACGTTTTGTTTTTTTAAAAGTGTGGACTTTTAAAAAAGGCACTCGTACTGTGCATTTTTTTTTTTTCATCTGCTGCGTGGAGTTTTTACACCTCTTGTGTGGAGGCATAAATTTTTTATAGAGCGGCTATAGTGTGCATGGAGGAATAGAGGAATCAACGGCTGCGAGTTTTTGTCTCGACCTATGTAACCTACATGGAGATCATTTACTGTGTGTGAAGACATAAAGTTGCGTGGAAAATCTTGACAGATGTGGGGAAATCTTGACAGTTTGGTATAGAGTAGAAGAACTTTACTCTTGTTTGCTGTCAAAATATTCAAACAATTTGTTGTTTTTTTTCCTGTGCATATTTTGTTTTGTTTTTTGCACTAAAAAAAGGGTAGAAAACTGGTATTAGCTACTGCTCACGTGTGAGAAAGAGAGATTTGACTCTCCCGGAGAGATAGCCTACATGGAAAATTTGTTGTCTTCAAGAACTGATTAGAAGGTAGGAATAACCGAGCTACATACAATTAATCCAAGTTGTGGCATCTATATCTGCCTGGTAATCATTCCAGCAACCTGCACAATTTGACTCCAACAACCACATGAAGTAGAGACGTGGAGGAAAATACCAAATATCTATGTGAAGAGGTAGAACAGTACGAGGAGAAGAAACTTGGAGAAACTACAAATACTACACCGAATTTTGAGTGTAGACAACTCGATTGAGAGCGTCAATAACACATTCGCCAAAGCTGAAAGCCATAATATCAACTCGCTAGCCAAAGAACACCGTGGAGAAGATCCTAAGAGCTCCGGTTCTACTTTTCTTTGCTGAACGAGCTTTGAAATATTGGCAATCTTACATTCGACAAGCTAGTTTGAGAAGGACTTCTTGAATACTTTCTTTTCAACGTCAACTGCCAAACAAAGTGAGTACGGAAAGAATTAGAAGCTAAATATGATGCCGATTGTGATGACGAAGAAGAACACCCTACAAAGCGTTGTCGTCTCACAGCATGCAAATATCGTGAGCATCTATGATCTAGTATATAATTCTTGTCAATGAGTCAAAATTATAATAACTTTTCAAATAAATAAATATTTTTTTATTACGATGTCTGCTCCAAAGTTACTTCTTCTGATGCTCAGTTGCTCAAAGGGTCTAATTTTGTGGCGTGGAAGAAAAAAATGAAGACAATCCTTTAGTTTGAAGGATTATGGGCAATTGTCACAGGGTCCGTGTGCCTTCTCCCACACCCCCATGAACTAATAAAATATGACATGGCTAGTACTAAAGCCTTGATGCTGATAATGCTTAGTATCAGTGATGATGTGCAACCACATGTTCGAATGCGGAGAAACCCAAGGAGGCCTGGGACAAGTTGGCAACCATTTATGAAGCCAAAAATCAGACAAATATACTTCATCTTCAATCAAAGCTGCACACCCTCTCTATGGGGTCAGATGAGAAAGTGGAGGAATTCTTGCATCACATGGCTAAGCTGAGATCGGAGTTATTAGCACTCGATGAAATGGTGGACGATAAAATTCTCGTCGCAATCACCTTGAGAGCACTCCCTTCTCAATTTTGAGTGTTCGTTATGACACTGAATGTGTCTAAACAAATAGTGACATTCGAAGAGCTTGTGAATTTTCTGCAACAAGAAGAGGCCATCACTTCATCACATGAGGATTCTCAGGACAAATCCTTGTTCACAAAGCCTTACTGTGGCTAGAAGAATCAGAAAGGTCCCCTAGAGAAGCAAAATTTAGCGCAACCCAAACAACAACAAAAAGATCAAAAGTCAAAGAGATGGTGTCACATTTACAGAACCAATACTCATGACACTAATCACTACTGGCACAATAGCTTGAAACAGGGATCTTCAAGTCATACAAGCACATCCGGGCGTGAATATTTTCAAAATTCCAAATGACGTCCCCGACTGGAGAAAGCACAAGGGACATCTCACAACCCAACAAGAATATGATGACTCTGATGAGGAGACATCAAAAGGAGCCCATTGTAGTAAGAATCTTGTACTCGTCTCTCAAACTTCTCAGCCCATGAAGAAAGTCTAGTTGATAGACTTTGGTGCAAGCAAGCATATGTCAGGTGATAAGAAGCTATTTGATTCACTACACGAAGAACCAACTGAGATCGAGTTCGGATAGCAGATGACAAAGAGTACATTGCAAAAGGAATAGGGAATGTCACCATTCCTCTGGGACCATGAAAATGTACACTTACAAAGGTACTATATGTTCCTGGCTTGACTAGAAACCTCTTGTCAGTTACTCAGCTCTTGAATCATCACCTTAAGGTAGAATTTCTTGTTCAAAATGGCATTAAATCATGCTTTATCTCCCAACAAGGTATGGTTCTTTCTAAAGCTTTTGTAAAAGATAAGTTATTTGCTTTAGATATTGTTTCATCTTCTGTAGTAGCTTTATCTGCTTCAACAATAGAATCAACTGCCTTATGGAATTTTAGATATGGACACTTGTTGGTCAGTTCATTGCACCAGATGAGTTCAAAAGCAATGGTCCATGGACTACCCAAATTATCTAGTTCCTTGCCTATTTTCCCTGGCTGTCTTTAGGAAAACAACACAGAGATCCATTTCAAGCGAGCACCTTCCATGCCAAGAAGTGTCTGGAGGTAGTTCATACCGATCTGAACGGCCCATTGCCTACTTCATTTTCAGGATACAAATACTTCTAGTTGTTCATGGATGACCACTCTCACAAGATGTGGGTATATTTCCTAAAGAAGAAAAGTGAGGCTCTTCAACACTTGTAGAACTTCTATCATCGTGTTGTCAAAGAGTCCGGACAACCACTTCTTCTACTCCACTCAGATCGAGGGGGGGAATTCACATCAAATAAGTTCTTGGCCTTCCTGAACCATCACGGCATTAAGCAACACCTGACTACTCCCTACACACCCCAGCAAAATGGCATTATTGAGCGTCACAATCGCACAGTGATGGAGATGGTTTGTTACATGCTATCAACTGCAAAGCTAGGAGAATGTTATTGGGCTAAAGTAGTACAAATGGTTGTATATCTTCTCAATAGGGCACCAAAAAAGATTCTACAAAACAAGATGCCAGAAGAGGTATGGAGTGGTAAAAAGCCATCAATTTCTCATTTGTGAGTATTTGGTTGCACACAAAGATACATGCATGTCCTAGCTCAGAAGAGAAAGAAGGTAGAGCCAAAAACACTCCGTGTATCCTTCTTGCTACAAGATTACTACCTCAAGGTATATCATCTCATGGATCCTGAGACAAAGAAAATATACGAGAGTCAGGATGTGGTTTGTGACAAGTCATCCTTTGACTCAATAGTATCAACAAAAGATCCACTTCCAACCACATCTCACCGATTAGTCTCTGAATCAGATGATGAGCCAGAGGAGACTACTCAGAGAAAATAAATGCTGCCAAGAGAACTATTTGTTGACCTTGGAGAACTGGAGAATGTGACTCCACATCAATCCTCACAACAACAACATAGTTCTTCTCAAAAGTATCAAGTTCTCATCCAAGTGGGTACAAAGCACTATCAAGGACTCACATTTGCAACAACTCCCAGATACATCATCCGGAGTCAAAACAAGGAGTCAAACAAGAAATGAGGTAAAATTTGCACTCATGAGTTCACTGATGAATAGCTTCGAGCCAGATAATGTTCATGAAGCACTCGGTCAAACTCGGTGGAAGGAAGCTATGGATACGAATATGACTTGCTCATGAAAAATCGACATGGGAACTTGTTGATCTACCTACAGGAAAGAAACCCATAGGCTTCAAATGGGATTTCAAGACAAAATATAAGATAGATGGATCCATCGACAAACATAAAGCATGACTTTTAGGAAAGGATATGCTCAAAAAGAAGGCATCGACTATGAAGAAACCTTTGCACCCACTACGAAAGATGAAGACCATCAGAGTAGTTTGTGCACTTGCAGCACAGAAAAGGATGGAGACTTCAGCAGATGGACATCAAGAGTGCTTTCCTAAATGGTGATCTGAAAGAAGAAGTATACATGACCCAACCTAAAGGATTTGTTGATGAAAAGCATCCTAAGAAGGTATGTCATCTCATCAAATCACTTTACGGACTGAAACAAGCTCCAAGGGCATGGTATATCAAGATCAACGATCACCTTTTGCAGCATGGGTTCACTCATAGCCCCTCAGATTCAAATTTGTATATAAATAAGGTAGGAAAAGAAATTTTCATTCTTGTTGTGTATGTAGATGATCTTTGATCACTTAGTTCGGAAATATCAAGTTGATATTATAAAGAATGATCTAAAAATAACCTTCGACATGAAAAATTTGGGGCTAATACATTATTGTCTTGGCTTAGAGATATGGCAAAAGGAGCATCACATTTTTGTCTCCCAGACAAAGTACACCAAGACACTCCTGAAAAGTATATAATGTCTTACTGTAAACCTATATCCACTCCCATGGAAAAAGGATTTCAACTTTCAAGATTCCAGGACTCACCTCAAGTAGATGCTACTCTCTATAGGTAATTTGTTGGAGGGCTCATCTATTTGACATATACCAGACCAGATCTCTGCTATGTTGTCAACTATCTTTCCAGGTTCATGCAGGAGCCAAAGAAATGTCACTGGAATGCAGCAAAGCATGTTTTGAGATATGTCCGAGGAAAAACTAATTATGGTCTGGAATATAAGAAGAATGATCAATTCTTCTTATAGGGATACATCGACTTGGACCACATTGGATCTGTTGATGACAAGAAGTCAACTACAGGATACATATTTCATCTCGATCTGGACCTATCTCGTGGATAAGTAAGAAGCAGAATGTTGTTTCTATCTCATCCACAGAGGCAGAATATCACACCACACGAGGAGCTATGTGTGAAGTGATATGGATACGTCGCATTTTGGATGACCTAGGAATTCCTAAAAATAGTCACCTATTCTCTATTGCGATAATTAGAGTGTGTTGAAGCTCGTGCAGAATCCAGTCTTTCATGAATGAACAAAGCATATTGAAATTGACTTCCATTTCATTCGAGAGCACATCTTGAACCATCAAATTCAGCTCCAGTACTGTCCCTCTTTGACCGAAGCAAGTTGCTTGACATTCTCACTAAATCCCTTGGCAAAATGAAATTTGAATTTTTCAGGGGTCACATTTGCAAGAATAATGTAATAAGGGGGGGAATGTTAGCATACGTTGAATAATCTATATTTTTAGGAGTATATATTTTGTTCTATCCCTTTATCTTCTCCTTCTAGGTGTATTCCATTATTCTCTCCTTCTATTTTGTAACCTCTCCATTCATTTAGGGGAGTCTTGTTCAATTCTTTTCCTATAAATAATGTACGTGAGTTCTATGTTTAATAGAATAATATGAGATATTCAATCTCTATTCTTTCTCCTCCATTTCTTCCTCACACAAACAAAATGTTAGAAAAGTGATCATGGCTGTTTTTTATTTTCCAGATCACTCAAAGCGCAAAAAAAGAGCATACACAACCAATGACCAAACAAATATTAATAATATGACAAAGGAAAATAATGATTGAAATAATAGTTGGAAAACAAAGCTAGAGGATCCTGCAATGTTATAACAAGAAACTAAAAAATTGTGACCATTTCTGATTTTCCAGATCGCTCGAAGGCGCAAGAAAAGAGCATACGTGGATACAATTGGAATAGATTTTTTTTAAATGTTAATAATTATTGTAATTAATCATGATTTCAAAATAGCAATAATTATTTTTTTTACAAAAAAGAAAAACAACAAAAGAAGAGTGTGAAAATGTTACCTAGAAGTGTTGTTGTGGAAAATTGAAATGTAAGGCAAAAAATTAAAAATTAAAAAAAAACTGTTTTCCTGAGCTCGGGTGGCGTCACGTTTCTGATTTCCAATATCACTTTTGAAGTGTGAGGAAAGAGCATATGCGTGAGGTTGTTATGTTAAATAAAAGAAAATTAAATTTATTTAAAAAAAAAAAAAAAACTATACTTTTGTTTTTTTTTAAAAAGAAAGGTGTTAGAAGAAATGAAACCAAAAGTTTTTGTAATTCTAAATCAAAAAATTATTTTTCATTGCATAGATATTTTTGATACCTTTTCGTTAAAAAAATGAAGTCATTCCGAGTTCAGAGCAAAATTTATGGCTTCCAGGAAGATGGGCTATGGTAGCACTCTGAATGAAAATTTTGAACATGAGAAAAACATCCTGGGAGCTAGTTTTTTTATTTTTGACTTTTGTACTTCACCTGAGAAGCTAAAATTTTGACAGCAAGGTTAAAAAAGAACAATAAACAGAAATAAAGAGTTAGATCACAAAATGATTAACTAAAATGAAAGAAAGAATAATAATAATAATAATAATAATAAACTTCCTACAAAGTAGTTATTTTAGCAAAAGTAAATAAATAAATGCATTTTCCGGATTGGTTGTCCCATGACAGTAAGATGATAAACTAATGACTAGTTCATGTGTTTCTACAGATTACGAGTGAATAGCAAAATCAGAACTGCGAACTAAACACCAAGCACCGAGGAGATCAAAGATAGGATGAGCGTCATAGTTTCATTGCTTTTATAACTTTGTAGATACACCACAAGACACCACATAGAAAAAACACTACCTAAAGCATGAAGGTTAACCAAAGAAGGCCATAAGGAACAGAAAAAGAAATAATAACGAACAATAATAAACAAAGAACAAATAAAACCACTAATTGGGAAATTAATGGTAACAGATCGAAAGCCACCAGGCGTGCCAGAATGTAAGCTAGGAAAAATACACTACTAACAAGGAAGTAAAATACCAATAATCATACCTTCTCCTTCGCGTTCCATGAAAACCTCATAATGGGCTAGGAAACTTGGATTGAGCCCCGATTGTGTGATATGTAGGTGTTTTTCTTCAAGATGGAGCAAGACCTTCCCAAACAACAAACCTCTTACTTTCCACTAGATGGGAAAAGGGATTAGGTTATTTAGGCATTAGGATGAGGAAAAAGGACGTTCTTTGCTCAAAGGAAGCAAGAACTTAGATATGGCATTCAATCTTATTCTTTGTGTGTTTATAGGGGAGGGGTAAGGTTGTATTTATAGTTTGGGGGAGCGATAAACTTAGAGTAATTTAAGTAATCATGGTTTGAAAATGTGGGCAAGATTAAGCGAGTGGTTTGAAAATGTAGGCAAGATTAGGTGAGTGGTTTGAAAATGTGGGCAATATTAGATGAGTGGGGGCCATGAAGAATGGGTGAGGATTTGAATTATATTTTTAATTCATAAGTGGAGGATTTTAGGTGAGTGGGGACCACGAAGGGTGGGTGAGGATTTGAATTTGAATTTTTAAATCAATAGTAGAAAAACATGGAGAATAATGACATGTGCTTTGAGGATTGGGTTATTTTTTAGATTTTGAAATTGATAATTAATCAAATTATATTTGACTAATTCAAGTGTATTTTTATGGGAAATGAGGAAGGGGAATTAATTGATTTAGGACAGGATGTGAAATTAGGGTGTCTACAAATATGAACAAGAATATGTGGACACTTGGGAGGACATACAAGTTTGACTGGGCTGCAAAATTTCCATTTATTGAACCTATACAGCTAGCTAATTTTGAAGAAATTTCATCAGAATGTACATGTACAATATGTATGTGGAAATTGGGAAGGCAGCAAAAAATGCAACTGAAGTTGGACACAATTGAAAAACACTGTGGAAAACAATATTTCACTTTAACTGGGGAAGATGGCCAGAAAATAAAAAACACAAAATGGAAAACTGAAAAAGAATGCATGCATGTGAAATATGTGGTAGAATATGAGGCTAATTAGAAAAGATGCAAACTTCTCGTAGAAAATGGCGGAACGATCACATCACAAATTGGTAAGATGAATCAATCAAATTTGTGTACTAAACTCATATAGTTTTCTACTTTATTCCACATCCTTAAGAAAGGAAGACTGATTTTAGATTTCATTGATTTCAAACCTTTATATCAATATAATAGAATGTAAAATGTTCCCTCTCTCACTTTAATCGAAAATAGTGCACGGGAAATGGCTAAATGCCTTACTATAATTAAGAAGGAAGATTTGAAAGAGTGTAAAAAATACAAAGTTTATATCTTTTTCAATTGATGAAGTGACAGTTGTTGAAAACACCACATGGGTATGTATCCATGTTTATACTTTAGAAAATCATATGAGGACTCTACATTTGTTGGGTGTTCAAAAATGGTTGAAAATTGCAATGCAAAAAACCTATATAAACTAGTTATTTCTCTTTTGAAAGAAATTGTTGGCATGACTGTGAATGAAATTTCTACAAAGTTGGTATGCGTGGGAGCAGATGGTGCATCAATCATGCAGGGTCATAGAACTGGGATGTGTGTTCGATTGCAAACATCAGTCACCCCTTATATGCTAGCAATTCACTGTATGGCTCAAAAATGAATTTAGCATATAAAATCATTAGCAAATACGAAAATTTTGCAAAAGTAGAAGACCTTATAAGATAATTACATGCCTATATGAAAAGAAGCCCAAAACAATTTCTTTAGTTTCAGAAATTTGCAATAGGAATTAGAGATGCCAAAAAACTTCGAAGGAGGTTGAGACAAGGTGGATTTCGTTGTATGAGCCTCGCATGTAGAGTACATGAGGAGTATCCTTCATTGTTTGTTTCATGCACAAATATCGTCATGAAATTGACAGGGCGAGGGACTTGTTGTTCTGTCTAACTGATTTGGAGACATTGCTTACATTGGTAGGCATTCTTCCAATGTTGCAGGAGATCAATACATTGATGAAGCATGCATAGGGGAGATTAACCTATATTGTTGATTTTATACAGATGAGAAAAATGGTATGTATGAGTCTTGATGCCTTGTACACTTCCTCAGATAGTTTTGATACACCTGTATTTGATAACTAGAAAGTTTTATTGGATCTTAACCATCCCAATAACTTTTTGAGATTTAATATCCATGATCACCTTTGTATCCATGTTAGTGGGAAAGAGATACCACTACACATTCTGCAAAAAATTAAAGATGCTACATCAACGGAAAAAAAGAAGTTCCTATGACACAAAATTTGTTTGATTCTGTAGTAATTGAAACAAGAATAAAACTCAGAAAAATTACAGAATCCTTAGCATCATAAATTAGAGAATGTTTCAACCAAGACAAAATTCTTGAAGCCATGGGTGTGATGAATCCAAATTTTTGGAATACAGAAGGTGGCCGTGCTGATTTTGTAAGTAATATTTTTCATAAATACATGGGTACAATATTGGATCATTTCAGAAATACATCAGAGGTCGAGGGTATTGAAATAAAAGG
The DNA here is from genome assembly GCA_018340775.1 of Taxus wallichiana var. yunnanensis. Taxonomy (NCBI): domain Eukaryota; kingdom Viridiplantae; phylum Streptophyta; class Pinopsida; order Cupressales; family Taxaceae; genus Taxus; species Taxus wallichiana. The sequence continues at coordinate 666,104,354 of CM031243.1, forward strand.
TATACTTGAATGTTGATTTAATAAAGACTCAATCAACTAATTTTGCAATGACAATGAGGTCACAATATAAACTCTTAGATGAACCTTCAAAGAGTGGTGCTATTACAAGGCTCTAGTGAAAAATCTACCAAAGTAGTGTGTTACAAGAAGACATTAGTGAATATTTTTGTTGTACGAGTTGTGCCAAACAATGATTTTGGGATCCATGGAGGATGAAAGAGTTTTCAGTGCTTTATCTTTTATTAAATCAAAACCGATAAAAAGTTTCATAAGGTGTTATATTTCTCGCTACTCTTTGGAAACCTTTCCTTTTGACAGAGCTATTGCACATTGGAAATCCCTTACAAAAAGAAGAGGTGTAAATAATACTACTACAGTCAAGTAATCTCAATGATGAGACTAGAAGTGGTGCATCTTCAAACTCTGCGGATGCAAATATTGAATACAAAGAAGCTATTGAAAATGGATTATTTCAGCTTTAAATAGGTATCACCTTGACATTACACTTTAACTATTCTTATTTATTCAATTTCATATTAATAGATTCTAATTTAATTGTTTATAGTTTTACATAAATACCATTGTAATTCTGCAGATGCAAATATTGACAATGAGGAGGCTATTTTTGATTTGTAGTTATCATCGAAGATGTTACAGTATGTATATTTACATTTATTCAAATACTATCATTTATTAAAATCAGATTTATTCCATTGGTATTTTTAATTTTCAAACCACTTTGATGTTGTATTTTGCAAGGTCTTCAAAGCTTAGATCTAATTCTACATATTCTTCCACACTTAGTGTCCGTACAATTTCCATCCACTATGCAAAGGTGCATTCTTCATATTTGTGTCACCTTCAATATGAAAAGGTTCTCATTTGCTTTTATTTTCTTAGGTTAGATATAGATTCTACATTTTAATTTCTCTTCATTTCATTAATGTTTATGAAAAATATGAGTTGATATCCATCCAAGGAAGCTCTCGCTTCTTGGGACTAAGATTATCAGGAAACTCACCCATTTTTATTCTAATCCTTATCCATTTTTCGTGTTGAGTTCTCGAGAATCGAAGGTCATATAGCTTGCTCAAGAAGATAAAGGTACCTTAAACCCTATCTTAACGGTTAGCCATAGTTTTAAATGTGAAGAAGATTTTACCGTATTAAGATATTTGTGTCATACACATTGTTTTTTCTTTGAGCTTTATCGTTTCAATTCAATATAAAGGTTTGAAAATAAATGTGTAGAAATGATATACATATTAAAGAGTTTGAAATTTAAAATAGAGAGAAGAAGATTTTACTATATTAAGATGTATCTCTCACACCACAATGCACATTCTTAATTTTCTTAAAACAATTATCCATTATCATCATACTCACATACAATTCATCATCATCCATATCTACTCTAATTTCATTATCCACATAACACCACATTCTAAATGAATAAATGGATGATCCATTGTAATGTCTATTCTAATGTCATCAAACATATTAGATGTCATTACCCACATGTAATGAAAAATGTAATCACATGACCATCATTGCATGCATAGATAATATTACGTAAATTTTAAATCCATGAATCATGATTATCCATCAAACATACACACCATATACAATATAGAAATTCGATATAAAAATATAACAACATATAATTCATATAGTCATGTACAATTAATCACCATCCATATATACTCTAATTTCATTATCTAGACATCCACACCTAATGTCCACATAGAACCACATTCTAAATGAATAAATTAATAATAACTATAACCACATCTACTCTAATTACACTATCCAGACATCCACATCTAATGATAAATGTAACTATCACCATCATTGCAAGAAAAGATAATATTGCATAAAAGTTAAATACAAACTTCAAATTAAAAAAATATTCAAGTATCAACTTTCATTCTTCTATATATAAAATATTTAAAGTTTCAATTTTGAGGTTCCCCAATCCTCAAGCCTCAATCATTAACATTTTCACATGACCCTACTATATTCCTTGCCTCAATTATCCCCAAACTAATCAAATCCTCAACGTAGTCATGTCTAGGTTCTTGACGATTACTTCTTCTTCCTTTGTAGCATCTCCATGGGATGTCAAAGAAGATTTTTTCATTTCCTTTGCTTTAAATAAAATATCAGGGTCATATCCATTCTCTTTAATTATCCGCGTAAGTGTATTGTTTTGTTTGTTAACCAAAACAATATTTTGTTTCATCTTAATTGTTGTGGATAAATTGTTATTTGTTGTTTCCAAGTGAACTTGGAAGACCTTGGCTTGACTCTTTAAATTTTCATATTTCAGCTGCAACAAAAAGAGTGAAGTCAATTAAACATATTAAAAACATTTTTTATTGAAATTGATTAAAAAAATCAAATTGATTATACTTACAATAGCTCTATCTTGTTCGGTGTTTGCAATCGTGACCATTTCCTTATCCTTAGACCATTTATTGAAATAGGCCTGGGCGTCAACACTGATATTCTATAATTTGTTTAATACTTTATCTAAAATATTGTCGTTATAGGTGTTGTTATATGCAACACTCCCACTTTTAGCTCTGATGAATAATGCATCCATCTTCATGGGTTGATTTTTGAATGTTACAAATAATCTCTCTTTTTGCCAATGGTTGTCATAATGACTTACTATCTCATATATTAATACTTTTTCCCTTCACTCCCATTGAATGAGCTCACTAATTTGAGGCATGATAAATTCATTCATGTGGGATTGACAATCATATCCAATCAAGTTCTCCAAAGGAAATGTTGGCAAGTCATCACTATCTGTATCAGAAGAGGATGATTTTGAAGGAGAAGAATGATGGATTTCAGCTCAAGCAACGTCTGCTGCATCTTTTTTCTTTTGGGAGAATTGATCCTAATAACAATAACAGAAATTAATATTAAAATTTAAATTTAAATAAATTTAATAGTTCATTGAGATGGAAATATACCTATTGGCCCTGAATCATATCACGTGTGTTGAAAAAACTAGTTGGGTCATCATTATCAATAACCAAATAATTTTCATATAAACTTATTTGATTCAAAATTGATTGACCTATTGTAGCAGGGACAATCGGGGAGAGAGAGGGTCGAATAGTGAATCATGAGATAATGTTTAGTGTCCCGCTAGGGGCCGAGTCACGAGAATGTGTTTACCAATGGTATTTTGTCCTGAACCTCTAGTCGACATTTTGAATCGTAATCACGGGGTCAATTGAGTAGAATTTGGGGTTGGAAAATTTTGAGTAGAAGACAAAGGATTGCTATCAACTATGAACAACAAGATGCCAAGAACAAAATTATTAGTAATTACTAAATGATATGTAAAATTATTAAATAAATCACAAAATAAATGAATTCGTACTTAGTTGAGCGAGATTTTGTTACAGTAAGAATTGATTGTGTAAACTAGGGGGTTATGACAGACTTTGAATTGTTTCAATTGGAACTGATGGTGGTAATTGCTGTCGAGATTTGACAATTACATGAGATTGTACCAATTGGGTTGGCGATGCTTTCTTTGAATCACATGAGTAGTCCAAAGTCCCTACAAGTGCAGGAAATACATGTCAATTCAATATGGTAAATCATTAAATGGTAAAATCAAAATGTAAACAACCCTACTTTGAATGTTAATGGTATTATGTCTCTATTGTTTCATCAATGCAAATACTTGGGGATCAAATGATGAAAACTTGATTTCAAATTGTTAGGAAATAAGAGATAAAATATGCGGAATAATCCCTTATAGAATCACAACAGTAGAAACTAATATGTAGAAAATATTACAGATCTCAAATAAAAGTGCAGAATAAATAACACAACACAGAGAGATAAGATTTAATGTGGTTCACCCAATTTGGGCTACGTCCACCAAGAATCACTTGCTCAAATTTTATTACAAGCCTCCACTCTCTCAATACAATACCTAGATCCGTTTGGAGCTATGCTCAACAAACTCTACAAAATTCACACCCGAATTCAAAACACATCTGCAATACATTTACTTGTGCATCTATCATATGCATAAGACCATATAAATAGACAACTGCTTAAGCAGTTTGATACAAAACCGTGGGTATCAAAACCAAGGGAAAAACCGTGGGTATCAAAACAATGGGCAAAAGATCAAAAAACCATGGGCCCAAAAATAGCCCATAATGGTTACCCATTACCCATGGGTTGATAAACCACCCATGAAAATTTTCTTCGGGGGCTTCCCCCAACCCCCCTAACCCACTCACCGGCGATCGGGACCACCGTAAAAATACCCGGTGTAACACATAGAAGGTGTACCACATTCTAACATGCAAATAGGCTACAACAAACATAACAAAGATTATGATTCTCCCGAGGCCTCGGCATGTTTTTGGCCTCTTCCTCTCGAAGTTGCTTTTTTCATGGAAGAGACTCCAAATTTTTTTTGCATACGAAAAGATTCAATCAAAAATTACATTATATTACTACACAAAGATTTGATCGGAATGAGAAAAACATAAAAAGAAAAAAATTTACCCGTTGCTCTTCAAGTGGAATCGACAAATTTTTCATTGTCTCATTTGTGCAAATTAGAGTTGGTTCATCTTTTAAATTATAAAAGCCTCATGATAAAGAGCTAGGATATAGTTTGTTTAATGAATAACTGGTTTTTCTAAAATTGATGCACTGGTAATGTTAGCATTTATCTTGTTAGATAGAAATGTGCACCCGGTCTGTTTTATTTCTGATTGCTACAAGAATGAATGCAACAACCCAATTTGGAATGTCGTTTTTGACCCTACATAATAATTCCGGCTTGAACAAAGAAATCAAGGCAAAAAAGTGGTGTGTAACATCTTGTGTGTCCACTCCTCATCCGGATTTGCTAACATGAGCTACAAAAGTCATCGAATTAATATCAATTTGAATTAATATAAAAAAACATTCAAACGAGAGAAAATTACACTTACAATCAACATTGAAACCATAACTAGATTCTAGGAAAATCTTATCATTTTCAAAGTGAGTGTTGCCTTGGTAGTTCTTATCAACACATTTTTAAAAGGGAGGCTTGTCAATCGATGGATATCAATAGGTTCGACACCGAAGGAGAATGTATGTTGATCTTCCAATGTAACAGTAAAAGTATTGTTTTTTGTATTGTAGGATGAAAGTAGGTAGTTAAGAATCTAATGGTCAACCTCAAACTAGGGCATGCTAACAAGCCCTTGGAATTTAGATGCAACTATCAATCCTCGGTATTTTGCATTCATTTCTATGACTACATTTATGTGGGGGCACATAACACTTCCTCATATTGAATCTTGCCCTTGGAGGCTCCGGGTGTTGGATCCAGAGGTTCACCTTAGGAAAAGAAGCCATGAGGTATGGAACCCGTAGCTAGAAGTGCTCAAAGAAGGAAAAAAATTGGTATGCTGGAAAAACGAGAACATGAAAATGAGGGGTTGTGTTGGTATTTATAGGGAAAATTAGGGTTTCTTGTTGTTGTTGCATGACAACGAGGTTTTCTTTCATGTAATAGTGAGGGTTTGTTTACGCATGTTAACAACGCTTTCCTATCCCACGACAACAAGATGTTGTTTATGCACGTCAACAAGACCTTGTTGTCAAATGACAAAGAAAAAGTTGTTCCATTTGATGTGCGTCAACAACATCTTGTTTTCACACAACAGAAAGTGTTGTTGACGTGCGCCTACAAACCCTCACTGTCGCATGACAACGATGTGTTGTTGATGCCCATCAATAGTGCATTTATGTCGCATGACAATAAAATGTCATTGACACACATCAACATGACCTTGTTGTCACGCGACAGGAAAAACATTGTTGTGGCGTCCACCCATGCGGCAGCAAAGAGGTGTGGTTGATGCCCGTCAGCAACATTTTTTTGTCACACGAAAGGAAGGCATTGTTGATGGGTGTCATCTCTCTTAAAACTATCAGATGAATATTTCATGCAAAAACCTACAAAAATTTTCCTTTTCGAATGCGGCCAAAGTAATATTTGTTGGGTATTTTCCACCTCCTTTTTCCGCAGGCTTCAAAGTGAACCTCGTGTTGCGTTATTTTACCAACAATTCTAGAGACAAATCTCCCACATTTCAAATCAAATTGTAGCCAAGAAACTTAGACATGGTTGGTTTATATTCATTTCATGGTTGTGAGAAATAAAAATGCATAGTTACCTAGGCCTCGAAACGGGGAATGAGGGTACAGAGGGACGGGTTTTGGGACGGCAAAAAATCTGAAATTTTAGGGACTAGTAGGGGGACGACTTTGAAAATAATACATAAAAATTAATATTTTAACTTTTCAATGACATTTAGGGATTTAAACTATATTTAATGTATTTTAGGTACTTTCAAGATTATAATGTGATGTTTTTGGTAAAAATAACATCTTTTTAATAGTAAAAACATCATAAAACTTTTGAAAGATTTAAAAAAAATGGGACATCCTCTCCATGTCCCCAAGTCCCCAAAATATTTGGGCGTCCCAGGGATGTCACCAAAATCTAGGTCGACGCATCCCGAGGCAACATTGTAAAAATGTATGAAAAATACTAAACCGTTAATGATGCTCTATTACACATAATTGTGGGTTGTTTGTTCCATTGTAATCCTATTGGTGTAATCAAGACCACATATCATATTATACATGGTAAATTACATTTCTTCCAAACTAAGATTTACCTCAATTATTTGACACGTGTGTCATATATATGAAAAATGTTATTTCATAAGTTTTTAATTATTATTTCTAAGTGAGTGTTATTGAGAATATATACTAATTTGGGAGGTGAATGACTTTTCAAAAGTAAAATTTTCACTCTCAATCATTCACCTCACAAAATTATTATATATTCTCAATAACACTAACTTAGAAATAATAATTAAAAACTTACCTGAAATAACATTTTTAAAAATTCTTCTATATTTTTTTTTATGTATATATGATGAGAAAATTAAGTTTTGTCCCAAAGACACAACTCTCTATATGTATATATGTAGACACCCAACCACATGTATAGCTAGACATCTAGATATACAGATGCTCAGTTGCATGTGCATTCAAGTGGATGTATATGTAGACTCCCAACTCCATGTATAACTTGGCATCTAGATATACAAACACTCGACAACATGTATAGTCGAGTGCCTCGCATATATAGACACATGTTGCATGTGCTTGGTTGACATGTAGTCGAGCATCTATATATGCAGATGCTCGACTACACATGCATTCAGTGTCTGTATATGTTACATGTGCGAGACTCTCGATTGCATACCTCCATAAAAATGTCATGTTTGCATTATTTTGTGTACAGGGGGGACCCATATGTAGATTTTTTGTAAACGCCCATCCAAATTAGTGCGATTGATTACTTCCTAACCAGCCTTTTCCCATAAACTTATTCGATTGGCAGATGAGTGTTTGCATATGCAACCACTTGGTTGCACATGTAGTTAGGTGTCTATATATGCAAGTGCCCGACCGCATAGATCTCCCCTGACAGATGCCCCATTTTTAATCCCATATGTTATTGATGAAATTATGGTTCTCTATGTTCAACTCCGTGTCCGATACTTTCCAAGTTAAGCCGGTATGGATCTGGCTACCTTATTTACCCCTATAATTTTGGTTGAAAGGTTTCTTAACTTTTATTGGTAACACTTTATGGAAATGTTTGGCTATTGACCCAAAAAATGATGATTTTGAGCACACAATGTATGCTAGAATCTTGGTTGATATGGATACTTCATGAATTTCCCTACCACTATGGAACTCAAAGTGGAGGATAGAACATGGTTACAAAATCTAAATCATGAAGGGTTTCCCTTTTGGTGTAGAAATTTCTTTTCTCTTGACCATCTAGCTTCAAATTCTCACATGGTAAGAAAAAATGTTAAAGGCAAAAGCTTGTGGTGGAACAATCTTAATCCTAGACACTGGTTATGAATGATCCATCTAATTGTGATTTCAGATTTGAATATAATAATGTGGCTGATCAAGAAAAGGAGGAAGTGCAAGAATGTAGAAAGAATGATGTGGATTCTTCATCAAGGTCCCAAAATCTCAAGGTGCAGATCAAAGTTTTGATCCCAATCCATATTAATGAAAATGAAAATACAAATACATAAGAGGATTGGACTGTTGTGAGTAGGAAAAAGAAAGGGACTATATATCCCCTTAAGATGCAGTTAAGATCCCAAGGAATGGATCAAAAATTTGAGATAGGTGTTGGTTTAATGTTTATGTTAGTTTTCTTTTTGTTGTTGATTTAGACTCTTTGTGCCGTTGGAAGAGGCAACCTCATTTTTCCTCATTGTCTTATCTTTTTCCATCCTTTGTATACGGTGGGGTCCCCTTAACCCTCATTTATCAATAATAAAAAAGGAACTATTTTTATAATCGCCATGATACTATTTTATATTAAAAGCTTGTTAAAGTACAAAAAACTCCCTCGGATTAGGGAAAGATGGTTTTCATAATTTTGGGATGAAGCGGTGATGCATAATGGTTTTAACTAGTCAAACCCAAATAGACTGTTGGTCCTTCGAATTTTGTTGTTTAAATTTTCCAAATGCTATAGCAGTGTAGGTATGGTTTTAACCATTCCACAAATAAACAAAAACTTATTAAACACAAAATTTGAAAGTCATAAATAAACTAGGTCCCTTTTGTTTAGATTTTCCAAATACAATAGTGGTGTAGACATGGTTTTCCCATCAACCACAAATAAACAAAAACTTACTAATCACAAAACCCAAAAGCCTCAAATAAGCCGGGTCCTTTCAAATTTTGTTGCTTAAATTTTGCAAATAAGACAATAGTGCGAGTGTGATTTTAACCTTTCAACCAAAATAAAAAAACTTATCAATCACAAAAGGTGAAAGCCTCGAGAGGTCCATTTAAGTTGTTTTGTTTAAATTTTTCAAGCAACAAAAACTTTTTAATGGCAAAAATTGAAATCCTGGAACACGAACACTTATTTTTGTTTTGATGTTATTATTGGCCTCGATTAACATTCCAACATAGTTTGCGTTTGCAGCACAAAACACATTGTTCCCGTAGAAAACAGTGTGTTTGATAATGGCTGATCATGGTTTCATCTCTGGAACGATTGGTTATGCCATTCAACTGGCAATAAAATAGATTGTTGATCACATCAACATTGTTGTCCTACTGCCGGAAAGAGCTGGATGCCCTCAAACTTCTGGTTGAGAGATTTCACTCCATCAACATCGAAATGCAGGAATATCGGAAGGCTTTGAACTCTGGAAAAATCAATGCTTCCTCTCACCATCCTCTGTCCTCTTCCCTGAATCGATGGTTGAACGAATTGAATGATTTTCTCGAGGAAGCATATGATTTGGCACAACACTGCACTGTGCCATCTTCCTATCACCTGATTTCTCGTTATCGAATGAGCAGAAAGATCACTCGTCTCATTTCTGTAATGGAGGAACATCTAAACTCCACTCCTTCCATTGCTTTTCTCCACCAGCTCCAGCAAGATGTGGTTAATCGGCAGGGACTGCACCAGATCACAGAAAGGATTGATTCTCTCAAGCTTCGGATCATGTCAACATCTGCGGAATGTTTTCCATCCACTTCTTCAGCCCCGCCGAAGATGAAGTATATTGATGAGCCTCTGATTATGGAACAAGATTATGCCTCCAAGAGGATTGAGGAGTTGATACATTCTGCGTTGCAGAAAAAAGTTTTGCGGATCGGCGTTGTTGGCATGGGCGGATCTGGCAAAACTCTACTCCTAAAAAGGTGTTCAACAAAGAACCAGTGCAAACTCTTTTTCCAGTGATGACTAATGCTTTGGCTTACCATTTCAAAAACTCCCTCTTTCAATGCTCTCAGAAATGATCTTGTCAAACAAATAGCTCTTCAAATAAATGAAAGATTGGAGAGCAAAGAGGAAGAGGTTGTGAAAATGTGGTTAAGTGGGAGGTTAAGCGAAAATAAGTTTCACTTTGTTTTTAGATGATGTTTGGGAAACAAGTGCAAACTCCTTGTTAACCGAGTTGTGTGTGCCTCTCATCTCTCCACACCACAACTCCAACATCACCATTGCCACTTCCAGAAGTAACAGCGTGCTTAAACGGTTGGGAATCCCAGATGCAGCTACCATCAAAGTGGAACGGTTGAGGGAGGATGAGAGCTGGCGGTTGTTTTGTTTCCATGCTTTTCCACACAGTGACGGAGTTCTGCCCACGAGCATTGACAGTGAAACAGTGAGGCGTGTGTGCAGGGAGTGCGGAGGCCTTCCCTTAGCTCTCAAAGTGATTGGACAGGCAATGGCGGGCGTCACCCACTCAAATGAATGGGAATTTGCATTGAAGAGTTTACAGAATGTGCAGGCATACGGCGATGTTACAGAGAAGTTGTATGGTAGGCTCAGATTGAGCTATGATGCTTTGGCCGACTTTGACATTTCTTTGCAATTATGCTTTCTCTACCTCTCTTCCTTCCCAGAAGATGAAGGCATCTTTACTCGAACTGTGAGCATGTTTTGGATTGGAGAAGGGTTTGTGACTGGACAGGATCCTTTCCAAACAGCACAGAGATTCATCAATATGTTAGCTGAACGCTGCCTTATTGAGCCACTGCTTAAGGAATCGGATGGAAGTGTGAGCTGTTTCAGGGTGCATGATGCATTGCTGGACTTAGCACAACAAATTGCTTTGAGAAAGAAGAGAAATGTTTCTTTCGTGCGGGCAGAAATTTACAAGAGTTTCCAGTTAATGACTGTTTGGCACACTTCAAATTTCATTGGTCGCTAACAGTTTGGCTCATGTTCCAAACACATTTGGATCTTCTCATATCCGCTCCTGGTTAATGCGAAAGAATCCTGATTTGAAAGAAATACCAGAACGGGTGATTGGGAGAATGATCCATCTCAGGGTGCTTGATTTGTCAAGGACTGCCCTCAACTCGTTGCCAAAAGCATAGGATGTTTGAAGCATTTAGTTTGCCTCAGGTTAGCCTCTACGCCCATCAAGAGACTCCCCAACTCAATCGGTGCTCTTACAAACCTTCGATCCTCGATCTTCATAACTCAAATATTACTGAGCTTTCATCTAGCGTTTCTAAATTAACTTCCCTAAAACTTTTGGAGATTGGATGTTGTAAACATCTGCAGTCCATAGCTTATGCGATCTCACAGCTTACATCTCTTGAATACCTGAGAGTTTTTAACTGTCCAAATGCATGGATAAAGAAAGGGCAAAATAAACACAAAAGAGAGCTACTCTCAAATATTAACGATATGGCCGCCCTCAAACAACTGAAAAGGTTGGCACTTGAAAACAATGGTGAAATAATTCTGCCAGGAATGTTGGGAAGCATGAAGCAGATAGATAGTATGTGGTTGCATCTCACAAACATGGAAAGCCTGCCCCATGACATGTTTTCCTTGTCAAAATTGAGGAGACTCTGGTTAACATGCCCTCAATTACTCCAAATAGAAGATTCATTTTATGCATTTCAACATCTGAGCTGTATTAGATTGCACAACTGTGGCATGTTGAAACGACTACCTGCCTTACACAAGGTTGTGAGTCTTAAACAACTTGAGATAATTGGGTGCTCTAATATAGAGAAGTTACCAAAGGAATTTGGCGAGAGGGGAGCATTTCCTAAGCTGGAGGTATTTTCATTGGTTAACCTGGAGAAGCTAGAGGAGGTGCCAGTAGTGGAGGAAGGAGCAATGCCTTCACTTAAAACATTAGCAATAATGGAGTGTGAGGCTTTGCAGATGTTGTCAGAGAGTTATTGGAATTTGAAGAGCATGGAAAAGATCAGAGTGTATGGTTGCTCAATAGTTCTCACTACAATGCCAAAAAACTTTATCAAGGTAGAGAACAAGGTGCAAACAGTAACACTGTCTACTGCAGACACTCAAACATTGAGAAAGCGCTTCATCGAAATGATTAGCAGCCATGAAGAATTTATTCACCAGGAATTTTGGAACAACGAGTTGTTTAGATTTTTGTACAACATTTATTGTATGTTTGGGTGCCAACTTTAATTCTCTAAATTTAAAATACACTACACTAACAATTGCACCAAAAGTGTTCATTAACTTTAATATTTGATTAATCTGTTTTAAAACTGTTTTATCAAAATTTCAGTTTCAACCATTTAAAAGAACCCAGAATTGGTAAGAACTGTTTTTTTTTTTTTTTGCTTAGTACATATATAAGTGCGATTTAGCGATGCAGGTGGACTAAAATCGATCTCTGACCTCCTCTCTACCAGGCCCATCACCAAATCACCTCCTCTCTAGTGGGTCAAGAGAGGAAATTAGGATCGACTTTAGTCCACTGTGTCTTTGAACGTGCATGAGACTTAGGCCCAGCCGAAAAAAACTTGCTTGGTTTAAGAAAAGTTGAAAATATGGTCAATTATACACTAAATTGGGCTGTCCAGTTTAGAGAACCTGTAATGTAATTAAGGATTAGCTTAATCAATGCAAGCACAGAAAATGCAGCGTTGATAAATGAAAAGGTCGGCACACTTCAAATTAATCGTGAACACATGGCAAAGAAACATGAAAAATGAGTCTATTTTTTCAGAGATTTTTAAACAAACAACAAGTTTGATGAGACTTTTTTAGCAATGCGTTTGTATTTGGAAACCATTTTACAGCCAAAAAGAAATAGTCAGAAAACTTGTCCGCACCTCATATGTGACTCCCTTATGAGCATTATACCTCAGGGAGCATTATAGAAACGGCAAGAACATGCGAGGGGATTAAGCCTTAGGCAAACTAGGTAGTTGCTAGGGCCAACCATCAAGGGCGCCTGAATCTAAAAATTTCTTTTTTGTCGGTTAATTTTAGAACTTAACTTTAAAATAATTTATCTGAAGATTTAATATTAATCAACCCATTTATAGATATTATTGTATAGTAACATAAATTTCACGCATACACATAAAAAAGTTTTGTAATATTTTTGCAAGTAAAAGAAAATATCACATATTTATAAGCACATATTATTTTGTTGGTATTGTTACCCATTATTTGATGTAGCTCTAGATTATGTAGGTGTGTAGTTTGTTCTAGAAAAAGGTTAATGTATTTTTTATAATGTCACTGGTGTATCTAGTAGAGGTGAGTATAATTGAAGGAAAAAAGTATTTTATTTTCTATTCTTAATTTTTTGGGGAAAATTTATTATTTTGTTATGGAGGAATTTGTAGGCTGGTCCAAATACGAATCTTCACAAAACCATGGGAGCTACATAAAAAAAATTTGTTTTTGGCAAAGAAATGGTGCTTTATTTCAGGATAGAGTTCATGTCACCTACTTGATATGGCTAAATCATACTTGTAAGAAGCCTTGTATAAAATATTGATTTTTGTATTCTGAGCATACGCTACGATTAATGTTTTCCATCCACAAAATATTTTCATCCTTATTTGATAATTTATTAATATATTTTTATTATGACCATGATGTAAATTTAAAAAAAAAGAATATAGATATATTTTATTTATTTACTTTATGGAAAACAAAATATTAACTAAATTTGTGAGGAGGGTGTCCACTCAAACTATTGCCTAGGGCACTCTCCGGCCTTTAATTTGGCCTTGAGAACATGCTTGCTCCAGAAAAAGTAAATGAAACCATACTTGTAGTGTTGTGTCCTGCTCACAATACAAAATACAAGTTTAAGTTTCAATATGCTTGTCACAAGAAGTGATAAGCATACCAGTATAAGTGTTTCCTGCTGTAAAAAAGCAAATGTCGACAAAGGAAATATGTTTTTTCATTGATTCACGGTGTTGGAGAAGTGCATACCAATGTAAGTGTTACTTGGAAGGGGGCGGCGATAGGGGGTGGCAGCACGCACGCGTATATTGCAAGGGGCATTGTCCCTGTGGCGTAAGAGTGTATGTAGATGTTCCACCTCTAGCGCCACCTTATTGGTTTGAACTTGAATCTGCAGCAAGACATTGGCAACAACCATAGACTTGTTATAAATAGACAAGTGATGATCGACGTCAACATTAGCAAACAACTTTCTATAACTAGAACAAAATTTCTCTTGTGAAAGCATGTCAAATCTGGGTAAACTTATGTGGCATTTGGAGATTGTCTCCCAGTAAAACATAATGTCATGTGAAGCACTCGTGGCAAAAATGTTGGAAGAAGGAATGAATCCAACCCCAAGCACCATGGGCTTTGCGACAATACCAAAAGAGGTGTGGGAGAGTTTCCAGCCACCCAGAGAAAGGGTATATAACTATGTAATTTAAATATATAATTTACTTATTATATATGTTTTTTAACATTTATATAATTATATATTAAAATGCTATTATTTTATCCAAGAACATTAAAATATTTTTGAATAAAAAAATTAATAGGATGACACTCATACAAAAAATCTTTGATAAACAAGGTCAACGGTCAAATTTGACTCCTGAAACCAACATTAATTATAAACTATTTCATGCAATGATAAGCGAACCAAGCTCAGTGCCACTTAAATATGTTGATAGAGTAAGTTTCATACATCAAATTATTGCCTATTTGACGTTGATCAAAATAAGAAATCATCTACATCTCACTTCATATATACCAAATTAGTGATATGCCTTGAATTGGGGTAGACTTTAAAAGTCAATTACATTAATTATAAATTAATTGAGTTGAATTCAAATTCCATAAATGGACAAACATATTATATCTCAACAAATCAAAAGAAAAAATATGTAACAAAATGTTGTAACACAAGACAAAATTGAATTAATGAAATAGCACAAAAAATAGGTTTATGAATATTTCAACTATTTATGTTCATCTTCATGTATGTCTACCAACTCCTCGTTGGTTATATGACTTGGATTTGTAGTCACAGCTAATGTTCCTTTCTTCTTCTTTTCTATATATATAATTATGGGAACAATCCATTCATTGTCCAAATATCTACTTGTTGGGATATTCATTTCATCATCATTTTCATTATTTATAGTTTCATGATGTTCGTCACCATCACTTTCATCATCATCATCATCTTCTTGTTCTTCAAAAAGGGCTTTGCCTTAATAATTGCCTTGATTAATATGGTGATTTTCTTCATTATTGGGGTCATCATCATCACTGGAGTCATGTTCATAATCTCTTTCCACAACATCAGTTGTTCCCCATGGTACTCATGTTACAACACTATTGTCGTCAACAACATGTCTCATCTTTGGCTCATAATATAATATGAACTGTCAATTACCTTCTCTATATATCAAGATAGAATAATACCTATATAAAACATAGTTAAAAGGGAGACCCAGATATAGAAATTATGCACATGAAAAAGGAGAAGATGTACAAAATAAAAATTATACAAAGTAATACTTGATAACAATGTTGAGGTAACACATATAGTTGTTTCCCCTCAGGTAATGCTCTAGAAAAGTCAACTGAGTAGAAGCCACTTTCATTTTCCTTTGAACCACATTGCCAAATGTTTACTCACCTTCATTATGTCAAATGATTTAAGATAGTTTTGATATATTTCTAAAAATATAAAACACATATGTACGAAAAAAAAAGTGTTACAACAACTAACTGATTCTTCATATCCTCACACTATGTCCAATGCTTCTTGTGTCACTTTCCTTCAATTGATGGCATGAAGATTTTCTAAATATGAACTCATCCGTTGAAGAGTAGGTTGGTCTAGAAACGATATTTGTAGATCGGTTGGGAATGGTTTGCATAGATGTTTCCTTCTACAATCAATCCTTTGGCTCTCATGGCTAGTATTTTCTTCTTCATATTTTTGAAGCCATGAAAACCATCTTTGAAGTATTCAATAACATGAAATTCTCTTGTTGAATTATTTTTCAAAAAACTTTGAAAATCAAACATGTAAATAAATAATTAATGGATATACACACTAACAATACATCATATATGTTTGACATGAATTTCAATACATACCAAGTTTGACATGAATTTCAATACATCATATAAGTTTCATATGAATTTCAATGCTCTCTTGTATTCCAAGCCTTGCATGACATGATTTTTTTTAATCCATGCCTTCTAACAATAAATATATTTGATTGTTCTATGTGATATAGGTGACATTTGGTAAGTGTATAATGTCTTATAGGGAGCTAATGGATTGGACATTATCTTTGTATCGGCCATCATGTGTATGAGACACTAGTAACATCAGATTTACTCTTACTACTAGCATTTATTAAACTTGAGTAAGCATACTTAAGATATGCGGTTATTTTCTATGGTCCATGTTATTCTATTTAGAGAAGTGGTGACTATTATTCTTTAAAATAGATATCTATGACAAACATGTTTTCCATAGAATAGTCTAATCTAAATGCTTGGATACGATTACTTGTGAATGGAACATATAAAAATTGTTGAGAGTTATTCTATCCTCACACAAAATATATAATTTGGTACGATGATGTTTAATCTATGAACTTCATGTTGCACGATAGGTACTTGGATATAAATAGTTTGAGTATTAGGATGGTCAACCATGTGTAATTTGTGTGCTAGAAATAAATTGAGTATCAATGTCCTCATTTGTAAAAGAGTGAGTAGCAGATATTTGGTATCCCATAGGGGCATTGTGTAGTAGATCCCATGATATTGTGCTTTTATGATAAATATACGAGTTAATGACAAACTAATATTTTTATGGTGTAGGTATTTACAATTGATGTTTTGGGAAGCTATAATCCTTAGGAAATAAAAGCATGTGATGCATATTCATATTATTTTGTATTTCTCTCCTCTACATATATATGACATATTTTCACTCTAAATAATGGATGCATCAAACCGACTTTTTATGTCTCTTTATTGTGTGTTTTGCATTTGTAAGTTCTCATTTGCTAGGTAATATTCCATTTCAAGTTTTGTCTAAACACCGTCAATAAACATATAACATTATCCCTACTCTAAGAATTCATTCATTTTATCATGTTGCATCAAGGATTTTTTTAGTGGCAAATATTCCAATTTAGAAAAAATTGAAAAGGTGATTTTTCTAGCGCGGGTCATTGACATGTTCACCTAAAAATTAATAATTTTTTAGGGGTCATCTTAGCCTACCTCTTTAAAATATCCCCTATATAATCCTATATTATTCTCCGGGTAGAACACTACTTGCTAACTCATACCACACAGGGCATATCTATTATCAAGTACATAAAACTTGCAAAGCAACATTCTAGTACACAAAAGTATAATTTTTCAGACAAAAATGTTCAACTGACATGCGAAAAGAAGACTCTATTGACGGGTGACAAGAAGGCTCTGTGGATGGGTGACAAGAAGGCTTTGTGGATGGGTGACAAGAAGATTCTGTCAACGGGAAACAAGAAGGCTCTATGGACGGGTGACAAGAAGGTTCTGTGGATAGGCGACAAGAAGGACCTGTTGACGGGTGACAAGCAGGATCTGTTGACGGGCAACAAGAAGGCTCTATTGATGGCCAAAAAGAAGGTTTTGTTGACGGTGACAAGAATAACCTTCTGATGCACAACAGAGGAACTATTGTTGATGCACGACAAGTTTCATTTGTTGACGCACGACAAGGTGTGTTTGTTGATGGATGAACAGAGATTATCTAACTCAAATTTATCATGCTGAGAACAATGGAAGCTGCTAGTGCTCAAAACACCCAAAAAGTTAAAAAAACTCAAAATTCTATGTTCAAGTATTTTGGAAACTCTGCTGGTTTAGATATAGCAACTGCCAGCACCCATAGAGCTCCCACTGAAATCAATCAGAGCATAGACTATGTGGAAGGTGTTATTGAAGTGGAAATGCATTCTGTTCAGTATCAGCCAAATGACACCTATAATGATACCATGTCAGGGCTTGAAGATATTCCATTAGTGCAAGTAGAGCTTGAAGATATTCCTGTTGATGTGCAACCAGAGTGCAAAATGCAACACAAAATTCAAATGTAACTAGTGGTTCATGGAAAAGGAAACCTAATGATCATGATATTCCTAAAAGCTCTACATGTAAAAGTAAAACTGTGAATACGAACAAGAATATGTGGACACTTGGGAGGACATACAAGTTTGACTAGGCTGCAAAATTTCCATTTATTGAACCTATACAGCCAACTAATTCTAAAGAAATTTCATCGAAATGTACATGTACAATATGTACGTGGAAATTGGGAAGGCAAGAAAAATGCAACTGAAGTTGGACACAATTGAAAAACACTTTGTGGAAAACAATATTTCACTGTAATTGGGGAAGATGGCCAGAAAATAAAAACACACAGATGGAAAACTGAAAAATAATGCATGTATGTGAAATATGCGGTAGAATATGAAGTGATCAAAAAAGACGCAGACTTCTCATAGAAAATGGCGGAACGATCACATCACAAATTGGTAAGATGAATCAATCAAATTTGTGTACTAAACTCATATAGTTTTCTACTTTATTCCACATCCTTAAGAAAGGAAGACCGATTTTAGGTTTTATCGATTTCAAACCTTTGTATCAATATAATGGAATGTAGAATGTTCCCCTATCTCACTAGTCATACAACAGTGCATGGGAAATGGCTAAATGCCTTGCTATAATTGAGAAGGAAGATTTGAAAGAGTGTAAAAAATGCAAAGTTTATCTCTTTGTTAATTGATGAAGTGACAGTTGTTGACAACACCGCATGGGTATGTATCCATGTTTACACTTTAGAAAATCATATGAGGACTCTGCATCTATTGGGTGTTCAAAAATGGTTGAAAATTGTAATGCAGAAAACCTATATAAACTAGTTATTTCTCTTTTGAAAGAAATTGTTGGCATGACTGTGAATGAAATTGCTATAAATTTGGTGTGTGGGAGAAGATGGTGCATCAGTCATGCAAGGTCATAGAACTAGGTTGTGTGTTCGATTGCAAACGTCACCCCTTATATGCTAGCAATTCATTGTATGGCTCACAAAATGAATTTAGCATATAAAATCGTTAGCAAATACGAAAATGTTGCAAAAGTAGAAGACCTTATAAGAGAACTACATGCCTATATGAAAAGCAACCCAAAGTGATTTCTTGAGTTTCAAAAATTTTCCATAGGAATTACAGATGGCAAAAAAATTTTGAAGGATGTTGAGACAAGGTGGATTTCATTGTATGAGCATGCATGCAGAGTGCGTGAGGAGTATCCTTCATTGGTTGGTTTCATGCACAAATATCATCATGAAATTGATAGGGTGAGGGACTTGTTGTTCTGTCTAACTGATTTGGAGACATTGCTTACATTGGTAGGCATTCTTCCAATGTTGTAGGAGATCAATACATTGATGAAGCATGCACAAGGGAGATTAACCTATATTGTTGATTTTATACGGATGAGAAAAATGGTATGTATGAGTCTTGATGCCTTGTACACTTCCCGATAGTTTTGATACACCTATTTGATAACTGGAAAGTTTTATTGGATCTTAACCATCCCAATAACTTTTTGAGATTTAATATCCATGATCACCTCTGTATCCATGTTAGCGGGAAAGAGATACCACTACACATTCTGCAAAAAAAGTAAAGACGTTACATCAATGGAAAAAGAAGAAGTTCCTGTGACACGAAATCTGTTTGATTCTGTAGTAATTGAAACAAGAATAAAACTCAAAAAAATTGCAGAATCCTTAGCATCAAAAATTAGAGAATGTTTCAGCCAAGACAAAATTCTTGAAGCCATGGGTGTGATGAATCCAAATTTTTAGAATACAGAAGGTGGCCGTATGCTGATTTTGTAAGTAAGATTTTTCATAAATACATGGGTACAATATTGGATCATTTCAACAAAACATCAGAGGTCGAGGGTATTGAAATAAAAGGTATATTGAATGTTGATTTAATAAAGACTCAATCAACTAATTTTGTAACAACAATGAGGTCATAGTATAAACTCTTAGATGAACCTTCAGAGAGTGGTGCTATTACAAGGCTCGTGAAAAATCTACCAAAGTAGTGTGTTACAGAAGACATTAGTGAATATTTTTGGTTGTACGAGTTGTGCCAAAACAATTATTTTGGGATCCGTGGAGGATGAAAGAGTTTTCAATGCTTTATCTTTTATTAAATCAAAACTGAGAAACAAGTTGGATAAAAATCTCAAAAGTTTCATAAGGTGTTATGTTTCTCACTACTCTTTGGAAACCTTTCCTTTTGATAGAGCTATTGCACATTGGAATTCCCTTGCTGAAAGAAGAGGTGTAAATAATACTACTACAAGTCCAAGTAATTTCAACGATGAGACTAAGTGGTGCATCTTCAAAATCTACGGATGCAAATATTGAATACAAAGAAGCTATTGAAAATGGATTATTTCAGCTTTAAATAAGTATCACCTTGACATTACACTTTAACTTGTTCTTATTTATTCAATTTCATATTAATAGATTCTAATTTAATTGTTTATAGTTTTACATAAATACCATTGTAATTCTGCAGATGCAAATATTGATAGTGAGGAGGCTATTTTTGATTTGTAGTTATCATCGAAGATGTTACAGGTATGTATATTTACATTTATTCAAATACTATCATTTATTAAAATCGGATTTATTTCATTG
Organism: Taxus wallichiana var. yunnanensis; assembly: GCA_018340775.1. NCBI lineage: Eukaryota > Viridiplantae > Streptophyta > Pinopsida > Cupressales > Taxaceae > Taxus > Taxus wallichiana. The sequence continues at coordinate 666,124,996 of CM031243.1, forward strand.
GTATTTTTAATTTTCAAACCACTTTGATGTTGTATTTTGTAAGGTCTTCAAAGCTCAGATCTAGATTCTACATATTCTTCCATGCTTAGTGTCTGTACAATTGCCATCCACTATGCAGTGCATTCTTGATATTTGTGTCACCTTCGATATGAACAGGTTCTGGTTTACTTTTATTTTCTTAGGTTAGATCTGGATTCTACATTTTAATTTCTCTTCATTTCATTGATGTTTATGAAAAACATGAGTTGACATCCATCCAAGGAAGCTCTCGCTTCTTGGGACTAAGATTATTAGGAAACTCACCCATTTTTATTCTAATCCTTATCCATTTTTCGTGTTGAATTCTCGAGAATCGAAGGTCATCTAGCTTGCTCAAGAAGATAAGAGGTACCTTAAACCCTATCTTAGTGGTTAGCCATAGTTTTAAATGTGAAGAAGATTTTACCATATTAAGATATCTGTGTCATACCACATTCTTTTTTTTTTTTGAGATTTTTCGTTTCAATTCAATATAAAGGTTTGAAAATAAATGTGTAGAAACGATATACATATTAAAGAGTTCAAAATTTAAAATAGAGAGAAGAAGCTTTTTACTTGTATTAAGATGTATCTATCACACCACAATGCACATTCTTAATTTTCTTAAAACAATTATCCATTATCATCATCTAGTCACATACAATTCATCATCATCCATATCTACTCTAATTTCATTATCCACATAACACCACATTCTAAATGAATAAATGGATGATCCATTGTAATGTCTATTCTAATGTCATCACCCACATGTAATGAAAAATGTAATCATGACCATCATTACATGTAGAGATAATATTGCATAAAGTTTAAATCCATGAATCATGATTATCCATCAAACATACACACCATATACAATATAGAAATTCTATATAAAAATATAAAAACATACAATTCATCTAGTCACGTACAATTCATCATCATCCATATCTACTCTAATTTCATTATCCAGACATCCACACCTAATGTCCACATAGAACCACATTCTAAATGAATAAATTAATAATAACTATAACCACATCTACTCTAATTTCATTATCCATACATCCACATCTAATGATAAATGTAACTATCACCATCATTGCAAGCAAAGATAATATTGCATAAAATTTAAATCCAAACTTCAAATTAAACAAATATTCAAGTATCAACTTTCATTCTTCTATATATAAAATATTTAAAGTTTCAATTTTGAGGTTCCCCAATCCTCAAGCCTCAATCATTAACATTTTCACTAGACCCTACTATATTCCTTGCCTCAATTATCCCCAAACTAATCAGATCCTCAGCAGTCATGTCTAGGTTCTTGATGATTGCTTCTTCTTCCTTTGTAGCATCTCCATGGGATGTCAAAGAAGGATCTATCATTGCCTTTTCTTTAAATAAAATCTTAGGGTCATAGCCATTCTCTTTAATTATCCGCTTAAGTGTATTGTTTTGTTTGTTAACAAAAACTATATTTTGTTTCATCTTAATTGTTGTGGATAAACTATTCTTTGTTGTTTCCAAGTGAGCTTTGAAGACCTTGGCTTGAGTCTTTAAATTTTCATATTTCAGCTCCAACAAAAAGAGTGAAGTCAATTAAACATATTAAAAAAACAATTTTTTATTGAAATTAATAAAAAAATTCAAACTAATTATACTTACGACAACTCTATCTCGTTTGGTGTTTGCAATCGTGACCATTTCCTTATCCTTAGACCATTTATTGAAATAGGCATGGGCCTCAACATTGATATTCTCTAATCTGTTTAATACTTTATCAAAAATATTATCGTTATAAGTGTTGTTATATGTGACACTCCCACTTTTAGCTCTAATGAATAATGCATCCATCTTCGTGGGTTGATTTTTGACTATTACAAATAATCTCTCTTTTTGGCAATGGTTGTCATAATGACTTACTATCTCAGATATTAATACTTTTTCCCTTCTCTCCCATTGAATGAGCTCACTGATTTGAGGCATGATAAATTCATTCATGTGGGATTGAAAATCATAGCCAATCAAGTTCTCCAAAGGAAATGTTGGCAAGTCATCACTATCTATATCAAAAGAGGATGATTTTGAAGGAGAAGAATGGCGGCTTTCATCTCGAGCAACGTCTGTTGCATCTTTTTGCTTTTGGGAGCGTTGATCCTAATAGCAATAACAAAAATAATATTAAAATTTAAATTTAAATGTTGAAAATTTAAATAAATTTAATAGTACATTGAGATGGAAATATACATGTTGGCCCTGAATCATATCACATGTGTTGAAAAAACTAGTTGGGTCACTGCTTTATCAATGCCCAAATAATTTTCATCTAAAGTTATTTGATTCAAAATTGATTGCCTTGTTGCAGTGGGACAACCAACGAGAGAGAGGGTTAGAATAGAGAATCATGAGGGAATGTTTAGTGTCCCACTAGGGGCCAAAATCATAGGCATGTGTTTACCAATGGTATTTTTCCTAAACCTCTGGTCAACATTTTGAATCGTAATTGCGGGGTTGATTGAGTAGGCTGGGGTTTGCAGATTTTGAGTAGAAGACAAAGGATTGCTATCAACTTTGAACAACAAGATGCCAAGAAAAAAATCATTAGTAATTACTAAATAATATGTAAAAGTATTAAATAAATCACAAAATAAATGAATTCATACCTGTTGAGTGAGATTTTGTTGCGGTACGAATTGATTGTGTAAACTAGGGGTATGTGATAGACTTTGAATTGTTTCGGTTGGAGATGATGGTGGTAATTACTATTGAGATTCAAAAATTACATGAGATTGTACCGAGTGGGTTGGTGATGCTTTCTTTGAAGCACGTGAGTATTCCAAAGTCCCTACAAGTGTAGGAAATACATGTCAATTCAATATGATAAATCATTAAATGGTAAAATCAAAATGTAAACAACCCTACTTTGAATGTTAAGGGTATTACGTCTCTGTCATTTTGTCAATGCAAATACTTGGGGATCAGCTGATGAATGAACTTCGATTTCAGATTGTGATTCTCCTAAGGCCTCGGCATGTTGTTGGCCTCTTCCTCTCGAAGCAAATTTTTTCATGGAAGAGACTCCAAAATTTTTTCTACATGTAGAAAATATTCAATCAGAATTACATTATATTAGTACACAAAGATCCGATCAGAATGAGAAAAACCTAAAAAAGACAAATTTTTACCTGCTGCTCTTCAAGTGGAATCAACAAAAATTTTCATTGTCTAGTTTGTGCAAATTGGAGTTGGTTCAACTTTTAAATTATAATAAGCCTCATAATAAAGAGCTAGGATATAGGTTGTTTAATGAATAACTAGTTTTTATGAAATTGATGCATTGGTAATGTCATCCTTTATCTTGTTAGATAGAAATGTGCACAAGTCAAAAAAATTATTTCCGATTTTTTCAAGAATGTATGCAACAACCCAATTTGGAATGTCAGTTTTTCAACCTGCATAATAATTCGGCTTGAAACAAAGAAATCAAGGCAGAAAGAAAGTGGTGTGCAACATCTTGCGTGTCCACTCCTCATCTTGATTTGTTGACATGAGCTGCAAAAGTCATCGAAATTAATATCAATTTGAATTAATATAAAAAAACATTCAAATGAGAGCAAATTACACTTACAATCAACATTGAAACCATAACTAGATTCGAGGAAAATCTTATCATTTTTAGTGAGTGTTGCCTTGGTTGTTACTATCAACACATTTTTAAAAGGGAGGCTTGTCAATCGATGGATATCAATAGGTTCGACACCGAAGGAGAATGTACGTTGATCTTCCAATGTAACAATAAAAGTACTATTTTCTGTATTATAGGACGAAAGGAGGTAGTTAAGAATCTAATGGTCAACCTCAAACTAGGGCATGCTAACAAGCCCTTGGAATTCAAATGCAACTATTGAATCCTTGTATTTTGCATTCATTTCCATGACTACATTTATGTGGGGGCACATAACGCTTTTGTATTGAATCTTGGCCTTGGAGGCTCTGGGTGTTGGATCCTGAGGTTCACCTTAGGTAGAAGAAGCCATGACGTATGGTACCTGTAGCAAGAAGTGCTCGAAAAGGAAAAACTCTGGTAGCTAGAAAATGAGAACATGAAAATGAGGGGTTGTGTTGGTATTTATAGGGAAAATTAGGGTTTCTTGTTGTTTTGTCGCATGACAACAAGGTTTTGTTATCGCGTGACAACGAGGGTTTGTTGACGCACGTCAACAACACTTTCCTATCACATGACAACAAGATGTTGTTGACGCACATCAATAGGACCTTGCTATCGCACGACAACAAAAAATTTATTCATGTTGATGTGCGTCAACAACATATTGTTGTCGTGTGATAGGAAAGTGTTTTTGACATGCGTCAACAAACCCTCACTGTCGCACGACAAAAAATGTTGTTGACGCCCGTCAACAAAACATTTTGTTGTCATGCAACAACATTGTGTTGTTGACACCATCAACAATGCCTTGATGTCGCGTGATAGTAAAATGTCATGGACACACGTCAACGTAACCTTGTTGTCACACAACGACAAAAAAAAATTGTTAACATGCATCAACCACACAGCAGCAAGGTCCTGTTGATGCCCGTTAGCAACATTTTGTTGTCGCGTGACAACAAGGTGTTGTTGATGGGTGTCATCTCTCTTAAAACTATCAGATGAATATTTCATGCAAAAACCTATGAAAATTCACTTTTATGGTGAATGCGGCCAAAGAAATATTCGTTGGGTATTTTCCACCTCCTTTTTCCAGAGGCTTCTTAAAGTGAACCCTGTGTTGCATTATTTTATCGACGAATCTAAAGATAAATCTCCCACATTTCAAATCAAATTGTAGCTAGGAAACTTAGACATGGCTGGTTTATATTCATTTCATGGTTGTGAGAAATAAAAATGCATAGTTACCTAGGCCTCAAATACAGGGAATGAGGGTACAGAGGGACGGGGTTTTTGGGACGGCAAAAAAAATCTGAAATTTTGGGGATGGTAGGGGGATGACTTTGAAAATAATACATAAAAATTAATATTTTAACATTTTAACTTTTCAATGACATTTAGGGATTTAAACTATATTTAATGTATTTTTAGGTACTTTCAAGATTATAATGTGATGTTTTGGTAAAAATAACATCTTTTAAAAGTAAAAACATCATAAAACTTTTGAAAGATTTAAAAAATTGGGACATCCCCTCCAAGACCCCAAGTCCCCAAATGTTTGGGACATCTAGGACGTCACCAAAATCTAGGGGACGTGTCCCCACGTAACATTGTAAAAATGTATGAAAAAATACTAAACCGTTAATGATTCTCTCTTACACATAATTGTGGGTTGTTTGTTCCATTGTAATCCTATTGGTGTAATCAAGACCACATATCATATTATACATGGTAAATTACATTTCTTCCAAACTAAGATTTACCTCGATTATTTGACACGCGTGTCATATATATGAAAAATGTTATTTCAATAAGTTTTTAATTATTATTTCTAAGTCAGTGTTATTGAGAATATATACTAATTTGGGAGGTGAATGATTTTGGAAAGTAAAATTTTCACTCCCAATCATTCACCTCATAAATTATTATATATTCTCAATAACACTAACTTAGAAATAATAATTAAAAACTTATTGAAATAACATTTTTAAAAATTCTCCTATATTTTTTGTTATGTATATATGATGAGAAAATTAAGTTTTGTCCCAACACCCAACTCTCTATATGTATATATGTAGACACCCAACCGCATGTATAGCTAGATGTCTACATATACAGACACTCAGTTGCATGTGCATTAGGGTGGTTGTATATGTAGACTCCCAACTGCATGTATAACTAGGCATCTACATATACAAACACTCAACAACATGTACAGTCGAGTGCATGCATATATAGACACCTAGTTGCATGTGCTCGGTTGCACATGTAGTCGGAGCATCTGTATATGCAGATGCTCGACTACACATGCAATCGAGTGTCTGCATATGTTACATATGTAGACTCTTGACTGCATAGACCTCCATAAAAATGCCATGTCTGCATTATTTTGTGTACAACCAACCCATATGTAGATTTTTTGTAAACGCCCATCTACATTTGATGCATTTGATTACTTCCTACCAACCTTTTCCCATAAACTTATTCAATTGGCAGACGAGTGTCTGCATATGCAACCACTTGGTTGCACATGCACTTAGGTGTTTGTATATGTAGGCGCCCGACTGCATAGACCTCCATACAGATGCCCCATTTTGAATCCCATATGTTATTGATGAAATTATGGTTCTCTATGTTCAACCGGTGTCTGATACTTTCCAAGTTAAGCCGGTATGGATTTGGCTACCTTATTTACCCCTCTAATTTTGGTTGAAAGGTTTCTTAACTTTTATTGGTAACACTTTACGGAAATGTTTGGCTATTGACCCAAAAACTGATGATTTTGAGCACACAATGTATGCTAGAATCTTGGTTGATATGGATACTTCTGTTGATTTCCCTACCACTATTGAACTCAAAGTGGAGGATAGAACTTGGTTACAAAATCTAAATCATGAAGGGTTTCCCTTTAGGTGTAGAAATTTCTTTTCTCTTGACCATCTAGCTTTAGATTGTCACATGGTAAGAAAAATGTTAAAGGCAGAAGCTCGTGGTGGAAGAATCTTAATCCTAGACACCTGGTTATGAATGATCCATCTGATTTTGATTCAGCTCTGAATATAATAATTTGGCTGATCTAGAAAAGGAGGAAGTGCAAGAATGTAGAAAGAATGATGTGGATTCTTCATCAGGGTCCCAAAATCTCAAGGTGCAGATCAAAGTTTTGATCCCAATCCATATTAATGAAAATGAAAATACAAATACAGAAAAGGATTGGAATATTGTGAGTAGGAAAAAGAAAGGGACTATCTATCCCCTTAAGATGTAGTTAAGATCCCAAGGGAAGGGATCAAAAGTTTGAGATAGGTGTTGGTTTTATGTTTTTGTTAGTTTTCTTGTTGTTGTTGGTTTGGACTCTTTGTGCCGCTGGAAGAGGCAGCCTCGTTTGTTCCCCATTGTCTTATCTTTTTCTCCATCCTTTGTACAGGGTAGGGTCCCCTTAACCCTCATTTACCGATAATAAAAAAAGAAGTATTTTTATAATCGTCATGATACTATTTTATATTCAAAACTACTAAAGTACAAAAGACCTCGAATTAGGGAAAGATGGTTTTCATAGTTTTGTGATAAAGTAGTGTTGCATCGCAACCAGAAAAAATCCCACTTGATGATATTTAGATTAAATCTTTGTTTATTTTTCAGTTTTATTATTTTTGTATTTGTTGTTTTTATTTTCTATAATTCTACAAATTGGTATCATAGTGTTGATTTTTCGGTGAGTTTTTAAATTAACAGTTAGATATGGCTTTTACATCTAGAACATCTTTATCAAGTATGCACACACCCCAATTTATAGGAAATAATTACAAGTATTGGTCTTTAACCATGAAGGTGATCTTTAGATCTCAAAAAGTGTGGGAAATTGTTGAGATCGGTTACACAGAACCTCCAGATCTAGTTGCGTATAATGCACTCTCACAGGAAAAGAAGGATATTTTGAAAGAATTAAGAAAGAAATATGGAAAAACTCTCTCTTATATTCATCAAGCCATGCATGAAAATATTCTTCCTAGAGTGGCAGTAGCCACTCAAGTAAAATAAGCATAGGAAACTCTTTAGGTTGTGTTTCAAGGTAAGGAGAAATTTAAAATTGCCAAACTCCAATTACTTAGAAGAGATTTTGAGAATATTTCTATGAAAGAATCAAACTCCGTAGAGTCATTATTTACTTATGTTGTTGGCCTAGTAAATCAGATTAAATCTCATGGAGAAAAATTGGACAATAGAAGAATAAGTGAAAATATGCTTAGGAGTCTACCTTAAAATTTTGATCATTTGGTTGTAGCCATAGAAGAAACTAAATATTTGAGTCATATTTCAATTGATGAGTTGCATGCATCACTAATAAATCATGAATAGAGGTTGAATAGATCACATGCATATTTAAAATAAGCTTTTTCTTCTCAGACTTCAGGAATTCATGGAAGAGGAAGAGGAAGGTTCATTCCTAGAGGCAGAGGAAGAAGTTCATCAAGAGGATGCAGTAGTGGTCCATTAAACTCAAGTGAAAGAGGACATAGTCAAGAACACAGGGATAAGTCTCATGTGCAATGTCATTACTGCAAGAAATATGGGCACTATCCTTATGAATGTAGAAAAAATCAATATGATCATAACAGACAGAATCAAATTCAGGTTGGGATCTCTACTCCAAGCTCCATGTTTATTGCATGCACAAATATTGTTGAAGCAATTATTTCTTTATCACATATGGAATGTAATCTATCTCAAGAGTCCCTATGATGTTTGGTATTTGGATTCTGGTTACATTAATCACATGTTAGGTAACTTAGATTTATTTTCCATTTTGGATGAGTTAGTGAAGATTGATGGTACTCTTAGGAATAATAATACAGTGTATGTACAAGACAAGGGAACAACCAACATTCTAACTGAAAGGGGGGAGTAAAAGATTATGCATGATGTCTATTATTTTGCAGGTTTGAAGCTCATAATCTTATGAGCATTGGTGAATTGGTACAAAAGGGATATAGAATATATATTGAAGACAACGAATGTGTGATCATGGATAAAGATCCAAGTACTGAGTTAATGGCTAAAGTGCAAATGACAAGAAATATAATGTTTCCTCTAAGATTGAAAATAGGTTTAAAAATGAAAGTAATATCAAGTGTTGTTTGAGCATTCTGGAGCTTCCTTTAAGGTAGATTTTACTCAATCCAGAGCTCATACTAAAAATCATCCAGAGCTCATACTATAAATCATCCTATAAATCATATTGAGCTCATCAGTCAGCCCAGAGCTAAATCTAGAGTTCATATTAGAAATAAGTTTGGAGCTCAGTCCATAGCTAGAGAGATTGAATCGGCTTTTCAGTCAGTTATGAAATATGAGTCATGGCTATGGCATCTCAGGTTTGGACATTTAAATTTTGGAGGTTTGAATTGGTTACACATGAAAAATATGGTAAATTTCCTTTAATTCAAAAACTAGAGAGATTTTGTGAAGAATGTATTTTGGGAAAGCAACATAGAGAGACCTTTCCAATTGGAAAATCAGTAAGAACACAACAACACTTGAGATTTTTCATTTGGATTTATGTGGAAAAATGAAAACACCTTCGATATGAGGTTGTTCATATTTTTGGCACTCATAGATGACTATACCAGGAAGACATGGTTGTACTTTTTGAGACATAAATCACATGCATTTGATATATTTCAGCAGTTCAAGGCTTTACTTAAGTAGCAAAAAGTAGATACTACATCAAAGTTCTGAGGATAGAAAGAGGAGGTGAGTATGTTTCCAATGCATTTTTAATTTTTTACAAATATCATGTTATCCACAAGAAATTTACTGCCAGGTACACACCATAGTAGAACAATGTGGTAGAGAGGAATAATATAACCATAATGGAGATGGCCAAAGTATGATGAAGGCCAAACATCTACCAAATGAGTATTTGATAGAAGTATTAGCAACTGTTGTATACATTTTAAATAGGTGTCCAACAAAAATTGTTTGAAACATGGTTCCTCAATAGGCTTGGACTCATAGAAAACACAATGTTTCTCATTTTAGAATCTTTGGTTGTGTTTCATATGCACATGTTCTTGATGAGATAAGGAATAATTTAGACAAAAAGGAGAAAGGTGTATTTTTGGTGGATATTCAGAGAATATTAAATCCTACAAGTTGTTCAATCCAGTCACAAGAAAAGTCATTATCAATAGAGATGTGCATTTTGTTGAAAATGAGGCATGGTATGGAAGTATAGAAAAATAACAAGTATAGCAGAAACTATTGCCCGAGATGATATGCAGATGAAGAGAAAACATCATAAGGTATTATACCTTCTTTCACTCTTGGACATTCACCTCAAGTTATAGCACAAGCACACCTCCTTCCACAATTAGAAGGTCTACAAGATTACAGTCAACTTCAAATATGCAAGAGACACCAAAAGAAACTCCTTTAGCAAGTAGTTCAATTCAAATAATTCCATCATCAGATAGTCCATTGTAGTGAAAAACAAGGAGTCTTAGTGAGAAATTTATAATGTTGATACAACTAACTCTTTTTCATTTTTTGCATTATTTTCTCAAGCTACATATCTAGCGTATTTTGAAGAAGCAATGAATGAAGAAATTTGGGCTCATTCCATGGATGATGAGATAGACACCATAGAGAAGAATCAAACATGACATTTGATAGATCTTTTAGAAGGAAAGGATGTGACAGGAGTGAAATGGGTCTACAAGACCAAGTATAGTGCAGATGGAAAAGCGTAGAAGCATAAAGCCATATTGGTTGCAAGAGGTTTTACACAACAATATGGAGTATATTACAATGAAACATTTGCTGGCACTAACACTTTTAGACACAGTAAGGACAATATATTAGTAATTGCAACTCAAAAATGTCCTATATATTAAATGGATGTAAAATCAGCATTTCTTGAATGGATTTCTTGAAGAATAAGTCTATGTGAATCGGCCAGAAGGTTATGAGATTGAAGGTCATGAAGGAAAGGTGTACATATTGAGAAAATCACTCTATGGACTAAAGAAAATAGCTAGAGTATGGTCCAATAGGATTGATTCTTATTTGATTTAGAATGGCTTTAGTAGGTACAACAGTGATCCTACCTTATACATCAAGATAAATGAACAAGATCTAGGTCTCATGAACTACTTTTTGGGCATTGAAGTTCAACAATCAGAAGATGGAATTTTCATCTCACCCACAAAGTATGCTAATGACGTCTTGAAAATATTTAACATGTTAAATTGTAAGCATGCACCAACATCAATTGCAGTAGGTCTAAAGTTAAGAAAAGAAGATAACAGATCATTTTTGGATCCAACATTGTTCAAAAGACTAGTTGGAAGTCTCATGTATTTGATGGCCACAAGGCCTAGTATTATGTATTATGTGAGCATCATCTCAAGGTTCATGGAATATCCTAAAGATTCACATTGGAAAGATGGAAAAAGGATTTTTTAGGTATGTATGTGGAACTAAGAATCATGAAATATTGTATTCAATATCAAATGAGTTCAAACTCATAGGATATATAGATAGTGACAGTGTCGAAATATAGATGACAGGAAAAAGCACATCCAACTATGTTTTTCACTTTGGAACAAGAGTAGTTTCATGGGCATCAAAGAAGCAGCTCATATTCACACTATCGCCAGCATAAGAAAAGTATGTAGCAGCCACGGGAGCAACATGTCAGGCTATTTGGATGAGGAGAATACTGAAATATTTGAGAAACAATCAGGAAGAAGCTACATAGATTTTTGTGACATCTCAGCAATAACATTGTCCAAAAATCATGTTTTTCACAAGAGAAACAAGCATATAGACACGAGGTATCATTTCATCAGGGATTTGGTTAATAACAAAGAGATATATTTAGAGTTTTACAAATCTGAAGATCGGTTTGCTGATATCTTTACAAATGATTTGGGAAAATAATTTTTTGAATATTTGAGAAGTTGTTTCGGAGTTTGTGATCAAGCATATGTCAGATCCGGAAATGCATACGCAGCTCCAAAATAATAAAATTTTGGATTTCAAAATTAAGGGACAGTGTTGGAAATCAATAATTTTTCCCACTAATTTTAGCAAACAGTTGATTGTCTTTGTGCATGCATTCAAGTTTAGTTTTTATTTTTAGGAATTGTCTGATAAAACAATAAAATTTTGTTTAAGCATGCACAATCCAATTTTAGTATTTGAAAAATCACATAAGGAAAAAATAAAATGAGGTTTTCTTTTTTATTTATTAAGGATAAAAGGTTTTGGAGGGACCTTACCCAGAAGTACACCAAAAAGGCTCAATAACCAAAATAAACAAGAAGTAACAGGGTGGTTTTTTTAATCTATGGGGGCTACACCCCAACCAAAATATAAAATCAAATAAAAGAAAAGGTAGGGGCTATCTACCTACATAAATCCCAGTGACAAACAAACTACAGCAAAACTACATCCCAACAACCAGACCAAAACAATTGCACTAAGAATAAAGAGCCAGAAGCACTAATTAACGAATTTTTATAGACCTTAAGTGCAATCCTGAGTGACCTGTAGAGATTCAAAGTTGTGCCAATATTAGGATCCTAATTAGAAGAGGTGAAATTCTTGGTGATCCTTCCATTTTTCCAAGCAAAAGTTGGAATTCCACTGATTTCATTGATTTGATGAATGTGGACTTGGAGAAGATCTAGAATTGCTTTGTGGATGGCCATATGATTGTTGTATTTTCCTTCCATATCTCTAAGCTAGGTGGTGAAAGTATTGACCTCCTCTTTAAGATTTGTGTCAGCATTCTTGGTGGTGGACTTGAGGAGGTAGTCAACATTGTCTTGAATAGTCTTTAGGGTAATAACTTTGTGAACATTAGGTTGAATTTTAGTGTAATGTAATACAACTATTTATGAGTTGTTAACTCATGGGGATAATTTTGATAACATTGAGAGTTTGAGTGAGATATTGTGGGGATTAGGAGATATGTGGGATGAGTGTTAAATCCTAGAATCAAGGAGATCAAACTCTATATATGTAATCTTCCCAATGTATTTTATATCCCGAATGAATTGAAATCATTGTGTTCATGTTTATTGTTCTGTCTGTTTTTATAATCTGAACAAAATTATATCATTGGTATCAGAGCGATGTGCAAAATGGGTCTTTGATCGGTGAAAGGGTAGAGCCACTACAAGTTCTGGCTGCCCTGCTGATGGAAGATAGTTGTTATGAGAAGAGCTTCGTATTTGTTTTGGAATGTCTTAAATTTATTTTTGTTAAATCCCGTGACAATATTGTCAGTTTCATTGTACATCAGATCGGTCCTAGTAAGCATCCTCTTCTAGATCAGTCGAATTAACAAGTAAATAAGAAATCTTGGAACGTGTAAAGCCTAGTGAGAGGCACTTTCACTGTGGATCGGGTATATTGAATCACAATCATCTTTTGTTTCATTGATTCCGTGGGTTTTTGTGATCTATCCATGTGGATATTTCTTCACTTTCATCCACGTATTTCCAACGATCAAGCAACTCCCTCAATCACATTTGGTTCTCCATGGTTCAATGAACGAGTTGAGGTTGTTATTGTCTACTATTCTATATTTGAATGATCAAATTTATATCGAAAGATATCTCAAATTGCTCATTGAGGATCATTTTTGTGTGTGGATCTCGGTCTTTGCGTGAGTTGTGTGCCAGTTGTCTGGATTGGCTGAACCAGCTGTCATCCCGGAACAGTTTATACATGCCTTAGATGCAGACCTGTATGTGCAAGCACAAAATATAGTCGCTTGACATCTCACAGAAGTTCTAGATTCAAATTTGTGGTGGGAGAACATCTACAACAAGCTCCAAACCTTTCTCCAGCCCATAGTATTTTCATTAATAATTGGTTTTAAGTGAAAGTTGTTATAAATTTAAATCCCTGGCTATAAGTCGGTTATATAGGCTTCCTAATGCTGTTATTGTCATCATTGTCTAGGAGTCAAAACTTGTCTAGTATTATTGATATTAAAAATATCTTTTATACCTATTAATGTTGCATAAGTATTTTCACTCATCATATAGGTGTCATCGAGTTATTTTAACAGTTGTGTTGTTTGTAAGAGTCGAAAAATTGTTGCATTTTCTACATCCGACACTCAATTTTTAAGGAAAAATACAAATGAAAACCGTTTAACTAGAGAGGCTCTGCCCGGATGGATATGTATCAACAAGGAATGAAAATCAAATCTCGACTATACTTTTGACTGTTGAGTTAGCAAGGACATTGATGGAGGCTAGGCAACGAGGTAGGAGGAAATCGGCGACCTCTCGTCGGGCACCATCGATGAGGCCATGGTATTGATTTGGTGGCCAAGTATTTTTTTTTACAAATGTTGGTGTTTCATTGTTTGTAATAAGAACAAATATCGCATTCCTATTTAGAGTTGTATTTCCTTTTATAACTTGCTGATGTAAATATGTTGTAGTAGAAAGATAAAAGCACAAGAAAAAGTAGCATCATGTTTTTTTCTTGAAGAGGATGAACAGAGGGTTCATGAGCGTAGGCTTGGTACTCTTTATCAATCTTATTTCTGAAAGGTTCATGAACTTTGGACCGAGGTCCATATGTGTACCAAGATCATGAGCAAACAGGGGGTGTGCAAGCTGCAGAGAAAGTGTAACTATTCTTTTCTACATTTTTCACATTAGGGGAGTGTATGTGTGAAATAATAATGTTAAGAATAGGGGTGAATGTTAGGAATAATATTAGATATTGTGAACATTATTATGAGTGTGGAAATAAATAATATAGTGTATGTAATACTATTTATGAGTTGTTAACTCATGTAAATTGAATTCTAGATAATGAATTGTTGAGAAAATAATGGGATTGAGAGTTTGAGTGAGATATTGTGGGGATTAGGAGAGATATGTGGGATGAGTGTTGAATCCTAGAATCAAGGAGATCAAACTCTATATATGTAATCTTCTGTATTTTATATCCCGATGAATTGATCATTGTGTTCTATGTTTATTGTTCTCATCTGTTTCTACGATTATAATCAAAAAATTATATCCTTCTAATGTTTTGGGGGTGGTTCAGGCATTCATGGATAAGGGGTTTTTGGAGTGGATACGGGGTTGCTAAGGAGGCGGGGGAGAAAGAGGAGGGTCAAGGTCAGTAGCCACTACATCCATAATGTACTAGTGAATTAGAAAAATAACCCCTTGTTGTAATGGAAAAACCCTCCTATGACTTTGGACCTCCAAGACAGAATTCTCAAGGGAGTGAAAATATAGTATGGTAGGATTACCTTGATTTTACCCCTGAAATGGTTGAGGAGCACCAAATGATGAAGTGGAATAGTAGAAAATCTTCCCTCGAGAGTGATGTACTACACCGTCATTCGAGATACTTCATCGAAAGGTCACGGGATAGTAGCACAAACAATGCCCTCTTTTTTGTTTCCATGCATTCTCTGTCATCAAGAAACAATTTTTCCTTGGCCTCTTTATCAAATTTATTTCTGAAAAAATTTTCCATCCATGCTTAGACCCGTGATGAATGAAATGAAATGCTCAGTGATACTGAAATCCCTTCCTTTGAAATTGACATTCATGTTCTTCTAATTTTCCACGAACTGAAGGGAGATGTGTTGATCATATCCTTTAATTCTTTGGATGAAATCTGTAAAACCCCTAATGTTGAGGGTTCCCCAGAGTTCCACACAATCTTGCCACTGTGGATCAAAAATTGGCTCAACTCTATGGGAGCTCCCCCCATTTTGAAAGTAGAAAATGGCAAAGTATAAATGAGCCGGATATAACAGCAATTCGGCCTTTGACAACAATAAACCGACAGTGAAGGATCTTGTAATATCAGTGGAGAAATCTAATACCTCTTTGTTACCCTATTTTAAATGATAAAGGTACTCAAAACTCAAGGTGGGGGTAGAATAAAATTGAATGAGATAAATTTTCTTCAAAAATCCATGCGTATTATTTCACACATGCCAAAGTCATCGATTAATGAGTGCTAGTGAAGTGAACATTGTCCTCATTAATAATTATGGGATAAACTTGATGGGAATGTCCTTGTTATTTTCTTGAATGGATTTTACCTTAGTTGTCCTAACAATTTAAAGAGGTAAAAATTGAACTCGACCTCGATATGGTGAGGTTTCTAGGATACCCATGGATGTGGATACCAATTTTCTCCACAAATCAACTCTCATTTTGTAGCATAAATTTCTATAAACTCTATTTAAACATTTCCTTAATAATATCTCTAGATGAATCTTGAGATAGTGTAGAGTTCCACAAAATACTTTTAGAATATGCTCAATGTTGTGTTGGAAAATGGAGAGAACAAAACAAAAATTGAGAACAATGTAGGCAAAGTATAACATAAAAAACAAAAAAATGATCATGTTAAGTCCAAGAAGAGCAATTCAATATAATAATTTCTTGAAATGCTTCTTTGTTTTTCCTGTATACTCCTGCAAAATAAAAATAAAAATCAAAACTATTCTCTATTCTATTGTTGCTTTGTTTTGCTTTGTTAAAATATGGATTGTGTTTTGTTATGTTGCTCTACTATGCTCTGGTTTTACATAATAATATCACTAATATGGTGCTCTTTTTCACTCTACTTCTCTGCACTATTGTGCACACCTCTTAATTTTTCTATTTTTTCTATTCTGGACTGTTCTGCCTCTTTTTTACATGCACACACTTTCAATGAGCAGCTACTCTTAGTTTTTCTATCCTGTTCTACTTCTTGTACACTATTATGCACTTCAAAATTTTAAAAAAAAATCCTCTTACAATAGATTCCCTCCTAAAAAATATTTCAAAATGAGAGCTCCCAAAACAAAATCATTAAATGTAAATGTAAGTGTAAGGTTGGTTGAGAAGAGGGAAATGAATTTAAAAAATCATTTAATAATACTGGCCAAGATTAATGATTTTTAACACTTCCCCTTAATCTCTTACAATATTAAATGGATTCCCTCCTAAAAATATTTAAAAATGAGATCTTCCAAAACAAAAGCATTAAATGTGTTGGTGGAGAAGAGGGAAATGAATTTTAAAAAATCATTTAATAATGTCGACAAGATTAATGATTTTTAACACTCCTTAATCTTGAGCCTCTACAAACTCATATAAAAGCACCCTATGCATCAAGATACTTTACAAAAAAATTATATTCACTAAAAAAACTTATTTTAGATCTCCTGGAGCTAACCTGTCGGATCTCCTAAGCTAGCGGTAGGATCTCCGAGAGTTAGTTGAAGGATCTTTGGAGCTAGTTGTAAATCTCCGGATCTGATTGGTAGGATATCTAGAGTGTATGGAGGATCTCTAGAGATTGTTGTAGGATCTCTCGAGCAAGGTGAAGGATATCCAGAGCAAGGTGAAGGATCTCTCGAGTAAGGTGAAGGACCTTTGGAGTGAGCTATAGGATCTCTGCAGCTAGATGAATTATCTTCATATCTAGCTTGTACTATATCAATGATGCCCAAATTTCCTCTCAAAAGTTAAAAACTATCCCTTGACAAAGGCTAGGTAAAAATGTCAACAAGTTGTTGCTTTGACTTACAAAATTGAATTTTATCTCACATTTTTCAAATAATTATGGAATGAAATGATACATGATTGAAATTTGCTTGATTTTCCTATGAAAAGCAAGATTCTTTGACTAGACAAAGTAAGATAACCTATTACAAAAATAGTGATTAAACGAAAATGAAATTTATATTGTAGTCTAATCGATGTTACAGGGAGCGATAAATAAATTAAATAAAATGTAGTAAATAGACCCAAGTAATCTCAAAGCAATGAAATGTAAAAACCCTAGTGTGAAAAGAGGGTTAAGAAGGTCTTAGCTAATTCACATATTTTGCGACACTTTGTGTCAGTAGTGGAGACCAGTTGCATAGAGGAGGAAATGACTGCACAAGAGCTCAAGAAAGTAAAGATCTGGACTGTCTGAGTAGACTGGGGCACCTTGAGAGGGACGGGAGATCTTGGGGCACCTAAATTTGAAGAAATGACTAAGGAACATCCTCTTGAGGTGTTGTTAAATGATCTTTTGGGTTATCTTTAGTCATGTGTATGTCACTTTGTATGTTACCTAATGTCGCAATAAACCTGCATCAAGGAATCACCTGTAATACCCCAAGCAAAGCATCAAGAGAAAGATGCATATGAAGGTGTCAGATTGTCCTCAATGGCCACAATGGTGGACTTACTAATCGAGCACCGCACACACATCTCGACCCAATGGTGTGTGTGTGTGTGTGTGCGTGTAAATCATGCCCTAGGAGCTCTTGTGCTAGTTGCACTTTGTGAATAGCGAGAAATAACTAGATGTAGAATGTAAATAGATGGTGCATGGAATAGAATAAACTCCCCTCCTATGAAGTGTGATGCAGATGAACCAACCTTTGTCCCTTGTGATGGAGCTAGATGGATGAAAATGGAGCAATAGAAGCCTTTGATGGATACAACCTTAGGTGATGATAGTATTTCTTAGTTCCTAGTCCCTCATTATGGTCTCATAACTTTATATTTATATGGTTCTCTTGTTCTAATTTCATAATTAACCTCGAAAAGGCCGAATACCAAAAATATAGAAATCTCAAACGACTAGAAAGTGCCCAAAATGTGAGAGGAAAGTGCAAAGAGGATCAGGGCACCCAGAGAGGACCAGGTGCACAGGGCACCCTAGTCTTTACTAGTATCCCTATTCGAAAAGAGAATATAGAATAACAATGCATATTGGGAAAGTGTGGGTGTAAGGCCAATAGTAGCAATAGAAAAAAAAAGCAAGATGGCCAAAGACATGGGTTTATTAGTACTCTTTTGCACTTAAGAACCATATGAATATTAGTATAAAACTGGGATTAAATAATTACCCAAATTGTATGATTTAATGTCTACATATAGTAGATGTTCCATATTTTCCTTCAAGCAAACTTGATAGGATTCTTCTGATCCATATATCCTGAC
This sequence comes from Taxus wallichiana var. yunnanensis, assembly GCA_018340775.1. NCBI lineage: Eukaryota > Viridiplantae > Streptophyta > Pinopsida > Cupressales > Taxaceae > Taxus > Taxus wallichiana. Next base: position 666,143,680 of record CM031243.1, read on the forward strand.
ATGTGGGTGAATTTTCTACTATATACTTGGCTTAAATTGTGGAAAGTGAAACAACTGATTTTTTCTTTGAAGGCCATTAAAAGTCTCCTGACCCTATATGAAACACATATCCAAATGTGTTATTTCTATCATCAAGACTACCTTCCCAATCACTACATGTATATCCAACTAACCGAAATTCATTTACAACATAAAAAATTATATAACTTCTTGTGCCATTAATATACCTCAAAATTCTTTTACATTCTTGTCAATGTGTCTCATTTCGATTCTCCATGAATCTAGAAATGATGTTGATTTGCATACATGATGTCCAATCTAGTTGCAGAGTCCAATACTTCAAGCTTTCTACCAAGATTTTGTACCGCGTGGGATATTTTTCTAAATACCTCCATAATATTCCTTACATACTTATCTTGTGACACAAAAATTCCATGTTCCATTTGTTTGACTTCAATCCTGAGAAATTAATTCAACAAATATAAATCAATCATCACAAACTCCTTCATGGCTGATTTAAATTCTTCTCTGGACTTGTTTACATTTTTAGTAAAGATTAGATCAACTACATATATGACTATAATCAAAATCTCACCTTATTTGTTTACTTTGATGTAGAGTGTAGGTTCACTACCACTATTGCTAAAGCCATTGCTTATCAAATAAGAGTCTATACGGTTGTACCAGGCCCTTGGTTCTTGTTTGAGCCCATACAACACTTTATCAAGCTTATACGCCTTGTTCCAAATGCCTTGGCATCTCATAACCATGCGGATGTCCCACAAAAACTTCTTCTTCTAACATGTCATTCAAGAAATCTAACTTGACATCCATTTGATGTACTTTTCACTTGTGTTGAATAGTTATTTCAATAATGTTCTCACATGACTTCTAGCCTTACTCTTGAATCAAATGTCTCATTATAATCACATCCAAATCATTGCTTGTAGCCTTTGAAAACTAGTCTTTTTGTATGTATTTCAATTTTACATTCAAGAGTAGTTTATGTTTTGTAAATCCAATGACTCCAATGACTTCTTTTCTTATTACAAGGTCAACTAGTTCTCATTTTTATTCTTCTCTATTGTATGCATTTCTTCATCCATTACTTCATACCACTTTTTGTCCTTTACTACTTCTTCAAAATAAATAGGATCAACTATTGGATATAGAGGAAAATTGATTATTTCATCTTCATTTTCATCATACCTTGGCTGCTCATAGATCTCTTGTACCCTCCTTGTTCTCACTTGGTGTTGATTTGAGTCGAAAGATGATGAAGTTGCCTCATGAGCACCTCCTTGTGTAACTTGTTAGCTGTTGCCACTTGACCACTCACCCCTTTGTGATATAAGGCTCCAACTCGGTGCATTATTGATTGTATTATCTATTGTTTCGCTTCAATAATAAAAGTTCCACTTACCTTTTATTGTGATTTTTGCACTTTTTGTACATCTCCCCATGATGCTTCTTCTATGAATTGAACATTTAGAGTGATTATTAGATCCTTTGTGATTGGATTGTAAAATCTATAAGCTTTGTATTGTTTAATATACCCAATGAAGATGCATTTTTCTCCTATGTTATCCCACTTTTATCTTCTTTTCTTGGGAGCAAGTGTGTATGCGACACATCCAAAAACTCTTAAGTTCTCAACACTTGGTTTCCTTATGAATTAATAGAAATTAAATTTTAATTAGAGGATGGAAATCAAATGAATAAAACAAAGAATAAGGAAATCTATCATGTGAGAAATAAGAAAGTATAAGCAATAGTCAAATAGAAGTGACTTAGCTTGTATTCAGATATCTAGGCTAATTTTGGGTTGGAAACTAAATAGAACATCATGTATCAAGACCGAACAATCTTTGTGTGGGAAAGTGGAACCTAAAACTCCTTCAAAACAAACCTTCATAATATCCCTTTCATACTTATCTTGTGACATAAAATTCCATGTTCCATTTGTTTGACTTCAATCCCGAGAAATTAATTCAACAAATATAAATCAATCATCACAAACTCCTTCATGGCTGATTTAAATTCTTCTCTAGTCTTGTTTGCATTTGTAGTAAAGATTAGATCAACTACATATATGACTATAATCAAAAGCTCACCTTATTTTTTACTTTGATGTAGAGTGTAGGTTCGCTACAACTATTGCTAAAGCCATTGCTTATCAAATAAGAGTCTATACGGTTGTACCAAGCCCTTGGTTCTTATTTGAGCCCATACAACACTTTATCGAGCTTATACGCCTTGTTCCAAATGCCTTGGCATCTCATAACCATGTGGTTGTCCCACAAAAACTTCTTCTTCTAACATGTCATTCAAGAAATATAACTTGACATCCATTTAATGTACTTTTCACTTGTGTTGAATAGTTATTTCAATAATGTTCTCACAACTTATAGCCTTACTACTAAATCAAATGTCTCATTATAATCACGTCCAAATCGTTGCTTGTAGACTTTGACAACTAGTCTTTTCGTATGTATTTCAATTTTACATTTAAGAGTAGTTTATGTTTTGTAAATCTAGTTGACTCCAATGACTTCTTTTCTTATTACAAGGTCAACTAGTTCTCATGTTTTATTCTTCTCTATTGTATGCATTTCTTCATCCATTACTTCATACCACTTTTTGTTCTTTACTACTTCTTCAAAATAATTAGGATCAACTATTGGATATAGAGGAAAATTTATTGTTTCATCTTCATTTTCATCATACATTGGCTGCTCATAGATCTCTTGTACCCTCCTTGTTCTCACTTGGTGATGATTTGAGTCGAAATATGATGAAGTTGCCTCATGAGCACCTCCTTGTGTAACTTGTTAGTTATAGCCACATGTCCACTCACCCCTTTATGAGATAAGGTTCCAACTCGGTGCATTATTGATTGTACTATCTGTTGTTTCTTCTTCAATAAAAGTTCCACTTACCTTTTATTGTGATTGTTTCACTTTTTGTACATCTCCCCATGATGCTTCTTCTATGAATTGAACATTTAGAGTGATTATTAGATCTTTTGTGATTGGATTGTACAATCTATAAGATTTTTATTGTTTAATATACCCAATGAAGATGCATTTTTCTCCTATGTTATAGCACTTTTATCTTCTTTTCTTGGGAGCAAGTGTGTATGCGACACATCCAAAAAATCTTAAGTGCACAACACTTGGTTTCCTTATGAATTAATAGAAATTAAATTTTAATTACAGGATAAAAATCAAATGAATACAATAAGAATAAGGAAATCTATCATGTGAAAATTAAAAAGTATAAGCAATAGTCAAATATAAGTGACTTAGCTTGTATTTAGATATCTAGGCTAATTTTGGGCTGGAAACTAAATAGAACATGAGGGATCAACAACAATATTTGTGTAGGAAAGTGGAACCTAAAACTCCTTCAAAAAGAACCACCCGTGCACTAGTTTTTGAAGTAGTCGCTAGCATATTTTGGCAATAGTTCTGGATCTAATCTTCTTAGGGTCCAACAAGGTCTTCTTCCTTTCTCTCTTTGTCACTATAGCTTCATTGTAGGGTTTTTCTATCACACCCAAACTTGCAAAAAAACCCTAGATACCCGCATAAGGCTCTAAAAACATTAGATAAAAGAAATAATGCATATGTTTGAGTTAGATTGATCTCAAATTACCCCAATGTAATTCTCACAAATCATTGCACTACATTTCATACTCAATGTAGTTCTATTGTGTTTGTGTGAGATTGAATCGTGTCCCATGAAACTAGGTTTCCATTGTGCCATTCACACCAAGATAGTGGGCTATAACTACTTTTCCCCAAGATGAATGTGTAAGATGAAATTCAGAAATTGGCTCTCTTATGCGTGAATACTTCAACTCAAATACAATGTTTGACCGTTGTTATTTTCCCAAGTAGTAGATAGTAAGTAATAGCCCCCAATTATCTAGCCCTTAATAATAGTAAGTCATAACATTTTTTTGAATTTCGTCATTAACAACTAAAAATTCCGACCCAAAGTGATTAGAAAAGATTAAAAAAATGATGTGGGATTTTGAATTTGATAAATGCGGAGAAAATGGTAAAGTGCCCAAAGGAGACAGTGGCGCTTGGGCGCTTGCTTCCTAATGGGAGGTACTATCCACAATGCTCGGAGGATATAATGGTAAATACAAAGTTGGGTTACATGTTTTCCAATATGCAAAAGTAGAGTATTCATTTGAAAAAGTAAATGATAGAGTATGAAAAGGATAAAACAATGTAAAAGAAAAATAAGTGTTATTAATGTCTAGTTTTCTTTCTTAAGAAACATGCATATAATGACATATTTAGATGCGTGATGTAAATAATAATTTTATGATTGTGTTTCTACACCTTCCACTCCATGCCTATTGATGTATCATGTTTCAAAAAATTTTAGTAGGACATTTATTTAATGTATAGATCTGTTGTTCCAACTTCTTCAACCCAATACTCATCAAGAAATCCTTTGACATTAATCACGCTTCTTTCCATCTCTTGAATAGTTTGGATTTTCCTCTCATCTACACCATTTTGCTACGGTGTATACTTCACTATAAATTTCTTCTTAATCCCATGTTCTTTTGTAAAAATCAAAATATGATTTGAAATGTATTCTACCCCTCTATCCATTGTCAATGTTTTTATGTAATGTGCTTCTCAACTATGGCCTTGAATTGTCTAAATTCTTCAAATGTCTCTGATTTTTTTAAAAATACACCTATTTCCTTTTGTTGAAGTCATCTATGAATGTAATGAAATACAAATTCTTAGACAAGGAGTCTTTATGGGACCACATAGGTCTTATTTATCAACTTGAGTGCTGTACTTTTTCTCCAAGACTAATTACTTGAGGGAAAACATTTCTATGTTGCTTTCCCAATATGCAGCCATGCACGTACTTTATCTAGATATTCAATTAGGGGTATCTCTCTCTTACCATTTTCTTCCTATAAAAATATTCAACCCATTAAAACTTATATCTCTATACTTAGATGCCATATAGACTTATATCTCTATACTTGAGATGCCATATAGTCGATCAATCAATTGCATTGTTTTAAATGTTGTTGTTATCTCACTTTGCATACTCAAAGGAAACATCTTATTTTGTGTCATCTTCACTATTTCAAGTTTTTATTGCCTCCACTTCTATCATAGATTATGTATTCTTCATCTTCAAATCTCACCTTATATCCTTTCTAGACTATCTACCTAATGCTTAGAAGGTTATACTTCAACTCCCTGCATACAAAAACATCATGTGTTTATCTCTTATCACCTTGCTTGGTGAGTATGGATATGCCGCATTTTCCTATTACATGGAACTTGTCATTTGTTCCCATATTTACTATAGATTTGATTGCTTCATCTATTTTTTTTATCATTCCTTTGTTGCCGCACATATGGTTACTACATGCACTATCTAAATATCATATTTGTTTGTTGTTTTCTCAAACTACATTACAGTTAAAAACAAGTTTCCACCCTTTCCATGTTTTTAGGTTCAACCTCTTTTGTATTAGTATAACTTGCATTATGATATTTCATATCATACTCTTTCTTTCTACATTCTCTAGTATAGTGTCCATGCTTCTGATAATAATATCATTGATGTTTGATTTATCATATGTTTAGGTGGAACCACCTCTAGAAGTTTTATTGCTCCTTCCTCTTCCTATTTCATGTGGTTCTTGATGATTGTGTCTTCTACATTCTTGGTTGTTGAAAACTCTTCCTCTCCCTCTATCAGAGGCACCTCTCCCCCTACATCTCACATTCATGTTTTTCAAGGCTTGTTCATTGGAAGAACTAAATGACCTACTCATTCTTTGTTCATGAGTTTGCAAAGAACCCATCAATTCATCATCTATTACTTGTTTCAAGTCCTTGGACTCTTCCATTGCTAGAAAAACATGATAAAATATGATTGGGAGACTCCCTAATACCCTCTCTATGATCCTATGATCTTTATTAACGTCTCCATTTGTCCTAATTTTATTTACTATGGTCATTTTCATTATGAGCAATCACTAATGGATTTTGATTACTTCATATAGTGCCCACCCATGTGGGACTGAAACACATGACCAAAATACCAAGTTAATTATTTTTACATTCATTTTCCTTGATACAACTATGCGACGCCAAGAAGACTCACAAGAGTTTGTACGACACCACTTGCAACATTTACACCAACATGAAGGACATACAATTAGCAAGATGACATGGGATGCAAACCAATGCCACACTTATATACATGAGAAATAATGAAACCACAACCCAACCACAATATGAGTTTCACGAATTGGAACTTTTCACAATATTAAATTTTCATGGTTAAATCTTTTTCGTATTCATTTTTCCATTTTTATCTTTAAAGGTTTGAAGATCACTTAACATTCAAATATATAATCTCATTCAAAAGGCTACAAATAATTAATTTCATTTTAGAATTAACTTATAACAAATACACTTATTTGAGTTATTTTCTCTATTAGTATCATTTTGATAACTCAATAATAGATTGAAATATTTTATTGCACATGTGAAAGTCTCTTACCTCTTAATCTCCAACTAGAGTTTTTGTTTCAGCTAAACTCACATTTTCTGACACTTTTAGTTGTTATGGTTCAATCATCGATTAGGATCATTTCCAAAATAGTTATGTGCAATAAGTTTTGTTTTTCAAACAAGAGATTAAGTTGCTTGAATACTCGAACTCAAGTGGAGCAATCCATAAGAACTTTCAACAATAAAAGAAGGCCTAACTAAGTCTAAGGTAATTCTAAGTTTCACTTGTCTAGTTTATATTGTTTGTATGTACAAGAGTTAGGATTTTATTAGAGGTACTAAGTGAGATACCACCTAACTTTATGGTTTTCCAAAGTAAACTTGACCACATTTCAAGAATCAACATTACTTTCCTTATTGCTCTTATGATCTCGTACACATACAAAGATTGGTCCTTCCCGGAGACTTAGCATAAAAGGCAACCATCTAAAAATGTTGATATGAAATACATCAATCATGTCACAAAGGGGTATTTCATCCTTAACTATAATAACATGCATACTTCCACGAACATAAGAAATCCTTTTGACACGCATGCCTAAAAAGTACTACTAAGCCTCTAGGAACATATGAGAAGATTTTTTCCAAGACATATCTCATAGAAAAGATAAGGTGGTATTTAACACAAAGACACATATTAACAAGAAAATCCCTTTGAGAAACATCTAGAGATCTAAACTTCACTTAAACCTAATAAGGTGAATGAAACACAAATAACCCAGCGCTCGGTTGGGTAACCTTCTCAAGGGTTGATAAATTAGGGTTAGTTGGGTGACTTTTAAAATAATAACCTACTAAAATGGTCAACCATAACCATTCTTAAATAAGGTAATTTTATTACTTCTAAGTGTTCTAAGCATTTTCGTAACACACGCAAGAATACAAAATCACTTCATTCACATAGAGCACAACTATAACATGTTCATTTCATTTCTAGTTAAAATGTACATCTACACCATTAGCAAGATGTATACCTATAATCAAAATCATCCTTAAAATAGAATGTTTGTTTTCCCTAGGATACCAATACACTACAATATCTCACTCATCACAACATAATCCATAAATAACATTCATGATTATAAACATAGTGTTGATACATCAATTTAAAATTACATGTATTTTTCATCGATAATCCATATTACAAAAACTCCAAAGAACGCTACCATTTGGTTTTGTTCAGTGTGCTAGATCCACCGTATGGTTAAGCACAACATCTGAATGTCATCAAACTACAATCATGCACAATTTATGATTTTTGGAGTTTTCTAACAATAATGAAAACTATATTCAACACACTTCAAAGGAGACTAAGCAATGCAATGCCATTTCAATTGTTTACAAAGCCAATGAGAGAGATAAAGGAGAGAGAAAACACCATTTTTCCACAATCAATTTCTTTACAAGAAACTGTCAACAAAAAGTTTATGAAAATCATGTATTCATTTTTACAAAGTTTTCCTATCGTTATTTTGCTTGGATAAGGTCATATGACAGTTTTCACCAATTAGACACAAGTTTCCAAAAATGTCAAATTTAGACAAGTTGCTCAAAATAAACATTTGAAAACCATCTTGAGACTCAAACACACAAGGGAAAAAAATCCTACCTATTCCCCTATATACAGGGAAACACTCAGAGCTAACGGAACCCCAAACTAAAAACATGATTAAAATGGTGCTCGTCCTTCCTGAGCTACCGATCGTAAATGCACCTAAGCACCTTGTCCCCAATGACCGAAGGCCTATAAAACCTATCAGAAAGCTAGTTTGTAGGATGTTTTTATCCAAACATAGGGTTTTTTGTGATTGTCTCGTATAAATATTAGATGTATGTGGAAGTCAAAATCTATTTCCACACCTATGGCAAAAACAAATGCGGGTCAAAACCAAACTGTATTTTAAACTTTCAAAGAATCGTTTAAAGTATGAACTAGCCCGCTAGGGGCCTAAATGCATTACGAAACAAGGTAAATGAGAGAGTAGTGTTTACATTCATGGATTCTCTTCAAGTGGATACCAAATAGAGGTATAATTTGCTATAGGAAACATGTTTTTTTTTATTTACTCAAAATTTACTCTTCTTTAGTTCGATTTACAACTCCATTAAAATTAGGAAAACTAGAACACATAAATTGTGCAAGATAAATTTAGATGAACATGCATGCATGGGAAATGAAGTGGTAGAGGGACTCCAAGTCAATTATATGTGCATAAGATATGAGTCCACAACCAGAGCATTCGTTGACCGGTTACAAACATAGTGAAGTTTTCCCCATTATTACATCATCTAACAAACACTACTTTTATTCATAGTTTGATGGTTTTATGTAACTATTCCAAAGCTTCTCATTTTATCCAATGCCGAATATATTGGAGCTTAAGACCACCCTCATGCCTCTAATCCTAGCACACACGTCTCGCAAGGGATTTTAGGCTACAACAACGGACAAAATTCCACTATTTTTTATGCTTTGTATGTTTCCCGCTCACTATTTCAAAACCCCTACCCCTATAGTGTATGCTCTTAGTCAAATGTCTATTCACCACGCCATTAAAACAAAAAAAAAAAAACAAAATAGAGTTCTTGATGGGATTATTGGTAATTTCAAGGACCTCCAATGCATTTTAAATAGATACCTCTTGTGCTCATTCAATAATCATTACCATCCATGAATCCACATTCTTTCAGAATTTTAGCAAAAATTTCTCATGCATAGCATGAAGTCCCACATTTGAATACTTTGTCAAACATGACAAAACCAACTTCAACCACTCCATTTTTTTGAGACATTTTTAAAATCTGCATGTGCCTTTTGTGCTTCCACATTATTCATACCAAAATTGCCACATCACGCAAGAAAAGTATCCCCAAGGACTCATTTCTCTTATAAAATTTGTCAAACAAGTTACATGCCTTGTCAACTCCCATTTTGGCACAAGATGGTAAACCAACTATGCAAGTTATGGGGTGTAGCTTTACACATGTTCAAAATACATTTTATTTTAAACTTCCAACGCTCTTTTTTAAAACAAAAAAAATCTATTTTGTGCATACCTAGCTCCACATCTCCAATTTGGAACAGGCTGGTAGAAAACAAACAAAGGAGGGGCATCTACTTTTACACCTAATAATTACATTTGTTTTGTATGAGGTTTTCCAAGCCATTTTCAACAAAACCGTTGGTGCTCTTCTAGCATTCCAATTTGTCCATGAAACCACATGCTTTCAAACATTTTATCAAATAGTTTCCACACTTGGTGTAAGGGTTAAACTAGTCTTCTCGACGTGTTCCAAACGATTATCTAAAATATCCATGGCCAAAGAGCTTTGTTATCTCTCGAAAGTGCACCCTATAGAGAGATGGATGTAGGTTTTCTAAGATTGCACAATTGATCTCTCTCTTTCATAGATACAATGGAAACACCTCAGGTCTGTGGGTATACCTATTTTGAGGTGAGTCTCCGGTATCAAGGCTGGTTCCTTATTGGTGTATCCTAAACTGATTTCTGAGAGCTTGAGAGTAAAATATGACTGTAAAATGATTAAAACTAAGGTGATACACCAAATTTGTATGAGGACTTTGACTGAGTATATGCACAACTAATTTTGGAAGGATTCTTGATGCACGAACCAATATTTTTTCTACATAACATCTAAGGAAAAACACTTGATTATACCGAGGAGAATCACAACAAGACTAATAAGTTAACACGCACACTAAAATTAAGCGAGAAAAGACTGAATTTGTAGTAGGGTAAGGTGATTAATCAAGGAATTTACATTCACAAGATTAATATAAACATACACAAGACTACAAAATAACTAGGAAAATCATAAAATACTTCACACTCAGAGGGAAAAAATGGAAAAAATTTCTTTAGCACTCATATATCCAAAAAGTCCTCTAGAATTTCCGAAGTCCTTTACAAAGGAACATAATATATAGCAAAAATAAAATTCACCCTCTCCTAAAAGAAACCTAAGGCTTGTACACACCCATGCATCTATTTTTATCCTTTATTTAATAATAGATAAAGGGAAAAATAGAGCATGCAATTACAAATAGGAAAATTATTAGCCTTACTTATACTACAAATCAAATTGAAGTTAACTATTCTGCTTTTAAGAAAAGAAGGGTGAGTAATTTGCTAAAAATAAGGTTGCTTGTTATGGAATTCTCTCTCCATGAACATGCAACTCTATCTTCTTCTCTATTCTCATGTTGTGAAGGTATGCAAAATACAACTCCCTATATGTGAGCAAAATAATTACAATACTTAGCAATATTTGCAAAAATAATTCCTCCCGTGGGAACCACCGCTATGTGCACATGTTCGATATTGATATCTCATTTGGCCATGGCATAGTCATCATAATACATTTGACCACCCCTTTGATTATGTTGGCCTTGGCATATTATAATATTCACCTTTTTGGTGATCATGATATATGATTTGGTCGCCCCTTTAAAATTATTTGAAGCATGCACTTGGGTTAGACTTTTTAAATTCATTTGCAACGATTTGTTTAGTGAACATGTGGGCTGTCCCCTTCCATGGTGACTTGGGTTGTGGAAACAACTCTAGTCAAGTCAATCTAACCCTTGTGGTTTATTTTGAAAATTATTTCCTTGTTCTTTGTCATTGATCTCTATACCTGTTTGATTGCGACCATTGATTTATGACCTATGCTTAGGTTATAACCCCAATTGAAAATTGACAAGGGTATCCTCGACCGTGGATAGAATTTGTTGTTGCGATGATCCGAGGACGTTGATCTTGTACCACGTCTTTAGTGATCATTGATCTTGACCAATGGTTGAGTTCGAGTTAACCCATTTCTTGGGTTCGAAATAAAGGGATCTTTACCCTAAAGCAAATTCATTTAGATTTTTGGCTATATAGGTGAAGCCCTGGAAAATTTTCCTCCTAACACCATTGTTCTATTTTGGTTGGAGCTCGGCCTTTGCTATATTTTTGAGCTCCTTCTCTGCAAAAGATTCTTTGTTATTTTGGTTTCATGGCTCTGTGCAATGGTCAAGTGTGTAGGCCACCGGTATTGTTTCTTTAAGCTTGGATTTGTCCTTTTATCCTCTGTACCATTCATGCCTCTATATATTTTTGAAAGCTGAGGTTTCATTTCTTGGCCGCCATAGTCATTTATAGGTAATCTCTCTTGCATGTGTAAACTTCCTTTTCTTTTCTTCTTTAAATGTATCATTGAACTTTTGGAAATATTCGTGGGTTATGTGATTTGTTTCTCCTAATTGACTTCTGAGTTTGAAACCTCACGTGGGCCTATGGACCTCTCACTTCATCATCTGGTTTCTCAAAAGTTCTAACCATTTGATTGTCTACAGTGAGTTTGTTCTTCGGCCTAATCTGCATCATGAATTATAGATCTATATTTTTGAGTTCTGGGTATCTGTCATTCTCGGCCATTGATGAAATGAACTTCGAAAAGACTCTATGATCATGTGTTTTTGTTTTATGAAACTCTAATTTACTTTGTACTTTCCTTTGATTTATTGTTGTGAACATGGAGTATTTTCTTCTTTCTGGACATTTGTATGTCAGCCTCCTCTCTACATGAGTGCTTTGTGCTAGGACAACTGTTATCTTGCCATTTGTTGAGAATATTGTAGAAGATTGTTATGACTTTCTATAAATACGGGTTTTGTACATTACTTTAGGTCCGTTCTAAAATATTTGGTTCAATTCTATATTATAGAGAATCCATTTCTTACAATTCATTGTCTCAGGATCAACTTGATTTTTCTTGAAATTCTGTAGCACCTTTTGAGAATATTTTCTTCAAACTTTCAACATTTTCATCACTTGAACATTTAAACTCTCCATGAGATGAGTGTTTGAAATGCCATTGTTTTCTAAAAATCACATCTATTAAATGCTTGATTGTAACAATATTCTTGAACTTTTCTTAAAATAATGTATATTGTTTTTGAACCTATGCATAACATATTATTTCGAAATCTGTCTACAACTCCTCGCATAATATCATGTTCCTTTGCACATGCTCAAGAAATTTTTGCATCACCATGTTATGCACACCAATTGTGACATCTTTGCATATCACACCATGCAGGATAACTTAGTAGCCATATCACACCATGCTAAGGTCCACATCACACCATGTGGATAACTTAGTAGCCATATGGACTCTTTGGTCCACATCAAACCATGCCAAATGTTAGTTCTCGAGTTTGCACCATGTTATAGTAACTACCAGTCTACTGCACACCTGAAAGTCCAATTAACCCCATTTAAGAAGGAAAACTATGAATCATTATGGAAGATTGATTGTTTTCGTAACTGTTCCTTTTTTGAGCTATTTTCTTGTAATGATACATAGATATAGGTAATTCTATAACAAGAGACCAAAATGGATGCACATAACATCGAATGGACAAGCTATAACCTATAACACACATCTCCCATGGTAAGAAAAATTAATTAGGAATATTTCCCGCTTTCTGATCACAAGAATTCTAATTCTCAGTGTTGTTGGCCATCCACAGTCTAGGAATATTGCCCTTCCTGGTCTGCCTTATTGTGCTTTGTTTAAGTATTTAGTATACCCAAACCTTTCTTATTGAATATAATTGCATTATTTTGCAAGTATTCAATTTTCAAATGTGTTTTTATTTATTACTTCAATAGTATTGTATTGTATCTTCTATAACTCACTTGATCTACATGCTAGGTAATTGTTTTGTCTCCCACATCAACATGTTGGGCCAAAGGTGCTAATGGTTGGTTGATATATGGTATCTCTCTCTACATTTTTTATTTCAACCTCTTCTATTTTGATGCAAGTATTGACACGGGCTTCAATAGAAGATGAGAAGTCAATCCCACTCATTTTTAGACCCTTGCTGGAAATAGAACCCAAGGTATGGAAAACTGTGACTGTATAGCTCAATGGGAACTAAATGAATTTTGTTACTTCTTTAAGGGACAAGTACACTTTGGACAATATAACTTACACTAAATTATACCCAATGAATAAACTCTAAAGGATAGAAGGGTAAGGTAGAAAATAACTTCAAAATCTTGTCCTATCTTGAAACAACTAAGAGAAAACGCAACAACCTTATATGATAGAAAAAAAAATTCAGAAAACTTGGCACACAACTTAAATTCTCACAAATCCTAGCCAAAAGTCTAAGGGGATGAAATTTATTGTATACATAAGATTAAACTATAAGCACAAATTAATTTTGTTCCTTAGAATTTATGAATCACAAGAATGATTGAAATAATGGTGTGTTCAATCCAATTGAATTCATAGAATTTAATCCAAAATTACAATTTAACTTTTAATTCATGCAATGTTTCATATATTGCCCAACCACATCTAGTTTAACACACATAAAATTAGATCAAACTACCTTCTTATATCATACAGATATATTTATTCAATTTTCATTCTTTAATTTATCATAAGTTTCAATGTCAGCCCTTAATTGGAATAAAAACATAACAAAAATATAAATAATTAAGTAAACACAATACATAGCTTAAAATTTTTCAAGATGAACACAATACATAATAAATAGATTTACAAAAATTATTTACAACCCTCAATAGTGGGACAAGGTCGTACTAAGCCATACATGCAACTAATATAGAAAATTAATTATTCTAAAGATTCAAAAATTGTTTTAGTCTGCATGCTATTGTTGAATTTGGTGATCATGCTAGAAGTTGTAATCTTGAGTTTTTATTATAGGTGCTATTTATAGGCCAAGGAGTTGTATCTAGGTGTCCTAAAATAGCCCCTATAGTCAAAACTCAAGATTACAACTTGTTGCATGATCACCAAACTCAACGATGATCATTTGTGAACACAACACTATGTCCAAATATAGACCATAAACACATGCAATTAAGCTATAGGTTGCTTACCTCACTTCCCTACTTCTACAAAAATCCCATAATATTTCTTAATGTGCTTTTTATCAATGATGGGATGGCCAAATTTTGTGGATGTTGAGTTGATAGTTTTAATATACCAAGACAATGCTACACGTAGACACCCTCTGAAACACCTAGCTCTTCCTATTTTCTTTTCAATATCAACCATGAAGTTAAGAATAACTTTATTACCCTATTTTCTTGTGCCTCTACCTTTATTTCCAAATTGCTAACAACCTTCTGAATCATCACTTCAACTTTTGTCCCAGATCACATAGAATTATCAGCCAATACACTGATGGAAACCTTTCACTTGTTAACAAAAAGGATGATGTTGGGTGTAAATACATCTCTTTATTTTATATAGGGTCAATAAGTTACCAGTCTCTTCAAACCTTTGTTTTCCCTTGGCTAAAAAATTCACACAATTTATGACCTCTTCAAGAGTGATCAATGACGCGTTGGGGATCAAGTTTCTCATAGCTACTTTTCACAATGTGGATAATCAGCCTTTCCCAATCGGTGATTTTAGTAAAGAGGGATTGGGCATTAATGTGAACTTTCTTCTTTAGGCTTGGTGTTCTCAATAACCATCCTTCCCAAGGTTAACATCCTTTTTCTATGGCCTTTCTCTTCCATGGTCTAGCACTTTCGGCACATCTACTCTTCTACGCGCTACTTGTCCCCCTGCCCATTTTTCCTTTACAATATTTCTTTCCAATTTTGATTGACCCACGGAACACTAGGTCATAATCAGCTAGTCTCTTGACATCTCTTTCTTCCTTTATGGATATTTGACCATCTCCAACTATCTTGTGTGCCCTATCCCTTATTTCTTCATCACATCCCTTATATGACTTATCTCCTACAAGATCATCCTCTTCCTCTTTGCATATTCATTTTTTTGCACCATGGCCTCCTTTCCAATTACAAACCTTCTATTTTCTTCCATCAACTTTGACAACTTCTTCCTGTGTGTATTTCCCTTTGTGACCTCCTCTTCACCTCCTTTTATGAGATGTACGTAGATCTCTTCCTCCATCATTCCTCCTTTTGTACTATCTCTTCCATGCAATTCCATAACCTTCACCATTGGTTGCTCCTCACTTGTTGCCTACAAGGCAATCTCATCTACCTATTACTGTTCCTTCCAAATAATGTCCAACCATCACTCATGTGTTCCTCTCCATGTTTTCCTTCAAGATATGTATGAATATCTTCTCCTTTTGTGTTATTCTCATTGTGTAACACCGCAACTTCCTTCACCAATAACACTTCCTTTATCACCTTTAGGGAACCTTATTTTTATCCTTCTCCCTTTGGCAATGTGTCCCCACTGTTACACTCTCCTTTATCTATGTATTCTTCATTTCCCTCAACTGGGGTTTCCAATCTTGTGCCCTCCTCTTCACTTAGCTATGTAATCTCTCTTGTCGTTTCTATCACATGGGTTCCACACAACTTTATCCATTCCTACTCTATCACCTTTATCTGTGATCTTAGGTCATCTTCCTTGACCTTCACATCTTTTCCTTCATCCTTTGTTTTAGGTGCAATACTCTTCCAAACTATCATCAGGTTGAATTGCATTCTTTGGCCTTTTCCTCACAATTTTTTTTTGAATCACAACACACTCTCAATTGATGTCATCTTCCTCTTTCACCCAATTCTCAACTTTTGAGATTTTACTCTATGGTCCTCAACACAACATTTTATTTATTTGTTGTGTATTATTCCTCTTTACTTTCTTTATGCATTGCCATATGACTCCACTACTCTGTGCCTTCCTCTTGCAATGGTAAATGATGGAAATTGTTACCATTCTTATGCACCCTCACTATATTTTCCCTCCCTTCTTAGATCATTTCACAGTCATTGTCATGGTCTCCCTAGCAAGACATGACAAGCATCCATTGTCAAGATATAACACCTCACGCAATCATTGAATCCTTTTATCCTCTTATCCACTATGTGATGTCCTTTGCTTCTCTCATTTATAGTAGCACCCCCTAAACATGATGTGTTAGTCTCTTTGTCTCAAAGAGACTCCTCTTCTACTCCATACATTGTGTGTTATTTGTGCAATCTTTACACGTAATATCTCTCATTTTGATGTCGAATTTGAGTCGATTCTTCTTCTTTTCTCCTATGTACCACTCCTACACCTCATCTCTTTTTTGTATTGAACTTTCCAATAGAGCATATAACCTCTATCTATAGCATTTGTTTCTCTTGAGAGATAGTTTCTCCTCCATCATCTCTTTGAGCCCTTAGAGCCTCAAGACATATTTTATGATCTTCCTCAACTTCTAGTTTGGTCCTTACACCCTAAAGTTCACTCAGTATGCATTCCAACACTCTCGCTACTATTGTACCCACTACATATTTTGAACCATCTTGTCTTGGCATGATTCTCTCTTTTGTGCACACTAACACAACTCCCCTAGTCACTATATCCTTGGGGATTCTTAGTTCATTTATTTGATGTCCTCTACCCACTTTCTCATAGTGGAGAACAATAGTCTACTAGATACCTTATGTTTGGTGCTTTGCTAGCCTTCTCTTTTACAACTCCCTCAATTAATCTCTCCCAGTTATTCCCTATCTATGATACCAATTTGACTACAAAAGGATGCGGTTTTAAGGCATTTGTGCCATTTCTCATAGTACATAATGGATACCCACACATAAAAATAGATATTTTTTATTTATCTTAAAGTCATATGACATCTACGATAAAAGTGTGGCTTGACTACAAAGCTCACACACTCATACATAACTATGGTGTAATCCTTATGGAACTTTCTCCGACTGGTTTACTCGCCTCTTTCTCTTTCTCTCTATTTTATTTACTAACTATTTCAAGTTGGCTAACCTCCCTTCTAGCTCTCTACTTAGCATATATATTGTCGATCCCGCTTGAATTGTATAGATGAAAACTTTCACAACCAGTTATGTTCTCACTTATTCCAATATGAAATTAGATCATTTATTCTCTCGAGCAATTGCGTCATCCACAAGCTATTCACATGACCATTGTAGTTATGGTCCAACTTATTGTTGTTGAAGAATTTGAACATGGACCACAATATTTCAATTGTTCCCCATTTCCATTAGGTGGTTGTACATGGGCCAAGCTCTTAATTATCAGAGCTCCCATTGTCATTAAACCACAACAGTTGAACCATCCAGCCCACATACTTTAACAGTTTCTAAAGTATCAGGTGTTTGAATTTAAGGTATTTTGTAGAAGTTGATAAAAATTTATTTCATATAATAGGGAATTCAATAGAAGAATCTGAGAAAGATAATTCTTTGGTTGGCAGTAGATCAAGCAAAGTATTTTCAACTTTAAACTCTTTCTCCATAATTGCTACCACCTATGGAAATGGAATTATTCCAGAAATTCAAGTAAGTTTAATTGATTGTATGTCATTTTAATTGATTAACTTCAAATTTCACACATCTCGTCATACTGTCAAATGTAACTTCAAACTTCAGGTCCGGAAAACCAATTTCAAATTACACTCTCTTTCTTCCCACAACCAATGTAGAGCTCTATCAAAAACATTAAAATCTGACCAATGTCATTCTTGTGATTGGTAACTAGCCCACTCAAAGGTATTAATCCATTTACCAATGTTTGTGGAATGAAACCACGGAAGAGTGCATGCAATGGTTCAACTTGAACATAGTATTCCAAACTCAATATTATTTGAATGATATTGTGCAAAACACTTATTAATGGTCCATTAATGTGAAAACACCATTATGACTCAATATTATATGATGAATAATGGTATCGGAAAAGTCTCCTTAGCTAGATCTTAAACTCAAGTTCTCCCTAAGTTTGATATGGCATTGCTTGATGCATGTAGATCCTAATTTTTTGAGTGATTGGTTGAAGTAATATTTGTCCTAGGTAGTGTTTTTTCTCAACCTTTTTGACAAAGATGACCCAATGAGTATATTGTGGCTCCAATCGAGTATTGAAGATGTCTTTAAATCTTTATCAGAATGTGTACAACTCCATGGAGGGGCTTGACATGAAGAGTTGCACAAATGTCCAAAGCACCTTAAGTAAGAGTTTTCACTTGTGTGCACACAACCGGGTTAATGTGTTCTACAAATATTGTTTTCCTTAACATACATATGAATCTATGATACTTCATTTCATCATAGTTCATTTAGTTACAAGTTTGCAAGTGACACTATGTTGCAATTGTTGAAATTGTTGCTTTCCCTCTTTAGGGACAACCAAGAGCAATTAATGTGTGATGTAATATGGTGAATTCTGACAAACTTGAGGTTTTTAAATTAATTTTTATTATGGCATTATGAGTATCTTGGTGATCAAATCTTTAATGGTATTAAGTATCTATAGTTGCTGATTGAAACGAAAAATAGAGAAATATATGGTGGCCCACTGTGAAGAGGGGAATGCTTGCAAGAAGATAATACAAGATCAGGTCAGGTCCACTTGTTTCTAGCCTTACTAGTAAATAATCATGCTTTCAAGTGTATCAGGGAGATTTGATATATATGTTGTGTAATCTACATAACCCATAATCATTTCATTGAATAAATGCCATACTATTGAGATGTTATAGTGACTTCAATAATATTAGAAGAAATTACGATAATGTCGTCCATTTAGAATCTATCAAATTGAACACATTAAGAGATAAATGCATATTACACAACAACAAATCTTTTAATGCATCTTGCACAACAATTTTTTTTCACAATTACCTCCAGTATAATTAATGACATCTTATGAATCTTCAAATGCCCTTAAAGTGTAAGCATATATGTTTAGGAATTGGGACATAATACTTGGGTGTAATTTTCTGCATTCAATGTCTCAGATACTACATTGTAATGAGACCTACAACATTGACATTGTGATTGTTTAAGCTTAAAACTTATAGGTAACATTGGTATTGTTTGTTGCAGGTGCCTATTTTAACAATAGTTTTATTAGTCATCTTATACAGCTAGAAATTCTCAGTCAGGCTGTCACAATTCCCACTTAAATTGTAATACCTTGAATTATGATTCAAGAGCCTAGCACATTATAGTAGGTTGTCACAATTCCCAAAGAAAATTGTTTCACATTGTTTCTACTTTTAATTTTGCTACACCCTTCACCTTCACCCATTTTCCTCCCCCTATATTTCTCTCTTTCTAGTATAAATTCTTCAAAAGAACCCCTTCTACTTTCCCATTATACATTTTAGGTACGATTGCTAGTTTATATAATTACAAAATAAAATTGTGGTATTAACCACACTAAAACTATGACATTAAACAAGAAAATTTCAAAAGTAATATATTCACATTACTTAAATGAGACAAACGTATTAAACAAACTTAAAAGCTTGACCGATAACTTGAACTAATTTGAATACACAAAAATTAAGTCAACCTTCTTAACTATGACCTGACCTGTGGATGACTTTGCCCATGCTTTTATGAGAACTCGAAAAAAAGACCAGCGGTGTGATGAGTGAGTGAAATGGTGGTACAATAATCTTAGCTGCTACAGAATATTATGATGACAGTTGTACATCTTCAAGTGCAATGCAAGCCAATGAGGATGTGAAGTATATCCAAACAATGCACATTGCAGATAGATCTAGCTACACGAAGATGACTAAAGATTGGCAAGTATATGCATGTGATAGTGCATATACCAGATCCAAGACTCTCTCGGAACTACGGGACAACAGATAATGAATATTCTTTTTAAAGATATTACAGAGTTAATGATTCAGTGACTTGGCACACTTCTTGGCATGTTAATGTAGGGCGAGTCCTTTTAATAGGCTATGTAAATGTTAAGGTAACCGGTCCCTTAGGGTCTGGGGATTAGAACCTGGGTGACTGGCTGGCAAGCAATGGATAATGAACATAACACAAACTTAGAATGAACTGGTTCTGAATTTCTGTACATACAAGAATTCAAAGCCAGCTGTGAATGATTTTTAAGTACGGTGAGTCAATTCTTTATCAGATCTATTGATGTCACCACTACGGCACCCATATACTAGCTTTGACAAGATTTTTATAAGGTCATAGAAGCTTTTGTCGCTGAAACATTGATATGCAAATCTTAATCTGCACACTAGCTGCGCACTGAGCAAACAACTTTATTTTCTCCTCCACAATATCTTGCATAATTCTTTGAGATTTATGGTGGCAGTCTTCTTCATCTATGTAAACACACTCTCCGAACTATACATAAATATATTCTTTTCTACAAAACCAAAGCTTCTAAAATTAAAAACTCGACAGTTTATTTTTCTCATGAATGGGCGATTATAAAAGAAATGAAGTTGCCCCTTCAAACTTCATCAGCAATCCCTTACATGATCCTCCCACTCTGATATGAAATGATTTGGTAGAGAAATTACATAACAATATAACTCAATAAAATTGAACAATTTCACACAAAACACTATATATTATTCATGTGACACAATACATTTATATAGGAAGACCTATGATGTTATTCATACTTGTGTGAAAGTTTTATACCAATTCCCAAGTGACATAAGATTTGGAGGTTCTCTAATATTCAGTTTTCTATCAAAATTATTTTTCTTTTTAACATGGTACTCATGCTCTATCGATAAGAACCTTCGATAGCATTCATATACAATTTTTTTGAGATATTTGGATGACCTTCCACATAGTTGATCACCGTACCTTGGTGTTGGCTAGATTTTCTGCATAGCTGAAAACATAGGCAGTCATGAGATAAATCTCCCTCATTTACCGGTGAGGCTCCCGTGTAAGATTTTGTCAGTTATATGTCCTAATATCTATTTGTTGGTATTACTTTAACTATGTAGCTCATGAACCATAGTTAGACAGTTTAACAAGTAAGTAAGCAACTGTAAAAGAAAGGAAAAATCTGCAAAGTGTAAAATAATAGGAAATGGGAGAAAGTAGAGAGGATGTGCAACCCAATCAATAGTTTACAGAGTTGATCGCATGTACATAGATTAAAACAAATAGATCATTAAACACAAAATTCAAAGCAAAGGAAACTTTCAGATCTAGATCTAGAATAACACAAAGTTTATGAATAGATCTAGATATAAATACGAGACGAATGCACCATTGACACAAATTTCTTGAAAATATCTTCTCTATTCCTTTGATTGCAGAAAGCTATCAAGGGTTTCAGCTCAAAGTCTGGAACACAAGAATGTTGATTACCAATTCCCATCATTTAACCCGTAGGTTCTTCCTCTACTTATAGTGTGTAGAGGGGAAATTATAAATGGGAAACTATAACTGAACTAGAACATGAAGAAGTAGTAAAGGGAACATTTGGCAGTTCCTCTCTTAGTGACATGCATCATGAGTTTAAGCCAAAATTGTGCACATCTGTCACCTAACTTAAAGAATCTTTCCAAATAACTTGAAGTAATGGTTTTTAAACCAATAACTTTAATTTTACATTTTCATCCAGAACATAAGAAATAAGAGAAGAAAGAAGATCTACCAACTATAACACTTATACTTTATTTTTGTTCTGATATTGAATATACTTGTCAAACATGTAACTCAACATCTTCCCATCTATTTTAACAATAACATCTCTCTCGGTTCTGAAATGTAACAACCCTCTGGACAAAGCAACAATGTTAGCCTTCACTTTCTCTAAACTAGGCCCATATCCCTCAACATCTTCCTGAAGCTTTATGAGTCTACCAATTGAATCCATCGTGAAAGGTATGGTGGCTTCATCAACTTCTTTCCACACAACCAACATAAATTCCTCATGGGAAGTAGGTAATTCATCTGGGATGCTCACCAACACTTCTCCCATCTTACTCTCTAGCAACTGCATCCTCTTCAGCATGAGTTTGAGGATCTCTACATGGAAGGAAACTGAAATTTCTAACTGCTTCCCCTTTTCTACCAATCCGTCAGGCACGATCTTCTCTGCAATCAACACATCCTTTGATAACGAGTGTATCTTAGCCAAAGTATCCAAATGACTTTCAGCAACTATGTTCTCATCTTCTATCTATGTCATCAGTTCCTTTAGCTGAGATACTTCCATGTGCATGTTCTTCAATTCATCTAGTATTGGTTTGAATTGTTCTGAATCTTGGTGAATGATTTGTTCCTTCCAGTGGGCAATAGCTTTGACCTGGTCCCTGCATCTTCTACCTCCTGCATCAGATGATCACTCACCTACTCATGTGCTAGAATGGGCTGAGAGGAAGGTTTAGCAACCTTAGCAATGATCTTCACACAACTGGAACACCTTCTTTTGAAGCTTGGATCTCTCAACCTTCTCTTTGTCAAGCTTAAGGAATAAAGTGTTCATTAGTGTCTCATGTATCCTGCTTTAATCCTTTTGTGGTAGTTTGACCTATTGGCACTTTGGTCATTGCTATATCAGCTACCGTGAGCTCTCCCTTGTGCTTTCCTTCTGCTGGAATAGATAACTCAGTGAACTTTTGTCCCGATTCCTCAATAATCAACCTAGAAGTCATTTTGGCAACTTTAGGTCTTTTATCTCTTCCACCCAAACTCAAGAGCAACTGAAAGTCATGTTCTTCTAGGTTGATCTCTTCTCTGGATTCTGGATCATCTGCAAAGCTAACCATGATGAAAATTTGTTTCTTGGGGAATGAGAAGTCACTAAGTGCACCACCATCTCATGCTCGACTCTTCTCTATCAGAATTTTCCACCGTGTTATGACTGCCACCCTCTGAATTGTCCAAAGATAAAAAAAATTCAAACTCCACCATCTGTGCTTTCAACTTCTCCACATGGATAGGTGAAGACCTCAGTGGTCGAGGAGAAAATACAAATGACATTGGATTCAAAGGAGGAACAAAAAGATCTCTCTAGGGTTCCGGGGGCTTTGAAGTGTTATGAGTTGATGTTGGAGAAGTTGGAACTAGCACGATAGTTGTAGATTTGGCCTTCTCCTATATGTGAGACTTCTTGTGAACTTTAAGTTTTTCTAACCCTTCTGCTACTTTCACCTTCATGCTTCCTCTTACTGGAGTCTCTTGCGGTAAAGTTTCTTGTGATCTGATTCATTAATGCTTCATCTAGGCAATACCCCTTTATCAGAAACCAGTTCAAGTGTTAACCAGAATTGTGGAAGATTTTTCTTCAATCATCTAGCAGCCACCAATGTTTTCCTGAAGAGCATCTCTATCTCCTCCCATCTGATGATACGAGTCAAGTATCACATGCCCATCATCTGTGAGATTTGCAGGTATTTGTGCCAAACCATAATCAGATACTTGTTGCATCGATAACTGCTTGAAGTCTTTCTTTCTGACTTCATACTCATTCCTGCACTTCATCTAGAAGTCCTCCAACGAAGGCACATGTGAGTATTCCTAGGAGATTGTCTTCCTCGCTACTCCATATGGGTCAAATTTTAGCCATGCTGGGAAGAACTCAGGCTCATACTCAGAAAATATTTTAGCTTTGAATCCTCTAGCTTTGTGGATGCTCTAGTAGTTGTAGTAACCCACTATGACTAGAAAGAAACCTGTAGACTTGTGCCACTTTGATTGTAAGTCATGCATCTCCACGAGTTGTCTACACAACTCCATGATGACCCACTTGTCATTTGGATACCTCGGCAACTTTATTGGTTCTCCCAAAAACTAGTTACCTTGAGATAGGTGAAGTCTGCAAACTAGATGAAAATGTAGCCATGCTGAGATAGAGCTTCCCAAGCTTCTTTGCTCACCCTCTTGGTCTTTAGATCACTATTTAGTTTGCAGATGAATTCATAGAAGAACCCATCGTTGACCGCTTTGTAATCTTTGTGGCATTCAGAACTGTCAACTATGGATAGCACTCAAAGATAGGATCTTTCACCAGTACACCCCATCTATCCAGCTTGGAAAATATGCCCTGTGAGGCTGCTGCATAAACTAGGTATGAAGTCATTTTGAAGTTGTAATTCCAACTCACACTCCGAAGTTTCTCACCGATGTTGTCACTGATGATCTCTACCCAGTTGATTATTGAACCAGCTCTATTGATCTCAATAGTCCTCACGAAAGTATACATCCATGAGTGGAAGATGTGAGTATTGGCTTCTCCACTTAACTTGCAAAGAAATTTAGTGATATCATCCACCTCCTGCACCAAGTTGGATCGTGGAAGAGTTCTCGGAACTTTGATGGAGACCAGGATTCTTCATATATTTTTGTTCATTATGCCCATGCAATCTGCTTTGTGTTTCTCCCATCTATTGCCTACATCCAACATGCTAATTACAATCACCACCATTTGTGTTGGAATCTTCAGACAATAATTGATAAACTGTGCATCCAGCCTAATAATTGTCTTTCCCAGCATCCCGGATTGTTCTGGAAAGAGGATGATATGATCTTGCACACTCCATGACAAATTTAGGCAACTGAGCTGTGACTGGGAATGTTGATGCTTGAATAATTCCACTACTTTTCATCACCCGCATGAGAAATGTCTTTTCAGCCCTGGATCTGTCAATTATTTCGAGATGGGTTCCGGGCCTATATATGTGTCATTGATATCAGCAAAAATCTGAAGCTATGCATGATTTTTCTGACCCTTCTCTTTCATCATGGCTGGAGAAATCTTTGTCTGAGCAATCTTTGTCTATGTTCTTTTTCTTTTAATCCTACCGGAATTCTTTATAACTGGATCAATTCATGCAGATCTAGCAATTTCTTCATATTTGAAAGATATATTCAATGTACCTAACATTGATTTAAACTCCCTTTCACCTGTATGAACACCTGTAATTATTTCAGACAAAGATGAAGTCCAGAGCATGAATACTTGATTTCTATCACCAAAAATCTACATATGAAGCCTACTACCCTAAAATTTGAGGCTTTGCTTGCATGCAAAGCAAGCATAAATATTTTAAATTCACTTGGGAACTTATAGCAACATGCAAATAATTATCATAGCAAAAATCAAGTTATTCCAACCATAGGCGCCAAACCTTGAAGCTTCCCGACAATGAAAAACACCTCTAGATGCACAAATCCTCCTTTCCTTGGCACCAAAACTGTTTGGGCTGCAATCCTTAGCAAAAATAATTAATTGCTTCTTCATTATGGAAGCCCATGCTTATATAACCCTCAACATTCTATTTCTAATAATTTTCCATCCTATTCCTGACAATTAATTAATAAACAAACATGTTTATTCACCCAAATTGGGCGCCCAATTTTGCATGTTGTTGGCTGCCATTAAATAAATTTATTTTATTTATTTTTAGCATGCATCCTTCAGTTGTCTTTGGCTTGACTTCTTGCTTTGACTTTCTATTCATCCATGGCACCAAAATTAGGCGAAAACTATTAATAAATACCATTAAAAGCATTGTTTAATGCCCAAATGGGTCACACTTTTTGGCAGGGCTGATTTCTAAATATAAGAAGTCAACTTTGATGGGATTATTTACCTGCACTGCAGCTCCAAAAATCATTTCTTTCACTTAAGTTGTTTGACTTCCATAATGGGGATTTTTACCCTGCAAGGTAGGTAAGAAATTCCCGCTTGTCTCGCTGTCACTGAAATTCCCATTATTAAATTAAAATATATCCCAAAAAGTGTGACTTGCATTAAAATTAGCCCCCTTTGATAAATTGCGACTTGCATGGGTGAATAAACCTCTTTGGTGAGAAAATTTAGCCTATCTGGCAGATAGAAAATTCCCATTGGTGCTTTAAGTGATTTTTCTTTATTTTATAATGGGAATTTTCACCTGCAAGGCAGGTAAGAAATTCCCGCCTACTGCCGCCTCTAATTTTCCCATCGCAACTTAAGTGACTTTGACTTCATGGGAAAAAGTACCCTGCAAGGTAGGTAAGAAATTCTCGCTGCCTACCACTACTAAAAATTCCATTGCAACTTTACACTCATTAATTCCAAAAAATGTGACTTGCCTGGGAGAGGCTTTTTGTGCATGACTTCATCATTTTTGGTCAAAAGTTTGCATTTTGAGGTTGATTCCTTCTAGTGTTGTGTCGGTAGATGATCTCCAGATGCTTCAGAAATTAAAAAGACTATATTGGTGAAGGAATTGACCTTGGGGAATTTCACAGAGAAACAACGGAGACAACCAGAGAAAAATGCAAAAGAAATAAATAAAAGTGAAAAACATTGCCAGAAGTTGCAGAAAATGCCCTGAATTCATTCCTGGTGAAAACCCTATTGAGATGAGTGAATACTAGCATGCAAAACTTCAATAGATTCAACTAGAGCACAACTTACTTCAAACGGGCATTATTTATTCAATAAATAATTAAATAAAAATTTCCTACAGACAAAACCTGGCGGAGGGATAGAATGAGTTTGGGCATCTGGGTATTTGTCGAAATTGGCTCATATGATTCGTTGGGAATATCCTAACATAATAAAGACATCTTCTGGAAATAAAAACACAAAATACCCATTATTTTAAAAGAATGTTTTTTTTTCAGATGGGTAGTCCTAGATTTCAGGGTGAAATCGGGAAACACCACTTGACAAACATATTTTCCTTTTGTTGAGAGACATACATATTGATGTGACCAAAAAACTCAAGTGTATAATGAAAAACACACACAAATGTAGATATGATAATTTATTTCCAAATATTAACATATGATAAATACCTAAATAAACAACCATCCCAAGAAAATAATGTATAGTCTAGCATAATATACCGTAATAGGTGAACTTCCTTTGACCATATACCATAACAAGTGAACTTCCTTTGACCAATCATGAATCACAATGCACTCTCGAATGATGACATCTTCTTCTTTCACCCATTTCTCAAGTTTTGAGATTTTCTGCTATGGTCCTCAACACAACAATTTGTTTCTTTGTTGTGTATTATTCCTCTCTCTACTTTCTTTATGCATTTCCATATGACTCCACTGCTCTGCGCCTTCCTCTTGCAATGGTAAAAGATGGAAAGTCTTACCATTCTTGTGCACCCTCACTATAATTTCTCTCCCATCTTAGAGCATTTCACAGTCATTGTTATGGTATCCCTAGCAAGACATGACAAGTATCCATCATCAATATATAGCACCTCATGCAATCCTTGAATCCTTTTATCTTCGTCTT
Organism: Taxus wallichiana var. yunnanensis; assembly: GCA_018340775.1. NCBI lineage: Eukaryota > Viridiplantae > Streptophyta > Pinopsida > Cupressales > Taxaceae > Taxus > Taxus wallichiana. The sequence continues at coordinate 666,171,312 of CM031243.1, forward strand.
CACCTCACATTTCTCTTGGGAATGCCTTCTTCACCTTCCACTAAGTAGGTCACTTTGTATGGATAGAGATTCCTCTTGTGCTCTAATCACAACTTATACACCATCTCTTCCAATACAAAGTGTTTAGTTCTTCCGGTATCCACCACGACCAAGCAACACATTCCATTGCTCTTGTACCTTGTACAAAATATATATCGAATATCCCCTTGCTTACTGTTGTATTGGAATTTCCAATAGATCATATAACCTCTATCTATAGCATTTTTTTCTCCTGAGAGATAGTTTCTCCTTCATCATCTCTTTGAGCCCTCAAAGCCTCAAGACATCTTTTATGATCTTCCTCAACTTCTAGTTTGGTCCTTACACCCTAAAGTTCACTCAATATCCTTTCCAACACTCTCGCTACTGTTGTACCCACTACTTCTTCTGAACCAACTTGTCTTGGCATGATTCTCTCTTTTGTGTACACTAACACAACTCCCCTAATCACTATATACTCAGGGATTCTTAGTTCATTTATTTGATGTCCTTTACCCACTTTCTCATAGTGGAGAACAATAGTCTACTAGATACCTTATGTTTGGCACTTTCCTAGCCTTCTCTTTTACAACTCCCTCAATTTATCTCCCCCAGAGTTATTCCATATCTATGATACCAATTTGACTACAAGAGGATGCAGTTTTAAGGCATCTGTGCCATTTCTCAGAGTACATACTGGATACCCCACACATAAAAATAGAGATTTTTTATTTATCTCAAAGTCATACGACATCTACAATAAAAGCGTGGCTTGACTACAAAGCTCACATACTCATACAAAACTATGGTGTAATCCTTATGGACCTTTCTCCGACTGGTTTACTCTCCTCTCTCTATTTCTCTCTCTTTTCTTTACTAACTCTTTCAAGTTGGCTAATGTCCATTCTAGCTCTCTACTTAGCTTATATATTGTCAATCCCGCTTGAACTGTATAGATGAAAAATTTCGCAACCAGTTATGTTCTCACTTATTCTAATATGAAATTATATCATTTATTCTCCAAGCAATTGTGTCATCCACAAGCTATTCACATGACCATTGTAGTTATGGTCCAACTTATTGTTGTTGAAGAATTTGAACATGGACTACAATCTTTCAACTTTTCCCCATTTCCATTAGGTGGTTGTACATGGGCCAAGCTCTTAATTATCAAATCTCCCATTGTCATTAAACCACAACAATTGAACCATCCATCCCACATACTTCAATAGTTTCTAAAGTATCAGGTGTTTGAATTTAAGGTATTTTTTAGAAGTTGCTGAAAATTTGTTCCATATAACAGGGAATTCAATAGAAGAATCTGAGAAAGATAATTCTTTGGTTGGCAGTAGAACAAGAAAATTATTTTCAGCTTTAAACTCTTTCTCCATAATTGCTACCACCTATGGAAATGGAATTATTCCAGAAATTCAAGAAATTTTAATTGATTGTATGTCTTTTTAATTGATTAATTTCAAATTTCACACATCCTGTCATACTATCAAATGTAACTTCAAACTTTAGGTCCGAGAAAACCAATTTCAAATTACACTCTCTTTCTTCCCACAACCAATGTAGAGCTCTATCAAAAACATTAAAATCTGACCGATGTCATTCTTGTGATTGGCAAGTAGCCCACTCAAAGATATTAAGCCATTTATCAATGTTTGTGGAATGAAGCCACGGAAGAGTGTATGCAATGGTTTAACTTGAGCATAGTATTCCAAACTCAATATTATCTAAATGATATTGCGCAAAACACTTATTAATGGTCCATTAATGTGAAAACACCATTATGACTCAATATTATTTGATGAATAAGGGTATCGAAAAGTCTCCTTAGTTGGATCTTAAACTCAACTTCTCCCTAAGTTTGATATGGCATTGCAACTCATCTTCCATTGGATCAACATATTCATCTGAAGTTCTAGGAAAAGGTGTTTGTTTTTCCCAGCAGAACATCATTTTCTTTGAATAAATTCTTTTCAGATGAGCTTTATGATCCCTTGTGATGTTGTGAGGATACATTTCATCATCAGAATGACACAATGGGAAGTTATACTTGGGAATTTTATTTGGTCAAACCCATCCAACATCAAAGTCGCTAATTAAATTTTCAGTCTCATTTTGTTTTGTATTAACTTAATATTAGTGGAATATCCATATAGAATGCATCAATGTTATGACGATTTCATTTGAATTCAATGTATCAAAAACTAAATTTACCTCAAAGAAAGAACTGGTTGGCTCCGTAATCACTCGGCCAATATGTCCCCCTTCACTTCCACTTCTTTTATTTTAATCCCTACCTCAAACACGAGATTGTGATGACTCTCCCTATACATAAAATTAAAATTTAAAAACTTATATTAACATAAAATTAAAATAACAAGAAATGAAAATAACTAATATGCACACAAAATTAAAATTTTCTATGCAAAATTACAATTGCTTACCACTTCATATGTAGCATCTATACTTGTTAATGAAGAACTATGTTTTGGGGAAGTAAATCTCAATATAGATGAAGAACATAGATATACAGAAGCAAAAATTAATATAGGGGATAATTTATACCTATTGGATGATGACATAGTATCTTCAAAATAGTAAACCACTTGTTTAAACAATTATAGGTTCAGGAAAAAATGCAAAGTGTGATAGTAAGAGCAAAATTGAGTTTTCTACAAACCCTTATTTCTAATCATGTAGTTAAATATGCTTTAATTTTATATTGTACGATTTTATAATAACAAAAAAATGGATGTGCCATAATTTAATATTAAATACGAATAGGAAATAAGATAAAATTGTAAAAATAGTTGCCAAGGGAAAACACCAATCCCTATCTCCATGATTTTCAAGTATTGTTTGGGTACAATGAGACATGCATGCAAGTCTAAGTGCCTAACATTTTCTATTGTCTCCATCTTTTTCCAAAAGAGCACCAAATTCATACAACATGAACCTAAGGAAGTAATTTTGTATATAAACAATCTAATAACCTCAAAATTTTATGCACAATCTAGAAAACAAACTTGAAAGAACAAATTTGTAATCTTTGGAAGAATATTTTCTTTAAGAAATCATGCTAAAACAATAACTTCCTCACCTTCTTGTCAAAAAAATAGCCCTCCACTTTGCAATTTGAATTTCAATAGTATATTTTCTCTATAAAAATATAATGTGTGATTCAAGAGTAAAATGGATTGACATAAACCCTAATTTCTTATTATGTGCGTAAAGATGTTTTAATTCCATATAGGAAGAATTTTACAATAAGGGAAAACAAGAGATGTGACATAATGTAGTATTAAATTAAAATAGGAAATGTGAAACACCTTTTTGTTGTGTATGTGGTGCAAACATTGTGCCATATTTATCCCACATATTGTAATCATTTTTGCATTGGAAATCGATTATCAAACACAAAAACAAGACAACACACAATCGATGATGTATGATGTTATTTGTACTATATGTTGTAGTGTGAATCTATGATTCATATAAAGAGATGCAATATTTGTGTAACAATATCTTCTATTCTCAATTGATGGTTATGATTAGGATCGACCAACATTTTTCTTCAATTTTTTTATAGGTTAGTCCATTTGGTGTTTTTGGCATTAAGTGTGAAGAATAAAGATGGGAAATTAAACTACATGATTGTGTCTGATATTTCATTCATATATTTGGTTCAAAATGATGTTGTTCTAAGAAGGTTTGAACCAAAACATATGACGTGTTATGTTAACCTCTTATTAGAAAGACCTATAGTTTGACAACACATGTTCTCAATATTTACTCAAAAGTTGTCTAAAATGTTTATCTTCACAAATTGACTAAGTATGATGACACATCATAATATTTAACAAGAAAAATTGAATCTATGATTGTTTCCAAATTTATTGTCAATATATTGAACTAAGTGGAAATCATATTATGCATTTGGACTTATTTAAATTGTGTTTGTTTGAACAAGGTATTTCCTGTGTGGAATTAAGAATGGACATAGCAAAATACCCCTTTGTGTTATACTCATTGATCATATACAAATCAATATGTTGTCATTCAATGACATATATGGATCTACTAGGTCCATATTGCATGTAATACCGTATTTCCTATATTTATAGCCTTTCATTAGGAATAGTTACCGCAAATGATGAAGCTTGTTCTTCTTGGTGGATGGTATATTCACCTAAAAATTCATAAAATACATGATAATTATTTTAAAATTTTGGCATATTGTTCATGACATGTTAGAGCATGGAAGATGCATCTATTAGTTGCATAGGAAATGTTTAAATTGTAAGTAGATCAAGTTGTACGTCCTTGTATATTATAGATAATTTACTTTCTTGTATTCCAAGCCTTGCATGACATGATTTTTTTAATCCATGCCTTATAACAATAAATATATTTGATTGTTCTATGTGACTAAGGTGACATTTGGTAAGTGTATAATGTCTTACAAGGAGCTAATAGTTTGGCAATTATTTTTGTATCAGTCATCATGTGTATGAAACACTAGTAACATCGGATTTACTCTTATTACTAACATTTATTAAACTTGAGTAAGCACACTTAAGATATGGGGTTGTTTTCTAGGGTCCATGTTATTCCATTTAGAGAAGTGGTGATTATTATTCCTTTAACTAGCTATCTGCAATAGACATGGTTTCCTTAGAATAGTCTAATCTTTAAAATACTTGGATACGATTACTTGTGAATGGAACATATGCTCATTGTTGAGAGTTATTCTATCCTCACACAAAATATATAATGTGGTATGATGATGTTTAATCTATGAACTTCATGTTGCACAATAGGTGCTTGGATACAAATAATATGAGTATTAGAATGGTCAACCATGTGTAATTTGTGTGCTAGAAATAAATTGAGTATCATTGTATCATTGTCCTCATTTGTAAAAGAGATATTGTGAGTAGCAATAGTTGGTATCCCATAGGGGAATTGTATACATATAGATCCCATGATATTGTGTTTTATATGCTAGATATACAATGAATAACAAACTATAATGTTTTACAATGTAGGTATTTACAATTGATATTTTGGGAATATATACTCCTTATAAACAAAGGCATGTGATACATATTCAAATACATACATGTGATGTGTGTGTGTGTGTGTGTGTTGTATATTCTCTATATATATATATATATATATATATATATATATATATATATATATATATATATATATATATATATATACATATATATACATATATATATATATATGGCATATTTTTGCTCTAAATAATGGATGCATCAAACTGACATTTTTATGTCTATTTATTGTGTGTTTTGCATTTGGTAGGTAATATTTCATTTCAAGTTTTGTCTAAACACCGTCAATAAACATATAACATTCTCCCTAATGAGAATTCATTCATTTCATCATGTTACACTATTTTACCGACAACTTTAGAGACAAATCTCCCACATTGCAAATCAAATTGTAGCTGGGAAACTTAGACATGGATGGTTTATATTCATTTCATGGTTGTGAGAAATAAAAATGTATGAAAAAATGATAAACCATTAATGATGCACTCTTACACATAATTGCAGATTGTTTGTTCCATTATAATCCTATTGGTGTAATTAAGACCACACATCATATTATACATGGTAAATTACATTTCTTCCAAACTAAGATTTACCTAGATTATTTGACCCGCGTGTTATATATTAAAATTTTTATTTTAATAAGTTTTTAATTATTATTTCTAAATCATTGTTATTGAGAATATACAATAATTTGTGAGGTGAATGATTGGGAGTGAAAATTTTACTTTAGAGGACTCCTAATCATTCACCTTAAAAATTATTATATATTCTCAATAATACTTAGAAATATTAATTAAAAACTTATTGAAATAACATGTTTAAAATTTCTAGTATAGTTTTGTTATGTATATATGATGAGAAAATTAAGTTTTGTCCTCGCACCCAACTCTCTATATGTATATATGTAGACACCCAACCGCATGTACAACCAGACGTCTACATATATAGACTACTGGCTGCATGTATGTATATATGTAGACGCCCAACCGCATGTACAACTAGACGTCTACATATATAGATGCCCAACTGCATGGTCTATATATGTAGACGCCCAACTACATGCACAACCAGGCGTCTACATATACAGATGCGCCAACATGTACATCTGAGTGTCTGCATATGCAGATGCCCAACTACATAGACCTCCATAAAAATGCTCCATCTGCATCGTTTTCCATATAACTGACCCGTCTGTAGAGTTTTTGCAAACACATGTCTGCAGTTGGTGTGGCTAATTGCTTCACGACGCGCCTTCTCCCGAAAACTTATTGGCCCACGTCACTATATACATTTTGGTCTTGTTCACCATTAACATGAAATCCATTATTACAAATTTGCCAAAAAAATCCAAGTTGGATTTTGATAAGGGGTCTTGAAGTTTTCCCTGATGTGTGTAAAGATATTTTGATTTCATATAGGAAGAATTTTACAATAAGGGAAAAAAATATATGACATAATTTACTATTTATTGGAAATGGGAAATGTGAAGCAATTTTTTTTGTGTATATGGCGCAAACATTGCACCACATTTATACCACATATTGGTGTCATTTTTACGTTAGAAACCAATTATCGAACGCACAAACAAAATGACACAGAATTGACACAATTCATGACATTATTTGAACTATATGTAGTAGTGTGAATCTATTATTCATATAAAGAGATAAAATATTTGTTTTAGTAATAGTAATAATATCTTCTATTCTCTATTAATGGTTATGAATAGGATCAACCAACATTTTTCCTCGAATTTTTTAGTGTGGGTTAGGCCATTTGGTGTTTTTGGAATTAAGTGTGAAGAATAAAGATAGGAAACCAAAGCTACATTATTGTTTTTTTATCTCATTCATATATTTGATTTAAAATGATCTTGTTCAACCTAGAAGGTTTGAACCAAAACATATGAGTTCTTATGTTAACCTCCTATTAGGAATTTATACAGTTTGGTAGCACATGTTCTCAATATTTATTGGAAAATTGTCTCCAATATTTATCTTCAAAAACACTATTGATGTTGACTAATTATGATGACACATCATAATATTTAGAAAAAAAAACGAATCTATCATGGTTTCCAAATTTATTGGCAATATACTTAATTAAGTGGAAATCATATTCATGCATTTGGACTTCTTTAGTTTTTGTTTGTTTGAACAAGACATTTCTGAGGGGAATAATGTAAGAATGGACATAGAAAAATAACCCCTCCTTGTGTTATATGTTAGTGTAAACTTTGTTTGTATTACATTGTCTTTTGTCTGTCGGTTGTTCCACCAACCTATTGGTTACACGTAGGACATTCAAAATGAAATTTAGTGACTAAACCGACATGCAATCTAACTGATTAATTGTCTATTCTCCTTGTATATATTTTTTTCTCCTGCATTGAATAAAATCATCAAACACTTTTTCCTTCTCATTCATCATTACCCTCGAAACAACTCAAATTTCACCTTGCCAAGAGACTTGGTGAGTATATTACCTACCTAAGAATTTGTGGGCCATTGTTGGAGTTAGATGTGGTGGTTCAAGACTTGTTCTCGAATGTAATGACAATCAACCTTAATATTCTTGGTTCTTTCATGGAACACTAGATTCTTTTCAAGCTTCAACACACACTTGATTGTCACAATGAATGATAAGTGGCTTTTCTTTAGGAATTTCCATATCAACCAAAATGCGATGTAACCAAATTGCTTTGCACATAGCTCCTCATGCAACACAATATTCTACCTCAGTGGATGAGAGAGAAACAAAAATTTCTTCTTGTTGATCCACGAGATAGGTCCAGATCCGAGATGAAAAACATGTCATGTATTTGATTTCCTGTCATCAACAGATCTGGCATAGTCCGAGTTGGTATATCCCTACAAGAAGAATAGATATTTCTTCTAATATTCCAAACCATAATCAACTATACCTCAAACACATCTAAGAACATGTTTCATTGTTACCCAATGACATTTTTTTGGCTCCTGCATGAATCTAGAAAGATAGTTGGAAGAAAATCATAGGTCTGGTCTGGTATAAGTCACGTAAATGAGACTCCAAAAACTTGAGGTGAATCCTGGAATCTAGAAAGTTACAAACCTTTCTCCATTAGAGTGGACACAAGTTTACAATCATACATTCAATAATTTTCAAGGAGTTTCTTGGCATATTTTTTTGTGAGATAAAAATGTGATGCTTCTTTTGCCATATCTCCAAGCCAAGACAAGTAGTGAAGTGTAGTCATTCTTACCCTTATCACAAAAGAAAGGAACCCCATGCATGCCATCCTATCACCCAACGGACGTTGGGTGCTCACCCGAGGCACGTGCGGGTGCCAAGTCTCTCTTTTATGTGAGTTTAGTGGGAAACATCATCTATGATTCATGTTAAGAGATTTGAAAGGGGGTAAAACATACAAGCACCATAGATCTCAGAATGGCTTCTAGGTCCTTGCATTCATTCCAAAAAAAAAGTGCTAACAGAGTTTATAACTTGTACCAAAACAAAATAAGTTGTACAGACATCCATACTTAATCATAAACATAATTGAAAAGGAACTATGAGAAAGATGTATGCATTAGAATCATCAATGTTCATATTCATGTAAGCTAGTAACCTCATTACATTCATGGAGCCATTACAAAGTATTACAGAGAAGTAGACCACAGTCATGCATTATATCTGGACTCATATGGCTAGGCTCTCAAAAGAAATTTATAAACCCCATACCCCTGATACATCCTTCCCTAAACACAATTACCCAAACTAACAAAGTTCTTACAGTATTTTTGCAGAGCTCCACCCTCTATCTATCTCTCTCCATTTCCTTCTACAGCGCTTGTATATATAGGCTTTCTAGACTACCAACTCATCCTCCAAGCCTTAGGTCCGATGCCAAGTGTCTGAATGTGGTCCTCCATGCGAGCATGCTCCTCCAAGCCTGAGCTTTCCACTTTTTACCATGATGAGCTTCTAGAAGCTTCTACCATGGGCATGCTCCTTTCTGGGCCAACCTATCACCAGATGGCACCTTATCCACTCCGCATGCGCATAGTCGGGTCATGCTTTTCACGTGTTCTACCAAAATGCCCAATATGGCTAAGTCCTAAACCCTTGGTTTTGTCCACATACGCCACGGGTTTCCTTAAAGCCTTCCTTAAACCCTTCCCACACGCTTTATCCTTGCTTTTCTTCATCTAGGCCTTACGCGCCAATGTGCCCTTTTGTACTTAGCCAATAGTTTAGGGGCCCAACATGAAGTAGCCACAAATATGTCATGTTAAAGGATTTCTTCATATCATTCTTAACATATTTGACGAGATTGTTTGAGCTCCCTGTGATCACAAGATCATCCATATACAGAACAAAAATGACAATCTATGTGCCTATCTTCTTAATATAAAAATTTGAATCTAAGGGATTGTGCATGAATCCATGCTTGTAATAAGTGATTGTCTATTTTAATGTACCATGCCTTGGGTGCTTGTTTAAGTCCATAAAGAGACTTAATTAGATGACATACCTTGTTAGGATGTTGTTCCTCAACAAATCCTTCTAGATGGGTCATATAATCTTCTTCTTTGAGATCACCATTCAAGAAAGCACTTTTTACGTCCATCTATTGAAGTTTCCATCCTTTTTGCTACAAGTGCACAAAAAAATCTTATGGTTTTGATTTTTGTAGTGGGTACAAAGATCTTCTCGTATTCAATTCCTTTTTGCTTGAGCATATCCCTTTGCAAGTATTCATGCTTTGTACTTGTCGATAGATCCATCTACCTTGCATTTTGTTTTCAAAATCCATTTACAGCCAATAGATTTCTTTCATGCATGAAGATCAACAAGTTCCCATGTCTGATTCTAAATTAAGGAGTCATATTCGGCATCCATGCCCTTCTTTCAATGTAGTTTACTAAGTGCCTCTCGAATAGTATCAGGTTCAATGTTGTCAACAACTAAACTTATTAGTGAAGGATTTACCTAATTTCTCACATGTCTTCTCGTTCTGACTCTTGATGAAACATCTGGGAGAGAGTTCATGTAGGAGTCCTTGTGATTAATCCATACCTCTTCTAGTGTCTTGTCTTGCAATATATTTGTAGGTTCCCGATTTAGAAGATATGCAGTTGTCTAGACTGTTTCTGCCCAAAATATGTTCTCCAACTTGGTAGTGGAAAACATGCAACGAGCGATCTCCATGATGGTTCGATTGCAATGTTCTTCAATGTCAGTCTGTTGGGGTGTATGAAGGGCATTCAAGTGTTGTGTGATGCCATGCTCCTTCAGGAATGCCAAGAATTTCTTTGATGTGAATTCTTGCCCTCAATCTAAGCAGAGGACAAGAAGGGGCTGCTCGGTGTGTTGAACAACTTGCTAATATGAGGCCTAAAAATTAGAAAAAGCTAACTCTTATTCCGAAGAAAGAACACCCATGTCTTGCGAGAATAGTCATCTATCAACAACTGAAAGTACTGAAATCCCTGAAAGGTGGAAGACAAGGGTCTGCACAGATCGATATGTACAACCTCAAGACAATCATTGGCATGGAAGGTACTCAACTCGAATGGTTCCCAGTGTTGTTTTCCCACCAAACATCCAGAATAGATAGGAAAGGAGTGGGAGAGTGGAGGAAGTCCTCGTACCATCTCCTTAGAACTAAGTTCATAGAGAGAGCTGATAGAAAGGTGCCCATATCGATAATGCCAAAGTACAGTAGACTCCACCGTAGAAGCAGATAGATCAACTACAGAGGATGAAGCTGCATCTAGTGCAAATAGATGGTCCTTCAAAAAAGCTCTAGTAAGTATCATACCTTCTCATGAAATGAAACATGATTTAATGCCTTTCTGGACCATGAACTCCACCTTGAGCTTGTGATTCAAGAGCTGAGATACAGACAAGAGATTTATGGTCAAGCCTAGAACATAGAGCACCTTTGTGAGGGTACGACTTCTCCTCCCTAGAGGAATGGTGACATTGCCTATTCCTTTTGCAACATACTCCTTGTTGTCTGCAATTCAAGCCCAATCTCCAGTGAGTTGATAAGTCAATGAATCAAAAACCTTCCTATCGCCTGTCATATGCTTGTTGGCATTAGAGTCAATCAACCAAACATTTTGTGAGGGTTGCAAAGTTTGGGAGACTAGAATAACATTTTGGTGAGTGCCACAATTGGCCGAGTCGGGTACTTCCTCATTTGATTCATCATCTTGGTGGTCCATGACATGTCCTTTGTGCTTCGTGTGGTGAGGATGTCATCTAGATTGTATAAAATCATTGCGACTAGATGTGCTTTCTTCATTGGAATTACCTTTAGTTGGGTGATTATACCAATAGTTAGCAATGTCATGAGTATTTGTGGTGTAGATGTAACACCATCGACTCGCTTTATGAGACTTCTATTTTTGTGGTTGCTTCTGGGGCTGCTTTCGGGACTGCTTTTGTTGTTGTCCCTTTCGAGACTTATGACTATGTTGTTGTCTCGAGATCAGTGCCTTGTCTTCAAACTCCTCGTGTATTGTCTAGATGGTTTCTTCCTATTGGAGAAAATTCACCATTTCTTCAAAGGTCACCACTTGTTTTGTGATGTTCAATTTTGTGATGAAAGCCTTGAACTGGGAAGGAAGAGCTCTAAATGTGATGGGGATTAGCATCTAGTCCTCTACCTTCTTTCCAAGTGCTATAAGGTCCACTTGTAATTCTGCCACACGACGCAAGAACTCCACTATTTTATTGTCATCTTTCATACTGAGTGTATGAAGTTTTGACTGGAGATGGAGGATCTTTTTTGGTTCTTCACCTTGTAGATTGTGGATAAAACATCCCATGCCACCTTTGATGTCCTCGCATCCCGTACATGTGTTGAACCTCGTCGGAGATGTTGAGTGTGATTGACAACAAGGCTTTTGCATTGGCCTTGTCATACTTTGTTTGCTTGTCTGCGCCAATGGGACACACTGTTTTGCCAGTGATGATTCCCCATAGCTCCTCGAACTGGAGAATTGTGCACATCTTCGTTGTCCAGGCAACATAATTTGGCCCTTTCAAGAGGGGACATGGCTTATATCACCTCGTACTAGAGAAGGGAATTCAGACTTTATGCAGGTCTGTACCAGCAGTTTTTCCAACACACTCGCTTCGCTTCCTGGTCTTAACATGCAACAATGAAATAGTCTGTCGTCCTTGGTCGCACTGAATTACACGTTGGTCTCCTTCTAGCACCAAACAATGGTCTTATGAATAGCACTCACAATACACCAAAACTCCACGCCAGAACAGGGAACAACAACTTCTTAACGCAAGCAATTTCAACTCCACGCTTAAACAACGCCAATATCATGTTTCTGGTGAGAGGAATTCCTAGCAAGAACAGGTCTTTCCACAGAAGGTCCTATGTCAAACTTCTGCCACGTATAAACAAGATGTCAACCTACTGCGCCGAGTCCTCCTTTACCAGGAATTGTTGTTTGCTCAAGTATAAGACAGCGAAAGTATTTGTTGATTATTCAATGTAAAAGCTGTCGAATATATACACGGCAAAAGCTAACATTATACTCATTATACTCATTGATCAAATACGAATCAATATGTGTGACCATTCAATGACATATATGGATCTACTTGGTTCATATTGCATGTAATACCTTATTTTCTATATTAGGAAAAGTTTCCGCAAATGATGAAGTTTGTTCTTCTGGGTGGATTGTAGATTATTTTCTATATGGATTATTACATTTTGTTATGATTATGTCAGAGCATAGAAGATACATCTATTGTATGGGTATGTTGGACTATAATTTATTTTCCTGTATTTCTTTTTTATCATGTCTTCTAACAATAAATATATTTGATTGTTCATATAATATTTCTAGGGTACATGTTTGGCTTCAACATGGGGTTATTTTCTAGGTTACTATTATTCTTCAAACTACATATCTTCAACAAACATGGTTTCCTTAGAATAGTCTAATCTAAATGCTTGGATATGATTGCGTGTAAATGGAACATGTACATTCATTATTGAGAGTTATTATATCCTCACACAAAATATCTAATGTGGTACAATGATGTTTAATTTATGAACTTCATGTTACACAATAGGTACTTGGATACAAATAGTATGAGTATTAGGATGGTCAACCATGTGTAATTTATGTGCTAGAAATAAATTGAGTATCAATGTCCTCATTTGTAAAAGAGTGAGTAGTAGTAGTTGGTGTTCCATGGAAGAATTGTGTAGTATATCTCATGATATTGTGCTTTTATGTTAAATACATAGTGAATAACAAACTAATGTTCTTATAATGTAGGTATTTACAAATGATGTTTTGGGGAAGCTATAATCCTCAAGAAACAAAGGCATATGATACATGTTCATATTATTTTGTATTTCTCTCTTCTACATATATATGGCATATTTTCGCTCTCAATAATGGATACATCAAATTGACCTTTTCATGTCTCTTTATTGTGTGTTTTACGTTTGTAAGTTTTCACCATGTAGGTAATATTCCATTTCAAGTTTTGTCTAAACACCGTCAAGAAACATATAACATTCTCCCTAATGAAAATTCATTCATTTCATTTGGTTGCACTATTTTATCAAGGACTATAGAGACAAATCTCCCACATTGCAAATCAAATTGTAGCTAGGAAAAGACATGGATGGTTTATATTCATTTCATGGTTGTCAAAAATAAAAATGTATGAAAAAAAAAGTAAGCCATTAATGATGCACTGTTATACATAGTTCAGGGTTGCTTGTTCCATTGTAATCCTATTGGTGTAATTAAGACCACACATCATATTATACATAGAAAATTACATTTCTTCCAAACTAATATTTACCTAGATTATTTGACATGTGTGTGTATGCCCATGCACGCGCGTGTGCATGTTTCCTCTAAATTAATTTTTTTGCACCCAATAATTCACCTAGCAAATTATTATAAATTGTCAATAACAGTGATTTAGAAATAATAATTAAAAACTTATTGAAATAACATGTTTACAAATTCTTTTATAGTTTTTCTTATGCACATATGATGAGAAAATTAAGTTGTCTCAGCACCCAACTCTCGAAGTGACTATACCTATACAAAATGCACCTATATGCATGCATGTCACATGCGGATCTACCCTACCCGTTTCTTGCACTTTTTTATGATAAATTTCTAGATACATTTTGAACATGGTGGCATGTATCTACATTTCTTCCAAACTAATATTTTCCTAGATTATTTGACATGTGTGTGTGTGTGTGTTTGCCACGACCGCATGTGCATGTTTCCTCTAAATTAATTTTTTTGCACCCAATAATATTTCACCTAGAAAATTATTATATATTGTCAATAACAATGATTTAGAAATAATAGTTAAAAACTTATTGAAATAACATGTTTACAAATTCTTTTATAGTTTTTCTTATGCACATATGATGAGAAAATTAAGTTGTCTCGACACCCAACTCTCGAAGCGACTATACCCTATACAAAATGCACCTATATGCATGCATGTCACATGTGGATCTACCCTACTCATTTCTTGCACAGTTTTACAATAAATTTCTAGATACGTTTTGAACATGGTGGCGTGTATCTATATTGTTTTGGTACAGGTACGGGTATGGGTTCGGTAGGTGAAACGGTAAATTTTTTAAAACCTCGGGTACAGTACACTTTTGGGTATGTTATATATATAAAGAAGCATTTGCATACTTATTGAAATTTAATACTCATACAACTTTAAATAATTCATAGAACATGAAAAAAAAATTCCAATACTTTGAGAATTGAGACTGGAGTTTGTATTGATTCATAATGTTCAAAACATAATAGTTAATAACATAGATATATTATAGATTGGATAATTCATTATTAATGCCTTAAGCTTGAGTTAGACGTCTCATCCTCCATAATTAGTTCAGTAGAGAGAGATTTGAAATAATTTTTGAGTATTTTATACATTTTGAACTGAGATTGAGGAAGCTTATAGAAATCTTTAAGGTTTGTCCATTCCATCCATTTCCCAAATCTGTACAAGTCATGAAATATTTTAATTTCTTTCTCAAACCAAAGGAGGGCAGAACAACCTCTTTTCAAGGCAAGGATCTTGTCATTATATTTCTGATTTGAACAAAATCAATTTGTAGGCTTGGCACCTAATGTCAAATGAAGAGAAGATAGGCTACCCAACCATCAAGTGCTTCATTTGTTCCCGACCTTCCAAATTGACTAAGAATAAAGGACCCATGAGGAGCAACAAGAGAGCCCCCAAATAGTAAGTCAACCAAATGAAGTCCTTTTCATCTCTCTTGACCCTTCTGAGCCTCGATAATATTGAATCTCACACAACTTTCCAAGATTCAATTCTAGTCAAAGCCATCAAGTTTTATTTAATTTTTTAAACTTAAGAATTTAAAAAAACCATGTGGGTACGCATGTGTACGTACCCATATGCCCTGCGTATGTCCCGGGTATGGATTTCCATACCCATGACATACCCAAGGCCCGTATGTACGTAACCACAACGTACTCAAAGACCAAGATACCCAGCGTACCAAACCTGGTATGAGGGGGTCTAAGGCGTTTCAGTGCAGTCTAGGCATGTATATGGGTTTAACCTTACAAACAAAAATAAATAGATACTTATTAGTGATAATAGCTAGAATGCATCAATTGGTTTATTCTCCTTAGATAAGATTAGAAATATAAATACTTGCCCCAACCCCTCATGAAACCCAACCATTTCAACTTATTAAAATATTTCTATGGATACATTTTGAACACGTTGGTGTATGTATAATTTTAACTATTTCAATAAAAATAAACAAATATTTAATAATCACAACATCTGGAATGCACCTGATTGTTTAGTATCGTTGAAAATATTAGAAGCATTCACACTTACCCCAACCCCCATGGGACTAGTCCTTTTGAATTTTGTTTAAATTTTTCAAAGACAATAATGGTGCAGGAATGGTTTTAACCATTCAAACCCAAATAGACCGTTGGGTCCTTCGAATTTTGTCGTTTAAATTTTCCAAATGCCATAGCGGTGTAGGTATGGTTTTAACCATTCCACAAATAAACAAAAACTTATTAATCACAAAAATCAAAAGTCATAAATAAATTGGGTCCCTTTTGTTTAAATTTTCCAAATACAATAGTGGTGTAGGCATGGTTTTAACCAATCAACCACAAATAAACAAAAACTTATTAATCACAAAACCTGAAAGCCTCAAATAAGTCGGGTCCTTCCAAATTTTGTTACTTAAATTTTCCAAATAAGACAATAGTGCAGGTGTGATTTTAACCTTCCAACCACAAATAAACAAAAACTTATCAATCACAAAAGGTGAAAGCCTCAGAGGTCTCTTCAAGTTTTTTTGTTTAAATTTTTCAAACAACAAAAACTTTTAATGGCAAAAATTGAAATCCTGGAACACGCCAAACCATGCATGTGATGTTATTATTTGTTTTGATGTTATTATTGGCCTCGACTAACATTCCAACACAGTTTTGCAGCACACAAACACATTGTTCCCAGTAGAAAACAGGTTTCAATAATGGCTGATCATTGGCACTAACATTCCAACACATTTGCGTTTGCAGCAAAAACACATTGATCATGGTAAACTTGCTTATGGGTTTACCTATCTATCGATATCACGTATGTTCATAGCTTGACAAGATACTCAACTACCGACAAAATGTTCAATAAAAATGCCTGCAACAGCTGGTAGAGAGGAGGTTGGGATGGATTTTAGTCCACTGCACTGCTAACGTGCATGAGACTTAGGCCCAGTAATTAAGGATCGATTTTGATGAAAAAATTTAGCAATGCGTTTGTATTTGGAAACCATTTTACAGCCAAAATAAATAGTCTGAAAACTTGTTCCATATGTGATGCCCTTATGAGCATTATACCTCAGGAGCATTATAGGAAATGCATTATAGAAAAGAAAGAACATGCTTGTAGTCACAATAGAAAATACAAGTTTAAGTTTCAATATTCTTGTCACAAGTCAGAAGTGATAAGCATACCAAGATAAGTGTTACCAAAGAAAATATGATTTATCATTGGTTCAAGGTGTTGGAGAAGTGCATACCAGTGTAAGTGGTACTTGGCGGGGAGCGGCGGCACGTGCGCTATATTGCAAGGGGTATTGTCCCTATTGCGCAGAAGTGTTTGTAGATATTCCACCTCTAGCGCCACCTTATTGGCTTGAACTTGAATCTACAAAGAAGACATTGGCAACAACCATAGACTTGTTATAAATAGAGAAGTGATGATCGACATCAACATTAGTAAACAAATAAGCATTTCTTTCTTTCTATAACTAGAACAAAATTTCCCCTCTGAAAGCATGTCAAATCTGGGTAAACTTATGTGGCATTTGGGGATTGTCTCCCAGTAAAACATAATGCCAAGTGAAGCACTCATGGCAAAAATTTTGGAAGAAGGAATGAATCCAACCCCAAGCACCATGGGCTTTGGCATGACAGACAAAAGAGGTGTGGGAGAGTTTCCACCTACCCACGAAGAGGTATATAACTATGTATATTAAATATATAATTTACTTATCCTAAAGAGTCTCGCAAGATCTGTGGTAGGATAGCTTCTACGGCATGCTCTGAGGTGGTATGCCTAGGTCTATGTGAAAAGGCTCCTCATCTTATTTGTGCCTCCCCACACGAGCAAGACGAGAGTTAGTTCCTTATTCTAGGTTTTACTTAGTTTCCATGTTTACTAAAACATGTAATTTCTAAATTAAGTTGTCTTCTAAATTTAAAAGTCTCTAGGTTTAAGGTTCATGTCTCAAGTTTTCTAGTGTTCCCAATGGCCCAAGGTTTTGAACCACTTCTCTAATACCAAGTGTGATGCCCACTAAAACAACCCACTCGAGACCCAAGAACAACCTGAGATTAGTTAGAAAAAAATTATGGAATAATTTTTTTGTTTAAAAGAGTTTACAACTAGGTTACAAAAACAAATAGCTTGTCACTAATGAGCCCGGATCAATTTTAATCCACTAGAATATAATTTTATTTTATTAACAATTATTAGAGGTCACAAGGTCCCAAAATTTAGGGTTAGAAAGCTCAATTAGGGTTAGAGGTAATTCCTCACCATACCCACTCTCTAATAGGATTTAAAGATTCAACTTGATTTTTCTCAAAATTAATGCATTCAAAATTTCCCTAAATCATTCCCAATGGATAAAAATTTCACCTTTCTAGTGATATAAATAAGTCCTCCTAACTCCTCATATTCCTCAAGTTATGGGCCGGGACCTTAGGGTGAAAATTTTCCCAAAGAGCGGGCTTGCGGGCCCAAGGGAGAAAAATTTTCCCCAGGGGCAGGTCGGTGGGCTGCGGAGTGAAAAATTTCTCCACGGAAGATCTGCGGGCTGTGGGGAGAAATTTTTCTCGGGAAGGAGTCGGGTCGGCGGGGCCGCGGAGACATTTTGGAAATTTCCCGCACGGGGCGAAAAGCCACCTTTACACCCGTGCTCCTGCGAGTCCGCAAGTTCACAAGGGACACGTGGTGCCTCCTAAGCTAGTGCAAGGAAAATGGGGTAGTGGGGATAAAATGGTTTAGTGCCCCGAAGGAAAAAGGGTAAAATTCACCCGTGCCTCCGCCGATGCCTCACGATGCCACATGGCAGCTCCTGATTTGCTGCAGGCTGGTGGGCTGGTGGGGAACTTTAGAATTTTCCCAAATTTTTTTTGAAAACATAAAAGGAAAAAAGGAACCTACTCCTCCGATGATGCCTCGCGATGCCATGTGGCATCTCCTGATTGGTTGTGGGGTGGCGGGGAAAATTTAGAAAATTTTCCCAATTTTTTTATGAAGTGCTAAGTTAAAGAGGGATCCGCCCCTCTACCACGCCTTGTGGTGCTACGTGGCAGCCTCTCTGATTGGTTAGGTTGTGGGTCGGGGGGTGGCGGGAAAATTAGGAAAAATTTTCCTAAATTTTTTTGAAGTGCTAAGGGAAAATTTAGGCCCGCGGGCCCGCCAAGGAAAGTTTTCCCAAAAAAAAATTTTTGACGCCAAGTGAAGAAAAACTTCAAAAGGCCATAACTTTTGATAGAGAGCTCGGTTTTGGGAAAACAAGGACTTTTGGAAATATCTCGATGTCCTATTTGCACAAGATTCATTAAATTTTGGTTTTGATAAAAATTAAGGAGTCAATTTCATGAAAACATTCTGCAGGCTTTTACATTACGAACTGGTAAATTTTATCTTATTAAATATTGTTCAAATTTTTAATTCTTTCTCCTTCAACATGTCAAACAGACATGGAGGTTTCCATTAGGATAGTTGTAGGATATATAGCAAGTGTAAAATTGTTGGTTTGATCTACATTTCGAAATTACAAGTTTCTTTTTACAACAAAAAGCCTGCAGATTTGCCTTGGCTCGATTGAAAGATTTTCAAGATATTTCCTTAAATTTTTTTAGTTTGGTCTGGGATAATTTTCTCCTCATTAAGTCCAATTGATTTTTTTCCATTTGCCTCTTATCTATTTGCAGGGTTATTTGAGCATTTGATAAAGGAATTTTACAAAGTATACAGTGAATTGAAACAAGTGTATACATTTACGAAGAAATTAACTATCTCTTTTGCCATGAAATAAAACATTGAATTCATTCCATGCTGGTCATAAATAGTTTTCTTTCTTTCAATCAAACATTAAAACAAGAATGCGGTTTCTATTCTTTCCAAAATCATATATTATAAACAAGGCAGAATAATACATTTTCTCCTCACGTGTTTCACTTTTCCACTTTCCAAATAGGGATTTCATAGTGCATGTTAAACACAGATTTCCAATGGAAATAATATCATATGAACAAGGAAAACCCTTCCATTAATTCAAATGAAACTCTTACAACTTCCTTTCCATTTGATTTCAAAATACAACATACAAAATACGTATCATTCTTTCCAAAAAATAGAATACAAAATATAACTCTTTTACATTTTCAACTTTCATTGTCAATACAAGGTATCTTTCCTTTACAATTAATATATAGATCATCCACTTTAAAGTGGGAAAGGGCTACAATAAGATTTCATTTCACAAGGGACTGTCAAACTGTCTTTTTCTCAGCTCCAGAACAGCAACATGCATATTTCTCATTCCTCCAATTTGGTCACAACAGGATTAGGGGAAAGACAACGCTCTCCACCCAACCAAGACATCCAATGAAAAGGAGAATCCATCCTTCTTCATTGGCCCCCGAGCCCCAACCATAGTGTAATAAAATATGTGATCCAACTCATGGCAACAATAGGCTTCCACAAACACACAAGTAGCATTTTCACAATAAAACATAGTCCCAAAACAGAATGTAGTTTATAAATACATTAAAATGTGACAAACAATACTAAGGCTTTATCAAGCAAGCCAAAGGAGAAAGAAACTATGGGGGATGCTTTTTATACCTCCCAAAAGGGAAATGGGTATCTCGTACAATGGAAAAGTGACAAGCGAGCGTGGGAATCTATAAGTAACTCTTCCTCGCACCCGACCTCCCAAGGTCGTGCCGAGACAAAGGTGGGGATGGAATATGTGTGGGATGCGAGACAAACTAGTTAGACAATCTGATGTCTTCAACACGCACACTAGTGGAAACTACGAATCTAAGACAAATAAGGCCCTCCTAACCTAAATCGGTGTCATAGATCGATCGAAGGATGACCACTCAAGGCTCCAATCAATATCGAGCTCGGCGTGATTTG
This sequence comes from Taxus wallichiana var. yunnanensis, assembly GCA_018340775.1. Lineage (NCBI taxonomy): Eukaryota > Viridiplantae > Streptophyta > Pinopsida > Cupressales > Taxaceae > Taxus > Taxus wallichiana. The sequence continues at coordinate 666,192,173 of CM031243.1, forward strand.
TTCTATGAGTTATGGGATGCGCGGAAAATGACCCGGATAGTTTTGTGTATTTCTCTAGATAGGGTCATAGGGTGGATGGTGGGTAGAGTGGACTCTACGGGTGATTATCTAGCCTAGTCCAGAATTCCCTATCTTTATTAGCTACTACGTCTAACAAGGATAACTGTTTGATGATGATAGGTGGAAGTGGAGTAGATCTGAATACTAATGTGCGTAGGCCAGCATCTATGTTTGATTCACCTATGGATTCATTGGGCTATGGGATTTGTGGGTCACAACCATAGATTTGCGTTTGTTGTGGTCCTCTTATGGTCATGTGTGTAGACTCGATCCCCCTAATCCCTTAGTATCCAATAGTCATATGCCTTCTCACCTCTATATTCGAACTAATAGTTGTGTGATCTTTTAGAGTATCTCACGGTGTTTGTGTAACTTGAATTCTTAAGTCTGGTATCTATATCTCGTGAGAGTGTCTCCTACATCTAACCGTGGGACCAAAGGATCACAACCGAATGTTTTCTCTCTTTCAAGCCCTCCTACACCATGTGGATATATATCTAGGGTAATCTGTAGTATGGTTGATTTGACCAAAATGTGTGTGGTGGTCGTCTTCTATATTTAACCCGCTTAACTAGAGGCTGATCTCGTTGTAAGTTTGTCGTTGTTTGGAAGAATTGGATCCTAATATTTTGATCTATATCGCCATTCTTTGCTGTGAGGAGATTGGGTTAGGGGCATGATTAGCTCGAATACGTATTCTCCGGGCTCTCTAGGTCCCGTGATTGTCATATAAAAGCAACAATGTAAATCTAATTGCAGCAAAGTAAACTTTAACTATGTAAAATATGTCTACAACATATATAACTTCTTTATTTTTGTATTTTTCTGATGAATTTATATGGACGAAATTGAAGGAGAAACTATCTTAATATATCTAGAAATTGACAACTAATCTAATAACGAATTTAAAACAAACAAAGTAACCGAGTATAGCTACTTTCCTGTGCAGTTGTGAATCTATTCTAAATAATGAAATAACTGATCTAATCTATTTGAAAGACTCTCGATCCTACCTCAGAAGTGAGGAATGAATCATAGTTTCTCAGAAACTATCAATCCCCACAGCTTCCCTGGCAATATCAAAACTAAAATTCACTGGCAAGTAAAGTGATTGGCTACTCTATTTGATATGCTTCTAATTAGAAATTTGAAAGCTAGAACCTGGATTTTGTAGAACAAAGTGCAAATCCGATGGTGTGTGTGATTTTTTCCCCTTAGTGTGATCTCCTCATTTCCTTCGTGCTCACGTGGATCCGAAAAGCGTGTAATTCTAGCATCAACAAGTAGATTTTGGAACAAAGGCATTTAGGATACGATCAATACAATGCGAGTAGGAGAGGGATAGCACAAGAGTACGAGCTTGGCTTATGCAATTCCTAGCGGGATTTATTGCGAGTCATGCAACATAAAACATCCAGAACCTAAAACTATCCTGTTTGATGAGTAAAACCTGCAACTTTAATGGCTTCCTACTGAAATTTAAACTATTCTACCTTAATGGATTGCATGAAGTAATGATAACACTTTGCACAAGATGGATATGTGGCTTTCTCATAGCAAAACAACATTAACTAAGCATGCAATGAACTAAACTATGAATCCTAAGAAAAATAAAAGACTGAACTACTGAAATGAGAAATTGAGAGGTAAATTTGAGGGGCCATTTTCTTGAGAACAAGCCAACTATTTATAGCATTCCATTTACCCAAAGGTGAAAACCAAATTGATCTCTTAAACCATAAACAATGCCAAAACACTATTCCAGGGAACCAGAATCATTAATGCAAGCCAAAGGTGGTGAAAAAAGTTGGTAAACGTTGAAATTTACATGAGTCACGTTAAAAGATCATTCTGGAAAATGCGTGAAGGACCACCACCCTTCTAGGGCGGCGGTCACGAGACCACCGCCCAGGGTGGTTTTCATCACTAAGAACAAAACACAAAGAAAAGAGGGGAAAAGAGAACAACAAAGCACACAGGGGCTAAGCGGGGCATGCGGGATGTTAACACATACTTGGAGAGATTTTCCGGATCCCAAACACCTTGCGAGGAGACCTGTATCATCATTGGGGCATGTGTTACGTTTTCAAAAGGTCACGATACCTTACAATTTTGGGTACGTACATATTGCCCCCTCGGAGAAGTGTTTTAGCCATGAAGAGGCGTAAAATAGTGGGTCCGAGTATGGTGATCCCAAAACGGGAAGTTGGAAGTTATACCCGATATGTCCGTATGTCAAATGACGCAATCCATAATTCCCGCCACCTACAAAATGAAAAGAGGAATCAAGTGCAGATAGACAAAATAGATTGGAAAATAAACACTAAAATAATGGGAAATGAGGATGTACCATTTATGCGGGGGTAAGAACTTACCTCCGTTGGCGCTCCAAACCTGTGAAAAGGGGATTCAAAAAGAGTCAGGTTGCTATATATATGAAAGTGGGCCCATTTTCCTATTCATTTTTGATTTGCTTGATTTGAGCTTGGGACCCACGGTGATGGTTTCTTACGAAAGTAGAGTCAAAATGTTCTTGACGAGATAGCGATCATGCCTCCGCGAGAAGATCATCGACCCGTGAGATCACAGGTTAGTTTTTCTCAATTTATCATTTTTACCCCCAAAATTTTAAAATGTTAAAATCTTTGTCGTGGGGGCTATTTTTGAAAATGTTAGGTTCAAAAGGTCTATCTAGGGGGGGCGCCTACTGGGTAGGCTTTGTTTTAGTTAAAATGGTCCTTTTTTGTGTTTTTAGGCCTTTTTAAGGTATAAAACCGTGGGTTTTTGGGACATGACCGCATGGGTTTTCCACCTCATTCAGGGACATAAGACCACTCCTTGAATGACCACCGCGGCAGGTTACAAGACCACCACCTTTAAGGCGGCGGTTACGAAACCACCGCCCTGCTCAGGGCGGCGGTTCCTAACAGAATGCCAAAGGAACACTTGTTTGAAATTATTTTTGCATTTTTAGCATCTTTATGTGTTTTCATGATTTTTCTAATGTCATTCGGATGCTAACTTGCTCTGTTTTGTGTGTTTTTGGGTGTATGTAGGCGAGGGAGGAGTACATTCGATGGAGTCGAGAGAGAGAGTGTGACTAGCTCCCAACAGTATTAGATGCCCTTTCGCAGGATGAGGAGGACACTCTTCAGAGGGCCGGTATACTACGTATATCACGTGTCCCACATGTTGCTCTATCTAGTCACATACTTTGTGACTTATTTTCTTATTGGGATGCTTGATCAGAACACCTTCCGGTTACCAAGGGTCCGAGGTGAGTGGACCATCACTTTGGAGGATGTTTACCGTATCCTAGGGGTCCCGATCATCGGGAGACGTCTTACTCTTGAGACAGCAGGTTCACGGGCTCAGATAGCACAGTGGGCCTCTTACATGGGAGATGCAGTTATCTCCACTGGTTTGAAGAAGGGGGTGAGGGTCCGATCTATTCCTAGCCTGCCCATCCCCTTGATTTGCTAGGCCATTATGGGGATCCTTGCCTCGAGATTGATCGGGGACAAGGGAGGAGACACACTGCTATATTGCTGGTCCCCCATCATTGCATAGATCGAGGGACATGGCCGATTTAGCCTTGGGATTTGATATACTTGGGACTACCTACCACGACTTATACAGGGTAGTCCATTTACAGGGGCAGTCTTTGAGCCACCCGACCCTAGTTATGAGCTGGGTTTATGAGCGCTTCATCCCCTACGGTAGAGGTGTAGAGGTAGCAGATCCCGGAGCTATGAGGGCAGCCAGATGGACAGACATGTCGGTGCTTAGAGCACCTCACCAGCCAGTTGCTTCCCTAACCACTGATGACATGGAGGCCACACCGTATCAGGCCATGGTAGGTTTATGGGGTGAGGAGGCTCTTACTTTGATCTCTGCTCCACCACATAGACGGTTTGATCGGCAGAGTAGGGAGAGTGGAGATACACCCCTTTGGCCGAGTTCCTCAGCAGTTTGGCCTACCTTATATGGGTGTTCTTCCCTAATAGTGCCGATATAGGCCGTTTGAGAGGCCAGAGGGGGTCCTAGAGGCCGGGTTGGACAGTTGTTACCCCTGGTGTTCCCATTGCGGCTAGGTGGGTAGTACGTGCCCGAGGGAGAGCCGGTGCTCCTCAGGCACCCTTACTTCAGATTTCCGCCGGTCCCGCTCACAGCAGTGATGACCCTATTGACATAGACTCTGAGTCTGAGGAGTTCACAGGGGGGAGACGGAGGAGGAGACTGAGGAGGATAGTGATCCTGAGTGGCATGACACTCAGGATATCATGCAGGTAGAGAGGCAGAGCAGAGTGCAGAGAGGGTGACTCTGGTTTCAGAGGAGCCACTCTCCTAGGGCCATGGTGGGGAGGATGAGTCCGTTGTGGGATGCTACGTTGCTCCAGCCATGGGAGGAGTACCTCAGTTAGCGGCAGCATCTGTGGTAGGTGCTGACCCTAGAGATCCATCCTGGAGGCCCAGTGATCCAAGTAAGTTATCTTCCCTTTACCTCAGGATCGCTTTAATTTCCATCTCTCCTTTTGTTTACACTTGTGTTTATCTCTTGCTTTATTTCTAATTCGTTTTCTCCTTTGTTTACAGAGACCACCAATGAGTGGCGAGACTTGATTCGCAGGGTATGCACTGATACCCTCATGATCCCTATGGAGAGGACCCGTGCAGCGCTTTCGGTGGATGCGGGGGGAGCCCTCGGCCAGCATTTGGAAGACATACTAGCATCTTTTCCCCATCTGGCATGTGGCTAGGATGGTATCTACCCTCCGTACTAAGCTGGCAAGGGTATAGGACAGCAGAGCGCCTGATGAGGAGTCATTCTCATGGCGAGACCACAGCTGCCCCTCGGGATTGTGAGCCCTCCGTGCATTTAGAGCACCGGTGTAGCCGAGTCCTAGGCATGGGCGTGCACCCTCAGGGATCTCATAGGGGTTGAGAAGCCACTTGGCTCTCTTAGATTTTTGTATGATATTTTTGTATTTCTCGGGCTCTTTGAGCATTTTGACCATGCTTAGTGCATGATGGCATTATCTGACAGAATTTATGATCATATATATATATATATATATATATATATATATATATATATTCTTTTTGGATCAAACTTTTGGCATCTATGACCTTGCTTCCATTTCTGTTTCCATATGTAAACTATGATGTTATGCTTATATGTCTTTTAGAATGTATGCAATGGAGAACAAATGATACAAATGTTTACTTTCTTTTTGTATTTCATGATGCCGATATATGATAATATAGATACAATGTGATTTTGAATTTTTAGCTTCTTCAAGCAATTTTGATACCTCATATCTGTTTTGGCAAAGTGGTGAAGATAAGCCACAGTATAATGAGCAGATAAACTTGCCCCACTCCTAACTCCACGCAACTAGTAAGATGTGAGGGCTTGTCACCGAGAGCTAGAAAGGGCACAAGTTATGAAATGTGTTGAAATGATAGTGATGAAAGATAGACAAAGCTTTGGTGGAACCAAATTAGGATGCTACAAGCCTAATCTACTCAAGTGACTCCATAGTTTGGGATGTAACTTGCTTTGCGGTTTATCTAGACTTAGATCCGTAGATGGCCACATGGTAGACAAAATATGGGTTTTAGGATTTTTAACTCTCTTGGAATTTTGGACATCTGATTCATTTGTTTTTGACTCAAGACTTCAAGATTTGAATTGTTTGTTTATGACCTTTAACGTTTGTTTGTCAAGAGGACCCCCTATACCTTGCCCCATGCTACTAGTAAGAAGTGTGGGTTTATCACCATGGGCAAGGCATAGGTGAGTAAGGGAATTTCCATCCTTTCCCAACCCTACGTCACTAGTAAGAGATGCAAGCTCATCACCAAAGGTTGGTGGGGCAAGGAAATGTGTAAATTTAAAATTTTCTGTTTGATCTATATTTGACTCGTTTACTTGAGCAAAGTGTCAGTATGTTCTTACTTCCAAAGAGATATATGTATGGGATAGATGTGACACGATGAAGCTTCTAGAATAGACCATAGGCAAGACACCTATCCTAAGAAGAAACCAAAAGTGAGAACAAGCATGCAGACCTTGGTATGGTTACCATTAAGATTTTGTCATATCTAGCTTTATTTGATGAAATGATTCAAATAGTTGATGATATCATGGAAATGGAGAAGTATGATTAGAGTGTTTATGCCAATACCATCAGAATTTTGTAATGAATTTCTTTGAGAATAAATTCCTTGATCACAAAATTGTACGAAACAAGCGGAAAAATGATCCTAACTATATGAAGATGTAATGTAGATATAATTATACAAGTAGTGCTAGTTGTTTATGCATAGAATCATTTAAGGTGTAGGGAATTGACTTGTTTCACCAAATTCCTCACCTTCTAGTTTGCATAAGAGATATGCACCATTTCCATAGTCCTTCATGACTCGGTATGGGCCCAACCATTTGGGCCGGAACTTCCTTCCTTCGCCAGTCTTTTTATCGATCCGGCTGTCTAGCCTTAGAACTAGATCACCTTCATATATGTCTCATTCATAGACCTTCTTGTTATACTACCAGGCACATCCGGTCAGCATAGACTCTGTGCCGTTGTTTAGCATCTAACCTAGCTTCATCTAGGCTTTCTAGTTGGGAGAGACATGCTTCTCTCGTAAGCATCCTCATCTAGGATCCCTTGTAATTAGATATGGAGATCGGGTATTTCAACCTCAAGCGGAGAACTGCCGCCCCAAATACTAGCGAGAAAGGAGTCACTCCTGTTGGTGTTCTTGTTGAGCTTCGGTGGGCCCATAAGGCCGGATATAACTTCAAATGCCAATCTCATTTGTTTTCTTTCACCGTTTTAAGAAGAATGGCTTTTAATGTTTTGTTTGTCACTTCAGCTTGTCCGTTGGCTTGGGGGTAATACAAGGAGGTCAGTATGATGGCTTATTTTAAATTTATTGTGCAATTCGTGAACTTCTTCATTCTTAAAAGAAGTCCCATTATCCGAGATAATGATTTGTGGGACACCGTACCTACAAATGATTTGGTTTAAAATGAACTTGGCGATTACAGAACCCAGTACAATAGTAAGAGGAATAGCCTCTACCCACTTGGTAAAATATTCGGTGGCCATGATTATGAAATTATGGCCATCTCAGTAGACGAGGGAGAGAATTTCCCTATCAAATTGAGGCCCCACGTAGAAAAAGGCCATGGAGTATCGATTTGTTGTAGAGCTTGTGTTGGCATGTGGATCTCATGGGAGAATTCTTGCACTTGTGACACCCTCGCACAAACTCTACGTGTCATGTTCTAGAGTAGGCTAGAAAATATCCCATCCGATGTATTTTATGAGTGGTGGCATGGCCACCGAAGTGGCCTCCACATATTCCACTATGAGTTTCATGGAGAATCTTCTTAGATTCTTCTATATCAACACATCTTAGAAGCATTCCATCGAATGATTTTCGATAGAGCACTTGCTCTATAATGACGTATTTGGCTACGATAATACGTAACCACCTTCTTTGTTATGGTGTAGCGCCTTTTGGATATGTATGATCCATGATATAATTAATAATATCAGCATACCAAGGACACTCGAGAGATGGGAGGTATGGTTTCGACATAGTATACGCATTCATCAGGAAAGTCCAGATCTACTAGATTGCCTCCATCTAGTGGGTCATCAGCTAACCAATCCATGATTATTTTTCCTTTAACAGACTTTTGATTTACAAATGTTAGTTCGAACTCCCCAATTAAGGTTATAAAGCATCCAAATTTTTTAGACAAGGACCTTGCGAGGAAGGTTCGTAAATGCTATGTCTTTACAATGACCCTTGTTTCTTGATTTAGCATATAATGTCTTAAGTGTTTGATCACGAAGACTATGGTAAGGCATTCTCATTCTGCCTCTGTATAGTGTGTTTCATAGTTGAGCAACGTTCAACTAATGAAATAGATCACGCATTCTCTCTTGTCATCGTCTTCTTGAGCCAAAGCATACAAGGCTAGCGAGACATTGGTAACTTCTCAATATAAAATTATCGATGATCCGCTTAGGTGGCATTAACATAGGTGGTGATAACAAGAAATGCTTAACTACATCGAAAGCTTCATTACAATATTTGGTCCAATCAATATTATAATCTTTCTTGAGTAGATTGTTGATTGGATGAATGGCGAAGCTTAAGTCCGAGATGAATCTCCGGATTGCACCAAGCTTTCCAAGAAATGACCTGATTCCAGATTCATCCGAAGGTGGGACCATTTTGAGAACAACCCTAATTTTGGTTATGTCAACATCGATCCCTCGTGACGATATAATGTAACCTAGGAGCTTCCCTCCCGTCACACCAAAGACGTATTTTTCTGGATTTAGTGTGACTCCGTATTCTATTAGACGTGAAAGGATGATGCGGAGTACTTCTGGGTAATCACAACGCTTCCTATCCTTGGCCAACAAATCGTTTACGTAGGACTCCACAATTTTGTGAATAAGATCATGAAATATGTATGTCATTGCCCATTGGTATGTATGTAGCACCGGTGTTCTTGAGACCGAATGGCATAACAACGTAACAATAGGTCCCCAAGGAGTTATAAACGTGGTTTTGGCTTGATCTTGTTCGGATATTCTGATTTGGTTGTATCCTCGAGAATCCATCCATGAGAGACAAAATCTGAAATCCAGCTGTTGCGTCAACAATTACATCTATGGATGGTAATGGGAAGTCATCCTTAGGGCACGCTTTTTAATGTCTCGAAGTCTATGTAGATGTGTATCTTCCCATTCTTTTTGAGAATGGGAATGATATTACATACCTACCGAGAGTAATCGAAGGCTTGATGAATCCTACTTGGAGGAGTTTCATTACCTCCTCTTTCACCATGAGAGCTACCTTAGGTTTCATTGGTCTCGACTTTTGTTTAATAGGCTTTCCATCTGATTTAGTGATGAGGTTATGTATCGCAATGTGTGGTGCAACCCCTGTCATTTCCTTATAATTAAATGCAAAAGCCTTCTAATGTTCCTTGAGGATTTGAGTGTGTATTTCTACTTCTGATAGAGTTAACGAGGATCCTAACTTCAATATCCTTGGTTCATCCTCTGTTCCAATGTTAATATCGATTGTTTCTTCGATTAGAGAAGCGTTACCTTCTTCAAACTTAGGTGCGCTGGAGGTAGGTCCAGATCATCTCCATTCTTGATTATGTATATGCTGAATTCCTTTTGTTGGGAAGCTCACATGGGATTTCCAAAGTAGGAAGATGAATGCGGGATTAAGGATAAATCTACCACGTGATGGGTGAGATGTAGTGCTGCATAGGCATTTAAGTAATTCAGAGTGGTTATATCACTATCAATGTGGTCTAGGATAGTAGATTTGTTTTCATTTCTGTTTAAAAGAGGATTTGACATTCTTTTTACTAATGGTTCGATTTAAGGGATACCATGAAATGGGTATCTTCCAACTCACCGCTTGGGGTGAAGCGTGACAATGCCGAGGTCGCTATTGAATCGGTGAGAAGATTTTTCTCTTTTGGGATTACTTCAATTGATATGAAGTCAAAATCCTTTCTTAAATTCAAGATACAATGACTTTTTGTAGAGTGTAAGTGTTTGGCTCTAGTTGCATACATCTCAGAGACTTGGTTTGCTACCAATTGTGAGTCTCCTAACACCCTGATATTATTAACACTGATCTTCTTAGCTAGGACGAGGCCAAGGAGGAGGGCTTCATACTCAGTGTCATTGTTTGTACATTCAAATTTTAGTCTAAAGTAAAATGGGAGGACTTTTCCTCGGGAGAAGTAAAGATTACACCTGCCCCAGCTCCGTAATGACATCTATCTCCATCAAAATGGAGAGTCCAATACTTAGCTAGGAATATGGGCGTTGGAATTTTTGTTGTGTTAACATCTTCTACCTCTACCATGCAGAGATCCACTGCTGGAAGAGAACCAACACCTAGGGTGTATCCCATGCCTACAGAATCAAATGGTAGGAACATTGGTAGATCCTATTCTAGCAATTCAACAATTTTTGTAGTAGTTCCTAATGATACTATTTCTACAATCTTAACCTCATCTTTGAGAGTTGGGATCGTCTTGGCTAGGCTCATAGTCTCAAGATCTTTCATAGGTACCAACTTTTCTTCCAGTTTCGCGTCGGTAGGTTTATTAAGTTGGTTTGTTGGGAGTTCAAATTCCGAGTGCATGCCTGGTCTTTTCTTTAGGTCATCCAGGTGTATATCAATGGTTTTGGATCACCTTTGGCTACAAATATCTTTCTTAAGTGTAAAAACCTTACTTCTTGAAATAACATAGAAGGGATTGCCTTCATACGGTGTATCTATGGTCGGCTGAGGATCATATTATAGTTGGTTTCCCGATCTATAATATAAAATTCAGTTAGGACTTTTTTGGGTCCTAAGGTGACCGGTAGTACTATAGTTCCAATCGAGGTGGCTTTAAGTCTATCATAGCTTCTTAGCGTATTTCAAGTTGTGGAACAATTCATTTCTCCATACCCTAGATTTTGAAGGAAGGAGAAGGGGACTATGTTAACTCGCTACCCCATCATCGACCATCGCGCGTTTCACATAATTGTTATAAACCCATACTTGCAAATGTAAGGTTGATCACCTCGGCGTGTAATCTCAAAGATCTGTTGGCATTTTGTTTATTTCGAATATGAATTTGGTATCCCAATCTGGCTGCCTCGGAGGGTGGATATCAAAGTCTATATGGTTTACCTGTGTTTCGGGAGGTGGAGTGATGTTAATTAGATGACCTAAACCTAATGCCTCTAAAAGAGCAACCCTATGGCGGGAGAATTCTTTAGTAAGTCTAGAAAAGAAATGTGTGAGAAGGTTTTTGTTAGATCGCTGATTAAATCGTAGGCACCTATGGGTCTTACTAACATTTGTTGGATGTTATCTGTCTCTGGTAGGTAACTTGGACTTGGCTGAGAGGAATACTCTCATGTTCTTGTTACAGCCTCTACGGGTAGTTCGGCATCTAACTCCACTAAACCAACTATCTTGGGTCGCGGTTGACTTCCTAATTGTGGTGTAACTAATGGATTTAGTGAAGTTGAGGCTTCATGATCATTTTTTCCTATCATTACACCCTTGTTTTTCCCATTTGAATTTAACCTCTTGTTGTTGTGATTCGGGAGTGGATCATTGAAGATCTTAAGGGGTGCATTTTGAGGGGAAACTGCCCCTGTAAAAGTATTTGCTACTGGTGACATGGGATCTATGAACATATCTATGAAAAGTTGTCTTTGTTCCTCTAGTAAACGTTGCATGATTTTATTGTAGTCACGACATGTTCTAGTGTTATGGCCTCAGATTTTTTTGAAAACCATAATATGAGTTAGGATTGTAATTCCTATTCTACTGGTTTAGCGCATATTGTGGCCCAAAACTCGATCAAACCGTTGTCTATTAGGATTACAATTTTACATTTTTGTGTTTGGTTTTGGTTCTAGTTTTGATATCTAGTTGAGTTTTGGCTTGGACCACGTGTAGGTTTCACCGTTGTTGTTTTTGTTGTTGATGATTATTGAAATCCACTACATTGATTGTTGGGGTAAAGTTGTTATTTCATTGGTTGTTTACTAGTGGTGGAGTATTCACAACTTTTACCCTTTTGGGTGATCGATTACTCCATCTTTGTTGTCACTCCACAATTTTTATTAAGGATTTTAGGTCCTTGATTGGTATTTGTGGTGGTAGGATAAGTCAGTCGTATTTTGGTTGGATGTGATCAACATCCCATTTGTTCCATATGTCTTACGACCGCTATCTATTGCCGCTTGATCTATTCGGAGAGCGCTCTCAAGTAATTCATCGTAAGTCCTTAGTGGGAATTTTTGGACTTCTTCCTTCACTTCTCTGCTGAGAGAATGAAGGAATAAATCACATAGTTCCATTTGGTCCATATTTGGAGCACTGACTGAAGAATAAAGAAATGTACGCCACGTCTAGATGAAATGGGCGACAGATTCATTATGTTCCCGATTAATGTGCAAGAATTCCCTGATTCATGTTCTTAATAGTTTGTTCATGTCAAATGCCTTGATGAACTCTAAAATGAGTTGTTTAAACAAATGGATAGGAAGCCTCAAGTATTCTATAATACCAATCGAGAGTAATGCCTTCCAAGGTTTTATGGAATATTTTAGCAACAACCCCATCCCAAAGGAGTAGTTCTCAAATAGTTGTGGCGTAAGCCTTGATATGTGAATTCGGATCTCCTCACCTTTCTATTTGGGAAAATCGGGAAGAGGTCTTGGAAGCATAACGTTTCATATGGTGAAGTCTAAGGGTTCTTTTAAGTATTATGAATAAGTCCCTATTGCATAGGTTTCACCATTGATGGTGCCTCTGTTAAGGGGTGGTGGGAATGGGTTATTGGTATGGCATAGCCTACACATGGCAGGGGCATAAGAAGCCCCCGTGTTTGAGAAAACATGCCAGAGAGGAGAACATGTCCCCTTGTGGTGATTTGGAGTACATGTTTAAGTATGAAGGGGTATTGTCTAGGAATGGATTATTTTGTACTAGACCGGGAAGTATCGGAACGGTGTTAGAAATGGCGGTTCTTGTTGGTGTTTGTTGTGAATACTGAGGAGTCATGCCTAATGTGCCTATTCCTATGAGGAGGTCTACTTGGCTAGGACGGTGTGAAGGATTAGAATTTCCTGCTTGTATGAATTGAGAATGGTGATTTGCCTGAGCAATTTCTAACCCCCTAACTTTTTCTACTAAAGTTGAAATGACCTCATTTGGTGAAGTCATGATGTTTTTCCTTAGTGGCGTTTGGTGTATATCTTGATGTTGTATAGGCATGTGATATCCTGCTATGAATTGATCGCTTCCCTACCAAGTTTCCCTGAGGGCATTTCCTATATGTAGTGGCGTGGAGGTATTTTCTTGAAAAGAGACCTCGGGTTGCATTTGTAAACTCCTTATCAATGGGTACATACTCCGAGAGTGTTGTTCATTCCTAGCATAACGTCTCAAATTTTCATCATCTAAAACCATGTATGGGTCGATTGTCTACTAATTTGTGGTCTAAGTAGTACATGAGGAGACGAACTAGATTCTCCTGTGAACGTCATATTGTTCAAGCCTGAAGGCTCTGTTTGTTGTGTTTGAGCAAGCTGATCCAACTCCTCTGTTTGGAAAGATGAGCCATATCTGATCCTTGGAGATGGAGTTTGTGTTGATAATTGGTTATTTGAATAGTTGTCACCCCATACTGAGAGCAAGGGTGATGAATGTCTATTCAGTTGAGCGTAGTATGCTTCAAGATCTAGGAGAGGTCTACCATATGCATCGAATCCTGACATATTCAGGGGGTATGTGAATACCCACAGAATAATGGGTAAGAGTGAAGGTGGATGAAAATAAGTAAAAGAGAAAGGACTATGCCGTTCACGTCAGGTTCACCAATTTTGTTGGTGAAGCTGATGGTGAAAGCTAATGAGGTAGGTAAGATAAAATAAATGTTTGTTCACGTCGGGTTCACCAATTTTGTACAATGGAAAAGTGACAAGTGAGCATGGGAATCTACAAGTAACTCTTCCTCGCACCCGACCTCCCGAGGTCGTGCCGAGATAGCCGGTGGGGATGGAATATGTGTGGGATGCGACAAACTAGTTAGGAAATTTGATGTCTTTGACGCACACTAGTGGAAAATGTGAATCTAAGGCAAAGAAGGCCCTCCTAACCTAAATCGGTGTGATAGATCAATCAACAAGGATGACCACTTGAAGGCTCCAATCAATATCGATCTCTGGCGTGATTTTTTTATGGGTTGTGGGATGCGTGGAAAATAACCCGGCATAGTTTTGTGTATTTCTCAGACAGGGGTCATAGGGTGGATGGTGGGTAGAGTGGACTCTACGGGTGATTATCTAGCCTAGTTCAAGAATCCCCTAGCTTTATTAGTTGCTACGTCTAACAAGGATAACTGCTCGATGATGATAGGTGGAAGTGGAGTAGATTTGAATACTAATGTGCGTAGGCCAGCATCTATGTTTGATTCACCTATGGATTCATTGGGCTATGGGATTTGTGGGTCACAACTGTAGATTTGTGTTTGTTGTGGTCCTGTTATGGTCATGTGTGGACTCAGTTCCTAATCCCAAGTATCCAATAGTCATATGCCTTCTCGCCTCTATATTTAGAACTAAGAGTTGTGCGATCTTTTCGAGTATCTCATGTGTTTGTGCAACTTGAATTCTTAAGTCGGTATCTATATCTCGTGAGAGTGTCTCCTACGTCGGCTATGGGACCAAAGGATCAAAACCGAATGTTTACTCTCTTTCAAGCCCTCCTACAGTCATGCGGATATATATCTAGGGTAATCTGTAGTATGGTTGATTTGACCAAAATATGTGTGCTTGGTCATCTTATATGTTTAACCCGCTTAACTAGAGGCTGATCTGTTGTAAGTTTGCCGTTGTTCGGAAGACTTGGATCCTAAGATTCTGATCTATATCGCCATTCTTTGTGACGAGATTGGGTTGGGGCACAATTGGCTCAAATACGTATTCTCTGGGCTCTCTAGGTCCCGTGATTATCATATAAAAGCAACAATGTAAATCTAATTGCAGCAAATTAAAATTTAACTATGTGAAATATATCTACAACATATATAACTTCTCTATTTTTGTATTTTTTGATGAATTTATATAGACGAAATTGAAGGAGCAACTATCTTAATATATTTAAAAATTGACAACTAATCTAATAATGAATTTAAAACAAACAAAGTAACCGAGTATAGCTACTTGCATGTGCAGTTGTGAATCTATTATAAATAATGAAATAACTGATCTAATCTATTTGAAAGACTCTCGATCCTACCTCGGAAGTGAGGAATGAATCATAGTTTCTCAGAAACTATCAATCCCCACAGCTTCCCTGGCAATATCAAAAGTAAAATTCACTGAAGTAATGTGATTGGCTACTTTATTTAATATGCTTCTAGTTAAAAATTTGAAAGCTAGAACCTGGATTTTGTAGAAAGTGGTGAATCCGATGGTGTGTGTGATTTTTCCACTTAGTGTGATATCCTCATTTCCTTCGTGCTCACGTGGATCTAGAAAAGCATGTAATGCTAGCATCAACAAAGTAGATTTTGGAACAAAGGCAGTTTAGGATACGGAGACCGAATACAATGTGAGTAGGAGAGGGATAGCGTAAGAGTACGAGCTTGGCTTATGCAATTCCTAAGCGGGATTTATTGTAGTCATGCAACATAAAACATCTAGAACTGAAACTATCTTTTTTGAAACTTTAATGGCTTCCTACTAAAATATAAATTGTTCTACCTTAATGGATTGCATGAAGTAATGATAGCACTTTGCACAAGATGGATATGTGGCTTTCTAATAGCAAAACAACATTATCTAAGCATGCAATGATCTAAACTATGAATCCTAAGCAAAATATAAGACTCGAACTACTGAAATAAGAAATTGAGAGGTAAATTTGAGGGGCCATTTTCTTGAGCACAAGCCAACTATTTATAGCATTCCATTTACCCAAAGGTAAAAACCAAATTGATCTCTTAAACCATAAACAATGCCAAAACACTATTCTAGGGAACCAAAATCATTAATGCAAGCCAAAGGTGGTGAAAAAGTTGGTAAACATTGAAATTTACGTGAGTCGCATCAAAAAGATCATTCGGAAAATGCGTGAAGGACCGCGCCACGAGAAGGGTGGCGGTTACATAGACCGCATGCCCTTCCTCGGTGGCGGTCACGACCGCCACCCAGGCAGGTGGCGGTTTCATCATGAAGAACAAAACAAAAAGAAAAGAGGGGAAAAGAGAACAACAAAGCACGTAATGGCTAAGCGGGGCATGCGGGATGTTAACGCATACTTGGAGAGCTTTTCTAGATCCCGAACACCTTGCGAGGAGACTCTGTATCATCATTGGGGCATGTGTTACGTTGTTCCGGAAGTGCAGTACCTTACAATTTTGGGTACATACAAAGATCACCACTTGAATTACAAACCACCAAAATATAGTATATCAAAACCCTGACATTCCTTATGCCTTCCCAAGTACCCCTTATCCCTCACATTTTCTTATGCCTCCCCAACCTCTTATGGCACCCCATAACGAGTAAAGTAATGCAAGTTATTTCTTTGTAAGGTGGAACCCAAATCCCAAGTCCCTCCTCCATTATACCTGCCTAAAACACACTTATGCCTCCCACAAAATAAACCACATAGTCTTCTCCTACACCATTCCTAGGTCATCTACCCAATAGCCCACAAACATGCCAAAACATTCACACATTAACATTTTCATAAACAAAAAAGAAGCATTGCAAGAGTCAAGCTCCTACCTCTCCATGATGGAGTTGTTCCAAGTTCCAAAACAACAAGCTTTATCCCAATGCAAGAAATCCAAATCAGCCAAGCACAAACATGCAACAATCTTCTAAAAACTTCTTCAAAGGAAGAGCTCCAAAATAGCAAAAGAATTTGCCCAAGAATGAAGTCTCCAAAGTGAAGCAACCCAAAACAAGGCAAGGAATTCAAATTTTATAGAAGAGGGAAGGGAAGAGGATGAGGTGGATCCATGTAGGATGCCACATCACTCATCCTCAACCCCAACCCCAAAAGTCAACTTCATTCTCCAATGCATAATAAATAGGTTGGTGAATAAAATGATAGTTTACTTGCACACTCAAATCCTACCCACACCCCAAAGGACTGAAATTAAATCATGTAAGAAAAGTGCAATTAAAACCTACAAATTGTCTTCTCAAAAAGTATTATAAAATTCAAATTTCAACTCTCCAACCATATGTATGGTTGGTAAATAAATATAAGAGGTATGGGGCAAGTTTAACTTGTCCCACAAGCCTCAAAAATCAGCCTCCAAGGACAAATTCGAATTTCCAAGAAGGTGGAGTGTTTCACACTCAAAATTTAACTTACACATCTCTTACAACACTTTAAATCAAGGCCAACAACTCTATTAATTACTTTCTCATGATATTTTTTAATTAGTTAATATTAACAACATGCTTACCCACAATATTAATAGAACATTTAATAAATAAAGAAAGGGACAAATGCATCAAAAATAAACACATGCAAATTTAAACAAAAGGGTCAAATAAATAAATACACATAACGCTTGGTCACATTTAAAGGTGATCCCCCATGTCAATCCCTAGCACACAAACAAACAAACACTAATGTGGTTGGTTTTTAATCATGGTGACCTTGTTGAACATCCAAAATTCATCTAGAGAATTCTAATGTGGTTGGTTTTTAATAAAGGGTGTCTTCAGACTCAGAAGGGTTAATTTGAAGAGGGTGTGTGCACCACAGTCAACTTCACCTACCGCAACTTAGAGAGGGTATAGATACCACAAACTAAGAGACACGCGTTCCCTTTGTTAAACTTTATCGACCGAGAAATATACCAGCTTCCCAAAGAAGAAGGATGAACTCAAGAAGGGTGAACAGACACCACAACTCAACCGCATGCAATACTTCACCACTCGATAAGCAAGCACGTAACTCCAAGAACTCGCAATAGAACTTAAACTCGCACAAAGGTACCTGCAAGTATGAGAAAGGCACAAAGAAGCACAGAAGGATGAAAGGACCGAGATTAGTCACAAAACACACACTTTTATTGCTTCAATAACATGCACAATGCATCATACATTCAGAAGAGGCAATAGTTGCCATTACAGTCTTGAAGAGGAGGCTTGAAAGTTCTCTCAACACACAAGAACAACTTGCAAAAGAGAGAGGATTCTTGAAAAGTATACACTTGCCTGAGATATCTAACTGTCCAACTTGTCTGAACTATTGGAACCCTTTGAAATGAGCTTCCAACTTACATTTATAGAAGAATATGTGAGAAAGAAGAGGAAATGGTCATAATTACATTCCTAAAATGAAGGCCCATGATGTATTTATTACAGCTTAGTCAACCACCCGAGAAGGTTCCATCATGGGTCATTAATTGCCTGATGACCTAGTCTTCTCAATTAATTAAAAGAATATTTAAATAAAATATTTAAATAATAATAATAAATATTATTATTAAAATATTTAAATAAAAATATTAATTTAATTAACATAATGTCGGGACCCCCGTTGACCCGCTTGACTTGAAGAGGAGGGGGTCCATCCATGTGGATATAGAGTCTCGCACAAATCTCAACTCGGTGAGTTTCAATCCTCTAACTCGGTGTTGCAATCGATTTTGAACCCCACACTAACTCTTTCCTTGCTTTGCAATCGGGCTCTTTTGCATTGAGTCCTTCGAATGGTGAGCTATCAAACTCGATTCTTATCATTTTCCTCTGTTAACTCGAGGCCATTTATGCATTCCATTCAAACTTCATGAAACATCACCACGAGCTCACTGCGAAGTCACCGAGCTCTTCATCCAAAGAAACGATCTTACCTTTCCTAGGCTCAAACTCACTTGAATACCGAGCTTAACCCAATATTTCTAAAAAGAATGGTTTTACCACAATGCTCAGGATTCTTCCTCATCATATAACACTTGTAGTAAGAATGTTTTGGCTTTGCCATAATAAGCACAATTTGTACCTTCCAAATGATGAGAAAATGCCATTATCAATAAAGACCTAATACTGCCATGATGATGACCCAGGCTCATGCCCATAACATGTCGATAGACACCCTTGAGACTGATTTTTGGCCAAAGAACCTTCGGGTATTTTGGCAAAGTGCACTCGCAATCTCAGCTCCAATCAACAATTATGCCACTATTGGGATCTTAGTATGGCATAGGTAGCTGTGAGCTACACCATATACTCATTTTTCCAGAAACTAAAAAGATCCTTTATGTTACAATCTGCAACACATAAAATAAGCCCTTCAAAAAAATACATCAACAACTCAAAAAACCAAGAGGACCTTGGAAAAATGTACAACAACCATATGAATTCTTCCTTAGTCGTGGATCAAAGCTAATAGAAATAAAGCTAGATAAAATTAGCTTGAAACTACAAAGATAATCGTCCATTGTAAAAAACAAGCTTCTCTCGAACTCGTAAAAGAATACTTTTATTGTCTGATTGACGTACATAATGGAAGGGTATAAATATTGCCTACTACCCCACAGAGTTTCTCAAAGAGACCATTTACAAGTAACAAGGATGTAGCATGCAAAAAATGGCCAACTGTATTTCGTAGTTGACCTTCACATTCAATTCGCTTTAGGAGAAGAAGTGCTTTGAGCAATATGAATCATTTCATTCTCGCACCGTAATAAACCTTCATCTCCCCGATTCAGAAAATTTTATGAAGCCTTGAATAGCGTGACTCCAATCCATCGTACACGGCAGTGAATATTTGTTTCCTGCAAATGCTATTCGATCCGAGTTCGAATAAGGATAAGCCATTCGACATGAATTTAACAGGATGACAACTGCATTCGAAAGCATTCAAAAGGCTAACAACTACTTGGACAACTCTTGCTTCTTCTAATCGCAGCGCATTCAAAAGGCTTCTTTCACTTTCCCATAAACTCTTCGCAACATGTCATCTCTTAACGTGCGTATGGAGTTTCTCTCGCATCCTTTCCATCTGGATGAGTTTTTAGCATTGCTTTCCCATCAAACTCTTCGCACATGAGCCATGACTGAGCCATTAACGTATCATTTGACAAATGGGTCCACCTGTAGCCTCCACTGAAATTGGTATCACGTCACGTTTTTTAACCCATGACCCGCTCCAATTCACAACTATCCTATTAATCCTCCCGGTGACTCGCACAAAGACTCGGACCACTCCAAGCTCACGTGAAATTCTATTTACATGGCCCGTGCGGAAGTCTCATGATGATAGCCATCGTAATATTTCCGCACTTGGCAGTTTGATCCGATTTCTCCCATTCACGGAAGTTTGATCATGGTTTACCAATCCAATATTTCCACTTGGCGGTGCTTGCCTGAATCTCCCCCGCGTGGAATTTCTTCTTTGGCTTGCCATCCACGAAAACCCACTTGGCATTGCTCACCTTATTTCCCACGTCTGGGATTGGAGTGCGGGGTTTCATTATCATTTGGCCAGATTTCATTTTGGACAGATGGCCACCGATTTCCACTTTTCCACTCAAATGAGGAGACATCATTTTCTCGGTGCAAACATTTCAGCTGTAGCTTGTAAGGTGTGATAATTCCGATAGAATCCTTTATGCTCGCCAACTTAGTGACTCGTTGAAGATGCTCATATAATTGCAAAGCAAATTATGCTCCATGAATATTCTGATATGAAATAGTTCCACCTCTATGAGATCCACTTCCATGAGTTACATCATAAAACAAGTAAGATCTCGATAGAGAATCTTTGTAATAAATTTCCTCAGGTCTCCCAGTAACACTCTCACTGTCACTTAATCGATTTTCATAAAAATATCTTGAAGGAAAATCCCGAATTTGAGGATGCATTCGATGTTGAACAGATAAAAACATAGTTGGACAACCTACTTGTTGGAAGCACTCAAAAAGGCTTCTACTATACTGCAACATGCCTGTGCATCGAATGCTTGGCCGCTTTGAGCGTAGAACTGAAATTCTCCTAGGAAAGTGCCGTGAGGAAGTAATTGGCTATACGCAGCAGCTACAGGGTAGAGAAGTAAACTTATCTCAGAAAATGAGTGGCCTCCAGAGAGAGTTGATTGCGACAGCTGCCGCAGGGTGATCCCAAGGAACCGTTGGTGTTGATCCTGATGTTCTAGTTGCATGCAACCACAGTCATGATCAGTTGTTGTAAAATCTTGCCGCTGTAGTAGAAGAACGAGATAAAGTTTTAGTTGAGTTGTCTCACGCCTTTTCACTTTGGAAAGTCACTTCCATGGAAGAAGCTCGATCAAATCTTGAGGCAAGTTTTGCAAATGAGGCTGAGATTGTGTTCACTACTATTTCTAGTAGTGGCTGGAAGTTATTCCAGTGCCTAGCCCATGGGTTTGATATGGTGGTTATAGATGAAGCTACAAGCTAGTGAAGTAGGCGTGTTACCTCCACTTTCATCTCGTTTCTCACATTTTATCCAACTCTATGCATGGTGGTTTATTAGTCCAAGCCTGAGCTCCATTGGTCTCATCATCAGAGCAACATCATATCGACTCTCTATGTATGGTGGTCGACTCATTCCTTTAACTATGACTCACCGCGAACTCGACATGATTTCTCTTTGCGGGTTATCTTATCAAGACCGGGCTCGGTCATTTATGCTATTGTCTCCATCGAGTCATTAAAACTGAGTTCATATTCCAACGAGGAAGCATCGATCTCTCCATGTTGAATTAAACCGAGTCGAGCTCATCATTTCTCTACCTCAATGAGCCAACCATCGAAACATCCTCCGCTCCTATCGAGATTCCTTTACGACAAGCCAAACTCAGTTACTGAGCTTACATTTCCTACTCATGAACTCATCTAAGGCTTGTGATCTGAGTTATGACCGAGTTAGGACAAGGCACAAGCTCCTCCGAGGAGTCGTCTCTTTATTCCTGATTTGACACTGTTGACCAGAAGTGGGTCCCTGGGACCAATGTCGTGATTTGATCGTAATAAGGCCTTGTTTTCCAATTTTTCCATGTGCGTAAAATTGATAACATTTTTGGCGACCTCTCGGGATGATTGCCTACTAAGCATGATTCCAGTAGCCTTAAGTCATCCATTGGGCATGGAGTCTATGTTGGAATCCTGAAAGTAGTATGATTTTCTTTGACACATCCCGAATCTCCTTGAGCATTGCCGATATCCTGGACCTCCCTGGAATGCTAAGCATGAAGTATACTGAATCTGTTGAATGCTTGACATCCATGGAACACTGCAAAAATTTGAATGAAGCAGATTTTGAACTGTTATGGAAACCTTGAACCTTTCTTCTCCTTGACACCTTCCAATGATGAAACAATGTGCAGAACAACACAAAACACAACAACAAGGAAAGCAAAACAACAACACACAACAATGTGCATAAGCACTTGGAGGAAAACACCTAATTTAACTATACAGGGGGTGGAACGCTTCTCAAAAACAAGCTTTGAGATGTATCCCATTCACATGAATGGGCAGTTCTTCTCCATTGAGCCTAGATAGATGAAATGAATTTGCCTCTTTGCAACTTGTGATGATGTATGGCCCACTCCAGAGCGTCAAACTTGGCATGCCTGCCTGGTTTGGCCCTGTCTTCATCCCATTTGAGAACTAAATCTCCCTCTTGAAAATGCCTTCGTTGATGCCTTCTTATCAAAATATTTCTTAACTTGAGCCTGATGCTGCTCCAAAGTTTTCATAGCCTTGTCTCGTACTTCCTCTAACTCCATGAGTTCAGCAAACCTTACTGTCAGAGGATCACTCTCTATAACTTCAAGTTGATGAGCTAACTCCAAAGAAGGTAACTCCAATGAGAGTGGGAGTTTTTCCTCTCTTCCATATACAAGAACGAAAGGAGAATTTCCGATGGCCCTTTTAGGTGTGATCCGATCTGCCCATAAGGCGGTCTTAAGCTGTGTATGCCAAGTCCTCTTGTTAGTCTCCATTGTGCGCTTAATAATCCTTATGAGGTTTTTGTTGCTAGACTCAGCCAATCCGTTTCCTTGCGGATAGTAATTGGACAAAGTTTTGAGGTATACCCCATTTTTAACAGCCCATTCACTCAATTTCATACCAAGAAAAGCCAATGCATTTGTCTGAAATGACTGTAAACGGAACACCGAACCTCGTCATTATACCCTCCAAAAATCTAGAACTACCTTTTCATTGCTCTCTTTTAATGCTACCACCTCTGTCCATCGAGTAAAATAGTCTCTGCGGTAAGGACCCACTTATGTCCGTCACCGGATGGAGGATTAATCATTCGATGAAGTCCAACCCCATTGAACAAAGGGTTGATCCACTTGAATTGATGCAATGGAAGAGCTGCCACTCGCTTACTGTGAAAAAAGGCACATTCCTTACATTTCCTTACCCAAAGATGGGCATCCTTGAATAAATCTAGCCAATAGTAGCCAACTCGCATGATCTTGGTAGCTGTTGTTCATGTGGATAATGTCCTCCAGATAGGCCATTATGAAATTCTTCTAGTATCTTACTGACCTGTTCTGGTCCTATGCACCGAAGGAGGACGCCGTTCAAATCTTTTCGAAAGAGAACGCTATCTACCAAAACATATGGGATAGATTGAAGACGGAAAGTTCATCTTTGGTTTTTATCCATGTTTGCTCGGGTATGCTCCTGAGAAGATGAAATTCTTCATTTTGGATAACCAATCAGCTTGATCAACATCCTCATCAGTATTTAGGAGTGTCACGTCCTCATTACTTTTTGATTCCATGTCTGTTGCAAGTTGCTGACATAAACCCTTACCTCTGACAAGTTTAGTGACTTTGATGTGCACGTCATACTCCATTACCTTCGTGATCCATCCAGCACGCTTTTCATTCATTTCTTTGTTCAAAGAAAAACTCCTCGACACCGGATGAGACACCATCGATGAATCTTGTTGTTGGACAACATGTGCTTGAATTTCTTCAAAGCTCGAATAACCGCAAAGACTTGCTTTTCAATGAATGAGTATTTGAACTCGTAGTCTTTGAGGGATTGACTGAAGAAAGTGATTGGTTGCTCCATCAAGTTGTTGTTTTGTTGGGTGAGGAGTCCTCAAATGCTCTCTTGACTCGCAAAAGCATAAAGGATAAAATCTTTGTCAAACCTGGGGTTCACAAGCGTGGGAGCTTGAGAAATGGCTGTTTTGATAGCTTCAAAGCTTTCTCCCTTCCTTTGTCCATGAGAATGGCATGTTTTTCTTTAGCATGGCTGTCAAGTGGTTTAGCCAATGTCGCAAATTGAGGGATGAATCTCCGCACGAAATTTATGGTTCCCAGAAAACTCTGGAGGCCCTTCTTGTGACTTGGGAGAGATAAGGACATAATTGAATGAATCCTAGCTGGATCGATTGATAATCCTTCCGCTGAAACAACATGCCCCAACAATTTTCCCTCGTGCACTGCAAAAATACATTTCTTGGGGTTAAGTGAAACCCCAAATTCCCTACACCTTTGGAAAACTTTCCTTAGATGCGTGATGTGATCTTCTGCATGCTTAGAGTATACAATTATATCATCAAGGTAAACTAAAATAATATTGTTGATTAGTCCCTTAAATGCCATGTCCATGGCTCTTTGAAAGTAGCCCCGCATTGACAATCCGAATGGCATTTTATCAGTAGGCATACGTGCCCCACTTGGTAGTGAAAGCCGCTTTGAATTGGTCGATTCTTGACTAGGATTTGATTGAACCTCGAATATCCATCGAGCAAAGAAAATCTTTGAGCTCCCGCCACCGCTTTTTGAAGGATCTGCTCCATCGATGGAAGAGGATAATGGTCTTTTAATGATGCACGATTCAAATCCTCAAATCTACGCATAACCGGATCTCTCCGTTTCTTCTTCCTCACGGCACCAAATTGGCTACCCATGAGGAATGCTTGATGGGAAAAATTATACAGCCTCGATGAGCTTGGTTAGCTCCTTTCTCATTAGTGGCTCAATTTTGGGATTAATTGGTCTCTCTTTTTCATGAACCGCTTAGCATTAGGATCCAGCCTCGATGGTATGTTGTGCTAGACCTGATCAAAACCACGCAGATCTTTTTAGCTCCATGCAAAGATGTCATGATACTCTTGACAAAGTTTGATGAAAGCTTCTTTCTCTCTAAAGTACACACTTTTCCGATCTTAAGAAATTTTTCATTCGATACTTCAACTTCCTCAAAATATTCTTCTCTGACCACCATGTTAGGGCTTTGTCTTGTGGCTTGGTCATCTGAATTGAAAATGGATTCCAAAGTGACTAAACCTTTTGGTAACTTGTTGCTTTTCAATTGAATAATTTTCTCACCATATGACTCCCGCAACTTATCTTGATTCTTTGTAGAAGAAACTCCGCCTCTTCAGAGGAAGAGGACAATTTGTTTGTCACTATCAAACACTTGCCAACTACTCACATTATCGTGACTCACTGGTCGAACCACCATTTTAACAAATTTCTGCCCTTCTTTCATGATATCAACTGGTATGTTGTATTGTGAACCAATTGTAGCAAGCCTATCTGCATCTTGATTTTGATCTCTAGGGATTGCATGGATTCCAAAAGCTTCAAAATCTTCAATCGTGTCCTGACTCGATTCTTATATGATCTTAAAAGATCATTTTTGATGCACTACGTGCCAAACTTGATGAACAACTAACTCACTATCTCCAAAAATAGTCGTGGCCTTGATTCCCTTCCTTTGGGCTAGCTGAATTCCTCGCACAAGAGCCTCGTATTCAAGAACATTCATAGTTAGTGCAACTAACTAACGCAACCGAAAGATGAGAAGTACTTATCTCCTCTCGAGAAATTAACATAACACCAAAGACCGATCCATTCTTACTTCTTGAGCCATCAAGAACAATTGCCACAATCCTTTAGAATCACTTGGTGTTTTGACAAGTCAGGTATGATCGTATCTTCTTCATGGATACAAGAAGTACCTAATCTCGCTTCTTCCAAGACCAAAGAAACCAACTTCTTCTTCTACTAATACATCAGCGTAGGGATCGATTGATGATCTCTACTTACTTCATCTAAAGAAAGTATCGTGAACTTCTTCAACAAGGGTGTTGGTTCATGATCGGCATCTTCCTCTTCTGGATCACCGATGGTGTAATTTCCATTTATGGGACTAGCAGTGTAGGGTTCTACATGATTATGGCAGATTGGTTCTGCCCTTATAGTTACTTTGGTTCCGTATCGAGTCCTGAGAATCATATGCGACCAATCGGCCGATAGGTAACCACCCATCTTGGCAGTGAAATCCCGTGATAGGCAGATGGCAAAGAGAGGAGGGAGATCAATGACCGATATGTCTTGGGTGAATGACAAACTTGGGCATGCATGAATGGTAAGTTGAAGTCCTTTGATAACCCCAATAGCAGCCTTAACAAATTGCCCATCCAAATTAACAACCCCTCTCTTAATCGGCATATTGTATGCCTAGTACATCCGTAATTTGTTTCGCATGACAGAGCTACTAGCACTAAATCGATCATGCAATTATGTACTGTGGTCGCCAATGATCAGGAAATGTAGAATGGCGGTGGTTTGTTTTCCGTAGGAATGATTTCCTTCCCGGTTGACACAAATTTGTAGCATTTGTCACTCCATGGCTTGGTGATCCGCTGGTTGTACTAAAACTGTTCAGAGCTTCTCGCAACAGGTTTCTTTGGGAAGGGATCGAGAGTGCGTCCCACATGGTAACGCTCAGATTGGTTTTCTTCATTTGTTCTACTATGCTGAAGGGAATTGCTCCAACTTTGATGACACTTTTTTGGGCATTGGGGTCCTCCTTTGGAAAATGTTTGTTGGGTACCGTGATGCCTGGAGAACCATCTTTCCCTGCGTGTGGCTAGCCGGTGTTTCTAGTGATTTCTTTCCCACATTTTTATCAACTCGCCATTTGAAACCTGTGTTGAGAAGTGGATGCTAGATCAGCTTCGAGAGGTTGAGGCTCCATTGCTCTTTTTTTGGAACGAGTGTTTGCTGCCACTGATGAAGAATCTATATTCAATCCGCAAAAATCTTCTACTTGCCAGTTTAGCAAAGCGGATTCTTCAGTGCCCGCGGTTGATCACGCTTCTCGTAGATGAATTGTTTGTTAACTCTGAAGGGGTAGATACACTTTGAACCATAAGGGCTTGGCTAAGAACCCCATTGGGACAAAGATTTTGATTGTGAGGTTGAGAGCAAGGATAACACCATTCGTAGTCTTGAACTAGATTATTTTGAACAGGTACTATAGCTCTAGATGAGCTAGCCAAAGAGGGTTCTGAAAGTTCAAGGGCCTGACATTTGCAACTTGACTTGTAGTTTGATTTCGAGGCTGATTGTTCCCTTGAAAAGGAGAACGGTTAGCTTGATACTGCTGATTTTGTGGCTGATACGGATGATTGTATTGAAATTGTTGCCTTTTGAGTGCAACGAGCTCATTTCCAAAATTTTGCAGTAGTGACTTGACTTCAAATAGGTCATTTGAAGAGGCAGGGGAAGATTGAGATGGTTGCTTGGAGTCTACTGGAATAGGAGCAATGATAGGCTGATGATTCGTAAGATCTGGAGAAAAGGGCATTGGTGGTCGTCGTCAGAGCTATCTTTCCAAATTTCAATCAAAGAATTCTCTCGCACTTATGGCAACTTCGTAAGCATCGTGAAGTGTAGTCCCTCCCATGGACTCGGATCATAACTCGCTACATCACTATTCAAGGCTCAAAATAGTACAAGAATGCATTATGTGCGTAAGGCTTTACGAGCACCGAATCCTATTCCAAGTCCTATGGAATCGGAAGTTGAAATCACTCATGTATTCTTGGGAAGCTCTCTTTATGGTAGTGAGTTGTTCCAAAAGTGATAGGTGATCACTTTTGTCTTCAAATTGTTTACATAGCTTTTCTCCCAACTCGTCCCAAGTGGTTATAGTGCCAACACCTAACCCGCGAAACCATTGAAGTGCTTTTCCCTTGAAAGAGGTAGCAAGAAGTCTAACTGCAACATTGTCTTCTGTGATATTATGTACTACATGTGATGCTGTTGCTACATCAAAGATATGCTCCACTGAGTAACGTGAGTTTCCCCATGTAGAAGGGGTAAACTTTGAGTGCCGCAATGTATCGGGTCACGTTGAGCCAACATAAGAGGACTACTTGCATTGAAAGGGGGAAAACTTGGTTCCTCGCCATAGCAACGAAAGGTTGATTGTTCCTGGGTGGAGGAAACCTTCCGTAAGGAGGAGTTGAATGACCCCTACTAGGTAAATCTGCAATCGGGATGTGGAAATGCCTCTTCTTCTTTTTTTGAGGAGACAAGGAAAGTTCGATATGCTGATAATTTCCTTTCTTTGAAGAAGCTCTTGTCTGAATTCTTCACATAAGTTACCGCACTGAGATTTGGAATCCAGAGATATAGAGTCGCTAGGTACTTTGACTTGTGTAAGTGAGAAGAGAAGTACCAACTCTCCGTCCCACCGGCGTGCTAAAAATCATTGTCCAAATCACTGCACCCTCCGAATGGCCAGATGTGAATAGGACATTCGGTGTGATTGGGACACATGGGATCACCTCTCAAGCTGTGGGACTTGGGCTTGAGGTGAACCTCCGAGAAGGCCGGCTTCCTCTTCCTAAACTAAGTGTCAGTACTACTCCTAGTGTAACAAAAATGATTATCTAGTCCTATGCTAACATTTTCATGGGGTTTTAGGGAAAGAGATTTACAGAAATGAAACTATACTAGGGATGGTGATGCACCAAATAAAGGGTGTCTTCAGACTCAGGAATGGTTAATTTGAAGAGGGTGTGTGCACCACAGGTCAACTTCACCTACTACAACTTAGAGAGGGTACAAGATACCACAAACTAAGAGACACGCGTTCCCTTTGTTAAACTTTATCAGACCGAGAAATATACCAGTTTCCCAGTGAAGAAGGATGAACTCAAGAAGGGTGAACAGACACCACAACTCAACTGCATGCAATACTTCACCACTCGATAAGCACAGTAACTCCAAGAACCTCGCAATAGAACTTAAACTCGCACAAAGTACCCGCAAGTATGAGAAAGGCACAAAGAAGCACATAAGGATGAAAGGACCGAGATTAGTCACAAAACACACACTTTTATTGCTTCAATAACATGCACAATGCATCATACATTCAGAAGAGGCAATAGTTGCCATTACAGTCTTGAAGAGGAGGCTTGAAAGTTCTCTCAACACACAAGAACAACTTGCAGAAGAGAGAGGATTCTTGAAAAGTATACACTTGCCTGAGATATCTAACTGTCTAACTTGTCTGAACTGTTGGAACCCTTTGAAATGAGCTTCCAACTTACATTTATAGAAGAATATGTGAGAAAGAAGAGGAAATGGTCATAATTACATTCCTAAAATGAAGGCCCATGATGTATTTATTACAGTTAGTTGAACCACCTGAGAAGGTTCCATCATGGGTCATTAATTGCCTGATGACCTAGTCTTCTCAATTAATTAAAAGAATATTTAAATAAAATATTTAAATAATAATAATAAATATTATTATTAAAATATTTAAATAAAAATATTAATTTAATTAACATAATGTCGGGACCCCCCGTGACCCGCTTTGACTTGAAGAGGAGGGGGTCCATGTGGATAGAGTCTGCACAAATCTCAACTCGATGAGTTTCGAATCCTCTAACTCGGTGTTGCAATCGATTTTGAACCCCACACTAACTCTTTCCTTGCTTTGGTAATCGGGCTCTTTTGCATTGAGTCCTTCGAATGGTGAGCTATCAAACTCGATTCTTATCATTTTCCTCTGGTTAACTCGAGGCCATTTATGCATTCCACATTCAAACTTCATGAAACATCACCACGAGCTCACTGCAAAGTCACCGAGCTCTTCATCCAAAGAAACATCTTACCTTTCCTGGGCTCAAACTCACTTGAATACCGAGCTTAACCCAATATTTCTAAAAAGAATGGTTTTACCACAATGCTCAGGATTCTTCCTCATCATATAACACTTGTAGTAAGAATGTTTTGGCTTTGCCATAATAAGCACAATTTGTACCTTCCAAACGATGAGAAAATGCCATTATCAATAAAGACCTAATACTGCCATGATGATGACCTAGGCTCATGCCCATAACATGTCGATAGACACCCTTGAGACTGATTTTTGGCCAAAGAACCCTTCGGTATTTTGGCAGTGCACTCGCAATCTCGGCTCCAATCAACAATTATGCCACTATTGGGATCTTAGTATGGCATAGGTAGTAGTAGCATGAGCTACACCATATACTCATTTTTCCGAAACTAAAAAGATCCTTTATGTTACAATCTGCAACACATAAAAGAAGCCCTTCAAAAAATACATTGAACAACCTGGGCAACCAAGAGGACCTTGGAAAATGTACAGTAACAACCATATGAATTCTTCCTTAGTCGTGGATCAAAGCTAATAGAAATAAAGCTAGATAAAATTAGCTTGAAACTACAAGAGATAATCGTCCATTGAAAAACAAGCTTCTCGAACTCGTAAAAGAATACTTTTATTGTCTGATTGACGTACATAATGGAAGGGTATAAATATTGCCTACTTCCCACGTAGTTTCTCAAAGAGACCATTTACAAGTAACAAGGATGTAGCATGCAAAACGGCCAACTGTATTTCGTAGAGTTGACCTTCACATTCAATTCGTTTAGGAGAAGAAGTGCTGAGCAATATGAATCGCTTCATTCTCGCACCGTAATAAACCTTCATCTCCCGATTCAGAAAATTTTATGAAGCCTCAATGGCGTGACTCCAATCCATCGTACACGGCAAAGTGAATATTTGTTTCCTGCAATGCTATTCGATCCGAGTTCGAAATAAGGATAAGCCTACATTTGAGGATGCATTCGATATCAATGTATAACAACACACTTGGACAACTCCGCTTGCTGGAAGCATTCAAAAGGCTTCTACTAAACCGCAACATGTCATCTACCTGTGCGTGGGAGTTTCTCTCCACATCAAGTTCTTTCCATCTCGATGAGGAGAAGGTCGTTTTTCAGCATTGCTTTCCCATCAAACTCTTCAAGCATGAGCCATGATTCTTTCGAGCCATTAACGCATCACCTTGGTTGGGTATTTGACATGTAGCCTCCGCTGAAATTGGTATCACGTCACATTTTTTTTAACCCATGACCCACTCCAATTCACAACTATCCTATTAATCCTCCCGGTGACTCGCACAAAGACTCGACCACTCCAAGCTACGCGAAAATTCTATTTACATGGCCCGTGTGGAAGTCTCATGATGGATAGCCATCGTAATATTTCCGCTTGGCAGTTTGATCCGATTTCTCCCATTCACGGAAGTTTGATCATGGTTTACCAATCCAATATTTCCACTTGGCGGTGCTTGCCTGAATCTCCCCACGTGGAATTTCTTCTTTGGCTTGCCATCCACGAAAACCCACTTGGCATTGCTCACCTTATTTCCCACGTCTGGGATTGGAGTGCGGGGTTTCATTATCATTTGGCCAGATTTCATTTTGGATAGATGGCCACCGATTTCCACTTTTCCACTCAGCATGAGGAGACATCATTTTCTCGGTGCAAACATTTCAGCTGTAGCTTGTAAGGTGTGATAATTCCGATAGAATCCTTTATGCTCACCAACTTAGTGACTCATTGAAGATGCTCATATAATTGCAAAGCAAATTATGCTCCATGAATATTCTGATATGAAACAGTTCCACCTCTATGAGATCCACTTCCATGAGTTACATCGTAAAACAAGTAAGATCTCGATAGAGAATCTTTGTAATAAATTTCCTCAGGTCTCCCGGTAACACTCTCACTGTCACTTAATCGATTTTCATAAAAATATCTTGAAGGAAAATCCCGAATTTGAGGATGCATTCGATGCTGAACAGATAAAAACATAGTTGGACAACCTACTTGTTGGAAGTGCTCAAAAAGGCTTCTACTATACTGCAACATGCCTGTGCATCGAATGCTCGGCCGCTTTGAGCGTAGAACTGAAATTCTCCTAGGAAAGTGCCGTGAGGAAGTAATTGGCTATACGCAGCAGCTACAGGGTAGAGAAGTAAACTTATCTCAGAAAATGAGTGGCCTCCAGAGAGAGTTGATTGCATGACAGCTACCGCAGGGTGATCCCAAGGAACCGTTGGTGTTGATCCTGATGTTCTAGTTGCATGCGACCACAGTCGTGATCAGTTGTTGTAAAATCTTGCCGCTGTAGTAGAAGAACGAGATAAAGTTTTAGTTGAGTTGTCTCGCCTTTTCACTTTGGAAAGTCACTTCCATGGAAGAAGCTCGATCAAATCTTGAGGCAAGTTTTGCGAATGAGGCTGAGATTGTGTTCACTACTATTTCTAGTAGTGGCTGGAAGTTATTCCAGCGCCTAGCCCATGGGTTTGATATGGTGGTTATAGATGAAGCTGCAAGCTAGTGAAGTAGGCGTGTTACCTCCACTTTCATCTCTGTTTCTCACATTTTATCCAACTCTATGCATGGTGGTTTATTAGTCCAAGCTTGAGCTCCATTGGTCTCATTGCGAGCAACATCATATCGACCTCTATGTATGGTGGTCGACTCATTCCTTTAACTATGACTCACCGCGAACTCGACATGATTTCTCTTTGCGGGTTATCTTATCAAGACCGGGCTCGGTCATTTATGCTATTGTCTCCGTCGAGTCATTAAAACTGAGTTCATATTCCAACGAGGAAGCATCGATCTCTCCATGTTGAATTAAACCGAGTCGAGCTCGTCATTTCTCTGCCTCAATGAGCCAACCATCGAAACATCCTCCGCTCCTATCGAGATTCCTTTACGACAAGCCAAACTCGCCATCGAGCTTACATTCTATATAAAACATAGTTAAAAAGGAAAACCAGATATAGAAATTATGCACATGAAAAAGAAGAAGACGCGTCTAAAGTAATACCCGATAACAATGTTGAGGTAACACATATATCTCTTTCCCCTCGTAATTATCTAGAAAATCCAACTAAGTAGAATCCACTTTCATTTTCCTTTAAACCACTTTTCCAAATGTTTACTCACCTTCATTATGTCAAATCATTTAAGATAGTATTAATATATTTCTAAAAATATAAAACACATATGTATGAAAAAGTGTTACAACAACTAACTCGATTCTTCATATCCTCACACTATGTCTAATGCTTCTTGTGTCATTACCCTTCAATTGATGGCATGAAGATTATCTAAATATGAACTCATCCATTCAAGAGTTGGTTGGTCTGCAACAATATTTGTAGATCGGTTGGGAATTGTTTGTATAGATTTTTCCTTCTATAACCAATCCTTTGCTCTCATGCCTAGTCTTTTTCTTCTTTGTATTTTTGAAGCCGTAAACCATCTTTGAATTATTCAATAACAGCAAATTATCTTGTTGAATTATTTTTCAAAATCTCTAAAAATCAAACATGTAAATAAATAATTAATGGATATACTCACTAACAATACATCATATATGTTTGACATGAATTTCAATACATACCAAGTTTGACATGAATTTCAATACATCATATAAGTTTGACATGAATTTCAATGTTGTCGTGTATTCCCCGTATGACATGATTTGTTTTTAATCCATGCCTTCTAACAATAAATATATTTGATTGTTCTATGTGACAGAGGCGACATTTGGTAAGTGTATAATGTCTTATAGGGAGCTAATGGATTGGACATTATCTTTGTATCGGATATCATGTGTATGAGACACTAGTAACATCGGATTTACTCTTACTACCGGCATTTATTAAACTTGAGTAGGCATGCTTAAGATATGTAGTTATTTTCTATAGTCCACGTTATTCCATTTAGAGAAGTGGTGACTATTATTATTTAAACTAGATATATGCAACAAACATGTTTTCCTTAGAATAGTCTAATATAAATGTTTGGATATGATTACTTGTGAATGGAACATATAAAAATTGTTGAGATTTATTCTATCCTCACTCATGTTAGGAAATAAGAGATAAAATATGCGGTATAATCCCTTACGTAATCGCAATAGTAGAAACTAATATGCAAAAATATTACGTATCTCAAATAAAAGTGCGTAATAAATAACACAACACAGAGAGACAAGATTTAACGTGGTTCACCCAATTTGGGCTACGTCCACCAAGAATCACTTGCTTAAATTTTATTACAAGCCTCCACTCTCTCAATACAATACCTAGATCCGTTTGGAGCTATGCTCAAAAAACTCTACAGAATTCACACCCGAATTCAAAGCACATCTACAATACATTTGCTTGTCTATCTATCATATGCATAAGACCATATAAATAGACAATTTCTTAAGCAGTTTGATACAAAACCGTGGGTATCAAAACCATGGGCAAAAACTATGGGTATCAAAACAATGGGCAAAAACCGTGGGTATCAAAACAATGGGTACCAAAAAACCATGGGCCCAAAATAGCCCATAACGGTTACCCATTACCCATGGGTTAACAAACCACCCATGAAATTTTTCTTCGGAGGCTTTTCCCCGAACCCCCCCCGACCCGCTCACCGTCAGTGGAACCACCGTAAAAATACCCAAGTGTAACACATAGAAGGTGTACCACACTCTAACATGAAAATAGGATCCAAAACATAACAATCTCCCACTGGAGACTTATTTCCACCGAGCAAGCTTCTCAACCCTTCATTTTCATCTACAAGGCCAACCAAAGCTGAACATAGCTTTAGTTTATCCTCTTGTGACCACCTTGGTCATCATGTCTACAGATTCTCGACTGGTATGAATCTTCTCCAACTTCAACTTATCTTCTTCCAAAGTCAGTCTCGATGAAGTGATATCTCAAGTGTATATGGTTCATCCTTGAGTGGAAAGAAGAGTTCTTAGCTAGGTGTATAGCACTCTGACTATCACTATGTAGCTTACATTCCTCCTGCTTATGCCCCAACTCCTCAAGCAATTATTGTAACCAAATCATCTCTTTTCTTGCCTCTATGGCAGCAACATACTCAACCTCCGTGGTTGATAAAGCCACCAGCTTCTGTAGTCGTGAAATCCAGCTCATTGTTGTCCCACCTACAGTGTAAATATAACCTGTCATGCTCCTCCTGCTGTCAACATCTCTAGCCATGTCTGAATCTACATAACCACGTAAAGTGGTGTCTGATCCATTATAGCACAAAACTGTCCCCATGGTCCCTCTCAAATACCGAAGGATCCACTTTACTACTTGC
This sequence comes from Taxus wallichiana var. yunnanensis, assembly GCA_018340775.1. Classification (NCBI taxonomy): domain Eukaryota; kingdom Viridiplantae; phylum Streptophyta; class Pinopsida; order Cupressales; family Taxaceae; genus Taxus; species Taxus wallichiana. The sequence continues at coordinate 666,227,092 of CM031243.1, forward strand.
CAATGCTCTTTACCTGGATCACTCATAAATCTACTCACAAATCCCACTGCATGGGCAATATTAGGCCTAGTGCACACCATAGCATACATCAAACTACCAACCACTGATGAGTAAGGTACCTTGGACATCTGGTTTCTTTCCTGCTCTGTCTTGGGACACTGCTCCTTTGATAACTTAAAATGGCCTGCCAAAGGAGTCCCAACCGGTTTAGCATCCTGCATGTTAAACCTATCCAATACCTTCTTAATGTACTCTTCCTAAGATAAATTCATCTTCCATTCCTTCCTATCCTGAGTTATCCTCATACCAAGGATTTGTCTGCTGCCCCCAAATCCTTCATATCAAAGGATTCACTTAGTTGTTTCTTGAGTACTTTTATTTCCTGTATGTTTTTACCTGCAACCAACATGTCATCAACATACAAACATAGGATAATATAACTTCCATCCTCAAATTTCTTTGTATACACACAATGGTCAGAATGACATCTAATATAACCTTGCTCCATCATGAAGCTATCAAACTTCTTATACCATTGACGTGGAGCTTGTTTCAAGCCATACAAGCTCTTCTTTAGTTTACACACCATCTCCTCTTTACCTTTGACCTCATATCCCTTCTGAAGCCTGCATATATAGCTCCTCCTCCAAATCACCATGGAGAAATGTAGTCTTTACATCTAACTGTTCTAAGTGTAAGTCTTCTGCTGCCACTATTCCAAGAACAGTTCTAATAGAAGTCATTTTTACTACAGGAGAAAAGATCTCATCAAAATCTATACCTTGTTTCAGCAAACCCTTGACCACCAACCGGCCTTATATCTTTTCTTTCCTCCTTCTCTTTTAACTCTGTACACCCACTTGTTCTGCAATGCTCTTTTACCTTCCGATAGCTTCACCAAATCCCAAGTCTGGTTCTCCATGAGAGAATTATGCTCCTCATCCATGGCTTGCTCCCACTTCTTACTAGCATCTACCTACATTGCTTCATCAAATCTCTCTAGCTCTCCACTATCAGTGAGTAATAAATAATAAAGAGAAGGAGAAAACATTCGTGTTCTTTTTTTCTTACCTAGAAGACCTCCTCACTGTAGGAGTTTGGGGTTCCTGTTGAGTAGGTTCCTGAATTGATTCATGGGTCACTTTCCCATCTAGAAGATCCTCTACCACTGCATATTCTTTCTTGGATTCTTCCCTGTTTTCCTGCAACTGTTGCTTATACATGACTTTCTCATTAAAGACCACATCCCTAGACCGAATGATTTTCTTGTCTTTAATACTCCAACATTTAAATCCAAAGTCATCACCACCATAACCAATAAAAGTGCATTTTTCTAATTTAGCCTCTAGCTTGGTCCTATCATCCTTGTCAATATGAACAAACACCTCACATCCAAAGACTCTAAGAAATGAGTAATCAATTTCTTACCATACCAAGCCTCCTCAGGTATGCCTCCATCCAAGGCACTTGAGGGTCCTTTGTTTATCAAGTACATAGCTATGCTCACCGCTTCTACCCAAAAATAAAGAGGCAGTCCTGCATGTATCCTCATGCTCCTAGCACGTTCCATTATTGTTTTGTTCATCCTTTCTGACACCCCATTCTGCACGGGTTCCTGAACCGTCTTTTACCTATGGATTCCATTCTTAGAACAATAATCATCAAATTCATTGCTGCAATACTCCCCTCCATTATCTGACCTGAGACATTTTAACTTAAGGCCTGTTTCATTCTCTACCAAGGCTTTCCATTTAACAAAAGTATCAAATACATCAGATTTGTTTCTAATACAATAAACCCAAACTTTCCTTGTTGCATCATCAATAAAAGTAACATAATAACTTGAACCCCCAAGAGATGATACCTGAGCCGGCCCCCACACATCAGAATGTACCAGCTCTAACTTACTCTCTTTCTTCGTAGGTCCAACCTTGAGAAACCTTACTCGCTTCTATTTCCCATATATGCAGTTCTCACATAAATCCAAACCTGTTTCTGTATATCTAGGAAAATTCTTCTTTATGATGTCCATGCCCTTATGGCTCATATGACCGAGCCTATAGTGCCATAATGTTGTATCTACATCTAAGCCACAAGATTACAATCATTAGTACTATCAATGGTTAAATACAAGGTTCCAACCTTCTTACCTCTTTCCACCACAAGAGCACCCTTGGTGACCTTCCAAGAGTCAGAAATATCACAGTACAACCATCACTTCCCAATTGCCCTGCCGATATCAAATTTCTCCTTAATGTAGGCACATGTCTGACATCCTTCAATAGCCATGTATTCCCATTCTACATCTTAACCTGAACAGAACCTTTTCCAACTATACTACAAGGCTCATCATCACCAAGAAAACATGCCCAAAATCCCTCAACATAATCAATAAAATAATGCCTATGTGGAGTAGCATGAAAAGAAGCCCTCGAATCTAAAACCTAAGATTCATTAATATTATACAAAGAAAGAATCAAAGCATCCTAGCATACATTACCCGATGCCACATTTGCCTCCTTGTTTTCTTCTTGTTGTTTCTTCTTATCCCGAAGCTCCCAACAGATCCTTCTTTTGCATGCCCAAACTTTCCACAATTCCAACATACTATCTTGATTTTGGATTTTGACCTTGCCCGATCTTTCGATTTTCCATCATTTCCTATTCTTCTCTCTCCTCTAGTTTCCACTATCAAAGCATTCCCTAAAGTAGAAGATTCCCTAGAGCTTTTTCTTTGCATTTCCTCACTTAGAATCACCCCTACAACATCCTCAAACATCAACTTCAAGTTAGTTGGAACCGAGTTGCTTACCGCCATTACTACGCTATTCCAACTTTCGTAAAAGAGCACAAATTAATAAAGCCCTAACTTCTTCATCAAATTCTATCAGAACCAAAGCTAGCATATTCACAACCATATTGAAATCATTTAAATGATCTCACATCGAACCATTCTCGACATCTTCATATTAAACAAATTTTTCATTAAAATATCTTATTAGAGGCAGAGGGTTTTCATACAACTTCCTAATGCATCCATCAGATCTTTTGTAGTCTTTTCCTTTTAAACATTAAATAATACCAAAGATGCAAGACACAACCCGATCGCTTCCAAGTGCCTTCCATCCAACAAATCCCATTCTACATCTATCATACTCGAGGTTTGTTCACCTTCTCGATAAACTGGAGTATAAAGATCCTTCGATAAAGGTAATCTTCCATCTCGCATCTTCCAAAGATCAAATTCTACCCGTTGAATTTATCAACCCTAGATCTTCCATCATCTCGCCATAGCTCCCACTCAAGCTAAAAACTTTCCCTGCGATTCAACACTTCAAAAACCAAACAAGGCTCGATACCAGTTGTTAGGAAATAAGAGATAAAATATGTGGAATAATCCCTTACAGAATCGCAACAGTAGAAACTAATATGCATAAAATATTATAGATCTCAAATAAAAGTGCAGAATAAATAACACAACACAGAGAGACAATATTTAACGTGGTTCACCCAATTTGGGCTACGTCCACCAAGAATCACTTGCTCAGATTTTATTACAAGCCTCCACTCTCTCAATACAATACCTAGATCCGTTTGGAGCTATGCTCAACAAACTCTACAGAATTCACACCCGAATTCAAAGCACATCTGCAATACATTTGCTTATCTGTCTATCATATGCATAAGACCATATAAATAGACAATTGCTTAAGTAGTTTGATACAAAACCATGGGTATCAAAACCATGGGCAAAAACTATGGGTATTAAAACAATGGGCAAAAACCATGGGTATCAAAAATGGGTACCGAAAACCATGGGCCCAAAATAGCCCATAACGGTTACCCATTACCCATGGGTTAACAAACCACCCATGAAAATTTGCTTCGGGGCTTCACCCCGAGCCCCCATCGACGGGGGGGGCTTCAACCCTCGAACCCACTCTGACCCGCTCACCGGTGTTGTTCACTCAAAATTCCCTGTTCTGATAGAAGTAAAATTTCAAAATTTTGAGTTATGAGTGTTTTCTCTGAAGTGCCTAAGCCGTGAAAATTGAGAAAATCTGTGTTTTGGGTCATTTTGTATGTATTTCGGGCCTGTCGGAAGTTTTTGTCCCGCCTGTCCCAAGTACGAAAGTGCTTTCTGTTCTCCGACCGGCCGAAATCCCCGAAATTGTCCCATTTTCGGGCCCGTCGGATGTTTTTGTCCCAAGTGTCCCAAAAATCAAAGTGCGCTCTGTTCCCCGATCGGCCGAACCACCCGAACCGCGTACTCCGGAACTTTTTGTCCCAGATGTCCCAAGTTCAAACGGACCTGTTGTTCCATTTTCGGCCGATTCACCCGATTTTGTCCCAACTATCCCGAGTTCCAAATTGCTCTCTGTTCCAATTTCGGCCGAACCGCCCGAACCGCGTACTCCGGAACTTTTTGTCCCAGATGTCCCAAGTTCAAACGGACCTGTTGTTCCATTTTCGGCCGATTCGCCCGATTTTGTCCCAACTGTCCCGAGTTCCAAATTGCTCTCTGTTCCAATTTCGGCCGAACCGCCCGAGTCGCGCGCTTCGCACATTTTTGTCCCAATTGTCCCAAATTCATTTGTGCGTCTTCTCCCCGTTTCGCCCGAATCGGCCGAGCCTCGTGTTTCGCGCATTCGCGTCTCACATGTCCCAAGTGAACCTAAGGCAATTCATACTTAGTTTTTCCCGCTCGACCCGAATATGCTGTTTTTCAAAATATGAATTTAAGTTGCGGCTCTGATGCTATCAATCCGAAGATCAAATTTCAAGGACAGCTGGCGGAAGGACGAAGCTCTCAAGACGCTGGTTGCATCAGTTTTCAAAGACACTCATTGTCATCCTCAAGATGAAACGTCTGGTGTGTCCCTCATGGCAAATACAGAGCTGAGACGTTAGAAAGATTCAAGCAGCGGTTTCTGAAGACAGTGGGTCCCTCTCAGAACTGGCCACCTGTCCCCTTCTCCATCCTTCTTTCTTCTTCCCACTCCTTTCGTATTCCATGTAATTAGTTAAGGCATTGCAATTAACAGTCCTTAACTACTCTTTAGTTAAAAGAAACGGTTACGAAGAGTAACTGACTTGAATCCATATAATGGCCTTTCCACGCGATTTTCCGAGGAGGAAGAACTTGGATATTTGGCTTAAAGTGTAAATAGACCTTAAAAGAAATCAATACAAAAGGGCTTTCCGTTTTTGTCTATCCGATTCTTGTTGTCTCTGTGTTTTCCTTTAATATTGTGAAGATCATTTTGTTCTTTAACTCGCTTGGTCTCTCCGATCGTACTATCCAGCCAGAAATACAAATGATCTTGTACAACCAAGAAGGAACTTTGTGTCCTTGACTAATAAATTCAAGAAGGTTATTTATGGAACTTTGTGTCTTTAAATTTAATCTCATTCAAATGATCTTGTCTTAAATCCTTTGAAGCTTCGCATACACGAAGAATTATTCTACTATCTATAATTCTGAATGTTGTTGTTCTGCTCATCTTCTTATTCTTTTTCCTCGCCCCGCGTAGTCGATGATCCCGTGAAAAGCACTTTCGTAATATCCAAGTTTAACCATAAAATAATGTTCTGTATATTTGTAAATAAGTTCATTTCAGAATAAGGGAACCTCTCCCATTAAAGAGGAGGGACTTTTCGTCTCCCGTCTCTGTCATGCTCTCTAAAAGTCCTATTTGACGACCAACAGCTTTTGGCGACTCCACTGGGAGGAAATTTGCATTCCAGCTCGGGAAAATTTGCATTCCAGCTCTGGGAAAATCGCATTCCAAGATCGCAATTTTTCGATCATCCTTTGATCTCGCGACTCCACGTTTCACTAGAGGGAAAAGGGCCCTCGTATCGAAGATTCTCGCCACTTTTGAGCAACAGGTTTTCCTTTCCTTCCAATAAGAACTCTGCTCAACGAGCACTCCACCCGTCCAAGATAGAAGTCCTGCGGGTGGTATTCCTTCAGAGCCTGCTAGTCCTAATCTACGAGCTTTGATCCTTGCCGGTGTTACAGTTCCCCTCCAAGCCGTATTTCCAAGAATGGCACAATTACCATGGGGTCAACGTGTCGGGCCCCTGGCTCTTGCGCAGCCTTTGCATGAGTTACCTAGAGGTAACCGTAAGAACTTCCCAAAATTTAAAGGAGATGGCAAAATTCACCCCGATGAACATATCAGCAGCATTCATAGTTGCCTCGTGGAGTCTTGGGGTTGAACATGAAGACGCCTCGCAAGACTGCTCGCCGAGACGCTACAGATAATGCCGCCGATCGTTCTATCACCTTCTACCGGCCGGTGCCATCACCGACCGGAATACAATGAGAACTCAATTTGAAAGCCGCTTTCAAGCCGGCAGATGTGCATGCCCCGCTTGCCTGCATTTCTCGTGATAAAGAAAGATCCATCGTAACCTATGAGAGAATTTGTGGCTCTGTTCAATGTAGATTGATCAACAAAATTCCCGTAAATACTCGACTGCCGATCAAATTCAGAAATGTTTCTTTTGAATGCCCAAACGCCTAAAGTCGGCTATGCTCTAAGAAGGGCTAATCTCTAACGTTAATTCTAGATCAAGAACTCGGTCAAGTTAGTGTCGAGGATGACCTCGATCATGTCGTGAAGTTGAGAAGAGATCTTCCTAAATCTAAATCTACCGCTTCTTCCTCTTCCACCTCTAGACCCAATACCGATCCATTAGTCCAGTAAACTTGCAAATGATCTAGTGGCTATAAAGAAACAATTAGCCCAAAGACATGCACTATATGCAGACGTTCCGAGAAGAAATTTTCAACCCAGAAACTGCTTGCACAGCTCCCCACACAAGACTCGGCACTTGAAGGACCTCCTGCCAAAGTTCCGGTGAATGCAACTTGTGAGGTCAAGAGCCGTAAGATGATAATGAAGCTTGTGAGGAGTTCCCGAGGAATTCGATGATGAGGCGTAAGAACTCAAGGATCTCGAGTCAATTTCTTTACCACCAAGGCATTGATGATGGAGATGACTATGATGAAGTGGTAGCAGACATGAACAAAGTGAATCATTTGCTGTCATGACTCGAGAACATAAAGCGCGTATGGAGAAGGTGACACAGCCCCTAAAGAAATCTAAGGAGCAGCCGGCAACTATTCCCGTGATTGCAAAAAGAGGATCTCCTCTTCCTACCTCATCTGCACCAAAGGTAAGTACTGTCAATCCTGCTCCCAAAGTTGCTTCTTCTTCTTCTTTTTCTCCCAGAATTGATAAGCCTAGAATTCCAAATGATGATGGCCCATCCACCTCTCGGATCCTTTGATATTGTTGATCACCTTAAAAGGACTAAAGTTCAAATTTCGTGTCAATACTACCAAACCCACCCTAAAGCTTTTTCCAAGATGATCCAATTTGTAAATTCCCATTCCAAGACCACCTCTAAAGGCCTTTTGCCCACACCTCCTTCTCGCACCACAACCTAGCCCTCGTGGTCGCCATGCCACCTCACCCGAGACAAAATCAAGCCTTTTTATGTAACACTCCTTATAGCCGGCCATAGGCTCAGAATCGTGTCATAGATTCCGAGCCTCGTATAATGTGATGCCCGCTAAGGTAGCTCATGCTTTAGGCTTGACCCTTACTCGCACTTATGGATCTTCGCTACTCCATGGAAAGTAAGGAAGTACCTTTAGTGAAGGATTAAAGATGCACAAGTGGCTTTTGCCGCTTTACTCGAGAAGAAGGTCTTGCTACCATCCTAGTAGCAAGCAGACATTCCTCCTTCCTATGGAATGTCATGCTAAGTAGAACTTCAAAAGATGTGGGTGGAGAGATTCAAATGGATCGGTCACACGCACTCATACCTGGCCCATGGACAAATGAAGAAGTTACTACTCGAGAAGCAGTCCGAGTACATTGTGCAGAAGATAGATGATCCCAAGGCACAAATACTCTATGAGGACAGGGGCCATGGTAATTACATGATTTTATCCCCTGATGAAATCCGACCCTGCAAAATATCACCTAAAGATCCCAATGGTGTCTGGATTTTAGAATTCGATGGCGCTTGTTCTCACCGCTCGAGCCGGTGTTCTCGCTAATATCACCCAAGGCCGCCCGCACTTTTCATTTAAATTGCAGTTTGAGAACACTAACAACACAGCAGAGTATGAGGCTCTCATCCTTGGACTGCAAGTGGCCAAAGAACGAGGTGTTAAAAATCTTTTGGCTCGTGGTGATGCAGAGCTGATTGTGAAGCAAGTCAGAAGCCTGTTTCAGGTAAAGAACGGGAGGCTAAAGCATTATCGGAATCAGGTTTGGGATTCAATTGAATTCCTTGATGCCTTCTCCATTGAAGCGATTCCCAGAGAAAAGAACAGCAGAGCTGATTCACTGGCTGTCTCAGGGTCACTGTTGATTCCTCATCCTGAATTTTCTCAGGATAAGTTCACTATTGAGATGGTCCACCGACCTAGTGTCCCTGACAATACTAATAACTGGCAAGTCTTCAACGACGACCAGCATTTGCTTTCCTTCCTGGAGCTCAAGGGCAATTTTGAACAACTGTATTTCGAAGGAAGTGACAACCTGCCTCGTGAGAGCGTGTCTTCTGACCAAGCCGTCACCCAAGGAGAAGAAACTGATCAGGAAGGGTGCATTAAGCTCAAAGGAAATAAGATTCCCAAAGGTTTAGTGAGTTTGGAGGAGTTGTTTGATAAACATGACAGATACGTGAGATCTAAAGCTTCCACTGGACCTCAGCAATCAGCTGAGTATGATAAGATTGATATTGGAAGTTCTGATGGCCCGAAGTCAAAATATCGGAAGTGTTGCACATCGATGAAAGGAGAAGAGCAATTGACCTTCTAAGGAAATATAAGGATGTGCTTGCTTATTCTTACGAAGATCTAAAAGCCTTTAAGCCAAAAGAAATGCAGCACTCTATCCCTCTCAAGCCGTGAATCAAGCCTTTCAAGCGTAAGGCAGGCAAGACAACCCAAAGATAGCCGACACCATATTTCAGAGATTCAAAATCCGCCAAGGCTAAAATCATCTTTCCCATTCACCATTCGACTTGGATTGCAAACATTGTACCTTGTAGGAAGAAGAATGGTGAGATCCGCATCCGTGTTGATTTCAGAACTCCGAATCAGCCTCTCTCGAAAGATAACTACCTCTCCCCGCCTATGATGGATCAGATTTTGCAAGCAGAATGTGCTCCGAGATGTTATCTATGCTTGATGGTTTTTCTGATACAATCGTAGAGGTCGATACTCGCAGATCAACATAAGACACCTTCACAACTCCTCGGGGTACCTTCGCGTACAAAGAGAATGCCTTTTGGGCTGATTAATGCCGGTGCCACTTTCCAGAGAGCTATGGATCTGGCTTTTGGGAGCTTGAAAGGGAAATGTATTGTCATATACCTTGATGACCTGACAGTGTTTTCAAAGACAAGAGCAGATCATTTCGATCACCTGGAAACAGTTCTGCAGAGATGTAGAGAGCATGGAATCTCCCTGAATCCTAAAAAATCTGTCTTCTGTGTTACAGAGGGAAAGCTATTAGGACACATTGTCTCAAAGGATGGCATCAAGATTGATCCTGAACGAGTTCAAGCCATCCAACAGATTCCTCTCCCTACTAGTAAAAAGGGCGTGCATTCCTTTTTCGGTAAGATCAATTTTCTAAGAAGATTCATCCCTGATTTTGCTGAATTAACTTTGAATATTTCTCAGATGATGAAAGGAAAGCAAGCATTTGGTTGGTCTTCTGAAGGAAAGGAATCCTTTGAGGGTATCAAGAAAGCTATTGCTAAACTCCGCTTTGGCCTCGCCCCGATTTCAAAGAAGATTTCATTATCTATTGCTACGCTGCGTATAGTACTGCCGCCTTTAACCCAGGAAGATCCTGATAAACATGAGCTACCAATTGCCTTCATGAGCTATATCCTGAAGAACCATGAGCTAAAGTACACCATGATGGAGAAGCATGCCTTTGCAGTAGTCAAAGCCGCTGCCAGCCCGCTTATATCCTCAACTCTCACTCTACGGTGTCCGGGTCCCGTGATACGATCAGTAAAGTCAATTCTCACGCAACAAGAATTTGATCCAAGAGGGGAAACTAGGTGGCTAAGGTCCAGAGTATGACCTTGATATCAAGCCAACCAAGCTGGTTCGGGAAAAGGTCTCATGCGAGCTCATTGCTAAGGAGCCCAACATGAGTTATCGGAGAAGAAAGCGACCTTCCTACGCTTCTATTCCCGAGTTCACTGATGAATGGTATGCCGACATCACCCATTTTCTCACCTATGGGGAATGCCCCTCTCATTTAATCAAAGTAAAAAAAGAGGACTGTTAATTGAGATCAAGCACAATATGTATTGGGGAAAATGCCTTGTTCAAACGTGGTTTGACGGGAGATTTCTCAAGTGTGTAGACAAGGAACAACAGAGAAAGTTGCTCTCAGCTTTTCATGATCGTGCATGTGGAGGGCACTATTCATCTATAAATACAAACTCATAAGATACTCCGTGGAGGGTATTACCGCCTTCCTTGTTCAAAGATACATCCAAGTGGGTGGATAAATGTGAGGCCTGTCGCTTTTTGTGGGAAGACCCAAATCGCCGCCATTTCTCAAGCCGCTTGTGATCGAGGAACCATTTCAACAAAGGGGGGTCTAGACTTCATTGGTACACTCAACCCTCGCTTTCTAGTGCGGACACACTCATGTGCTAATCGCCACCGACTACTTCACCAAATGGGTGGAAGCTATTCCACTAAGAGCACCACTTCAAGTAGTATGCAACTTCATCAAAGAGAACATCTTGGTTAGGTATGGTGTACCTAACAAGATCAGAATGATAATGCCTCAAACTTCTCCTCAACCGAGATAATGGATTTCCACGGTATGGCATCTCTCCGCTCATTCTTCGATTATTATCCCTGTGGAAATGGACAAGCACCTACCAACAAGAATCTGGTGACTATCATAAGGAAGTCGGTCAATGAATCTCAAATAAACCGGCATAAGAAGCTTTATGATGCTCTTTGGGCGATAGATCACACCTAAAAGAGCCACTGAATGTCCCCTTTCAAGTAGTGTATGGAGTAGAGGCTCAATCACAAGCTGATAAAGATGGAACTACCACCTTTGCACCCGATGAAGACCATCAAGACACTAGTTTCAAAGTGATGCTCGACAAAAGGATCATGTACTCCGCACAAACCGAACGAGGATAGATTGAGGTCAGCCGATGTAATATCTCGCCACCAAAGAAGGTGAAGATTCTGTTTGATAAGAAAGCTAGGAGCAGAGAGTTCCAAGTTGGTGATACCGTGCTGTCTGTGGGACAAAAGACATGAACCTCGTGGTAGCCATGGAAAATTTGATTCTCTGTGGCTTGGTCCTTTCAAGATAAGACACTTTGCTGGTAAGGACTCTTTCTATCTTGATTACATGGATGGTTCTCCCCTCCCACTTCCTTATAGTGGCCAGTATTTGAAGTTGTTCAAGTCCTAGGTGACTAGGGAGTCCCTTTGTATATTATGTACCGTGTTTTTGCTTTTTTTGCTTTTGTGTGTTTCCTTCACAGTGTGTGTCCCTCTCGTATTGGTTTGTTTTCGACTCCGTTGCCCAATGGATAAGGCACTGGTCTGCTTCACCGAGTTCTCTAAGTTCTTGCCTTGTCTCATCTTTTGAATTTACACCAAGTCATCCCCAGAAGGAGCCAGCTGTTGTTCACTCAAAATTCCCTGTTCTGATAGAAGTAAAATTTCAAAATTTTGAGTTATGAGTGTTTTCTCTGAAGTGCCTAAGCCGTGAAAATTGAGAAAATCTGTGTTTTGGGTCATTTTGTATGTATTTCGGGCCTGTCGGAAGTTTTTGTCCCGCCTGTCCCAAGTACGAAAGTGCTTTCTGTTCTCCGACCGGCCGAAATCCCCGAAATTGTCCCATTTTCGGGCCCGTCGGATGTTTTTGTCCCAAGTGTCCCAAAACTCAAAGTGCGCTCTGCTCCCGATCGCTACGAACCACCCGAACCGCTGCAGACTCTAACTTTTGTCCCAGATGTCCCAAGTTCAAACGGACCTGTTGTTCCATTTTCGGCCGATTCACCCGATTTTGTCCCAACTATCCCGAGTTCCAAATTGCTCTGTTCCAATTTCGGCCGAACCGCCCGAACCGCGCACTCCTAACTTTTGTCCCGTGATGTCCCAAGTTCAAACGGACTCGTTGTTCCATTTTCGCCGATTCGCCGATTCGCTGCTCCATTTCGATTTTGTCCCAATGTCCCCGAGTTCCAAATTGCTCTCTGTTCCATTTTCAGCCGAACCGCCCGAGTCGCGCACTTCGCACATTTTTGTCCCAATTATCCCAAATTCATTTCAGGCGTCTTTCTCCCCGCTTTCGCCCGAATCGCCGAGCCTCGTGAGCCAAGCATTCGCGTCTCACATGTCCCAAGTGAACCTAAGGCAATTCATACTTAGTTTTTCCCGCTCGACCCGAATATGCTGTTTTTCAAAATATGAATTTAAGTTGCGGCTCTGATGCTATCAATCCGAAGATCAAATTTCAAGGACAGCTGGCGGAAGGACGAAGCTCTCAAGACGCTGGTTGCATCAGTTTTCAAAGACACTCATTGTCATCCTCAAGATGAAACGTCTGGTGTGTCCCTCATGGCAAATACAGAGCTGAGACGTTAGAAAGATTCAAGCAGCGGTTTCTGAAGACAGTGGGTCCCTCTCAGAACTGGCCACCTGTCCCCTTCTCCATCCTTCTTTCTTCTTCCCACTCCTTTCGTATTCCATGTAATTAGTTAAGGCATTGCAATTAACAGTCCTTAACTATTCTCTAGTTAAAAGAAACGGTTACGAGGAGTAACCGAATTGTAAACTATATAATGGCCTTCTGCGCCATTTTAAGAGGAGGAAGAACTTGGATATTTGCTGAAAGTGTAAATAGACCTTAAAAGAAATCAATACAAAAGGGCTTTCCGTTCTTTGTCTATCTGATTCTTGTTGTCTCTGTGTTTTCCTTTAATATTGTGAAGATCATTTTGTTCTTTAACTCGCTTTGTCTCTCCGATCGCATACTGTCCAGCTTTTGCAAATACAAAGATCTCAGACAACCAAGAAGGAACTTTGTGTCCTTGACTAATAAATTCAAGAAGGTTATTTATGGAACTTTGTGTCTTTAAATTTAATCTCATTCAAATGATCTTGTCTTAAATCCTTTGAAGCTTCGCATACACGAAGAATTATTCTGCTATCTATAATTCTGAATGTTGCATTCTGCTCATCTTCTTATTCTTTTTCCTCGGTCCCGCATAATCGATGATCCCGGTGAAAAGCACTTTCGTAATATCCAAGTTTAACCATAAAATAATGTTCTCAGATATTTGTAAATAAGTTCGTTTCAGAATAAGGGAACCTCTCCCATTAAAGAGGAGGGACTTTTCATCCCCTCTGTCTGCTCTCTAAAAAGTCCTATTTGACGACCAACAACCGCGAAGCGGGACCGCCATAAAAATACCCGAGTGTAACACATAAAAGGTGTACTACACTCTAACATGAAAAAGGTTCCACAAACATAACAACTCAAAAAATAGAATTTGGTATGATGATGTTTAATCTATGAACTTCATGTTGGATGATAGGTACTTTAATATAAATAGTTTGAGTATTAGGATGGTCAACCATGTGTAATTTGTGTGCTAGAAATAAATTGAGTATCAATGTCGCCATTTGTAAAAGAGTGAGTAAAGCAATATTTGGTATCCCATACGGAATTGTGTAGATCCCATGATATTGTGCTTTTATGCTAAATTTATAGTGAATAAAAACTAATATTTTTATGGTGTAGGTATTTACAATTGATGTTTTGGGAAGCTATAATCCTTAGGAAATAAAAGCATGTGATGCATATTCATATTCTTTTGTATTTCTCTCCTCTACATATATATGACATATTTTTGCTCTAAATAATGGACGCATCAAACTAAATTTTTATGTCTCTTTATTGTGTGTTTTGTATTTGTAAGTTCTCATTTGCTAGGTAATATTCCATTTCAAGTTTTTTCTAAACACCATCAATAAACATATAGAATTACCCCTAAGGAGAATTCATTCATTTCATCATGTTGCGTTATTTTACCGATGACTCTAGAGACAAATCTTCCACATTTCAAATCAAATTGTGTCCAGAAACTTAGACATTACCGGTTTATATTCATTTCATGGTTATGAGAAATAAGAATGCATAGTTACCTAGGCCTCTGAGATGGGGGAATGAGGGTACAGAGGGATGGGGTTCTTGGGATGGTAGAAAAAAAAATTTGAAATTTTGGGGACTAGGGGGACAAATTTGAAAATAATACATAAAAATTAATATTTTAACATTTTCACTTTTCAATGACATTTAGGGATTTAAACTATATTTAATATATTTTAGGTACTTCCAAGATTATAATGTGATGCTTTTGGTAAAATAACATCTTGTTCAAGTAAAAATATCAAGTAAACTTTTGAAAGGTTTAAAAAATTGAGACGTCCCTCCAAGTCCCCAAGTCCATGAAATGTTTGGGGCATCTAGACGTCACCAAAATCTAGGGACACGTTCCCACGTAACATTGTAAAAATGTATGAAAAAATACTAAACCGTTAATGATGCTCTCTTACACATAATTGTGGGTTGTTTGTTCCATCAATCCTATTGGTGTAATGAAGACCACATATCATATTATACATGGTAAATTACATTTCTTCCAAACTAAGATTTACCTTGATTATTTGACACGTGTGTCATACATATGAAAAATGTTATTTCGATAAGTTTTAAATTATTATTTCTAAGTTAGTGTTATTGAGAATATATACTAATTGGGAGCTTAATGATTTTCAAAGTAAAATTTTCACTCCTAATCATTCACCTCACAAATTATTATGTATTCACAATAACACTAAGTAATAATTAAAAACTTATTGAAATAACATTTTTAAATATTCTCCTATAGTTTTTGTTATGTATATATGATGAGGAAATTAAGTTTTGTCCCAAAGACCCAACTCTCTATATGTAGACACTCAACGCATGTATAGCTAGACGTATACATATACATATTCTCAGTTGCATGTGCATGGGTGGTCAGTATATGTAGACTCCCAACTACATGCATAGCTAGGCATCTGCATATACAAACACTCGACAACATGTACAAATTGGGTGCCCGCATATATAAACACCTAGTTGCATGTGCTCGATTGCACATGTAGTCGGGCATCTATATATGTAGATGCTCGACTACACACAATGCAAAGTGTCTCAGTATATGTTACATATGCAGAATCTCAACTTACATAGACCTCCATGAAAATTCCATGTCTCGCATCATTTTGCGCAAACTAACCCATATATACGATTTTTTTATAAATGCCCATCTGCAATCAGGTGCATTGATTACTTCCCAACCTTTTCCCATAAACTTATTTGACTAGTAGACGAGTGTCTCGCATATGTAACCACTCGGTCGCACATGTAGTTAGGTGTCTATATATGTAGATGCTTGATCGCATAGACCTCCATACTGACGCCCCCATTTTCAATCCCATATGTTATTGATGAAATTGTGGTTCTCTATGTTCACCCAATGTATAATACTTTCAAAGTTAAGCTTCGGTATGGATCCTGCAACCTTATTTACCCCTCCAATTTTGGTTGAAAGGTTTCTTAACTGCTATTGGTAACACTTTAGGGAAATGTTTGGCTATTGATCCAAAAATAGATGATTTTGAGCACACAATGTATGCTAGAATCTTGGTTGATATGGATACTTTTGTTGATTTCCCTACCACTATTGAACTCAAAGTGGAGGATAGAACTTGGTTACAAAATCTAAAATATGAAGGGTTTCCTTTAGGTGTAGAACTTTCTTTTCTCTTGACCATCTAGCTTCAGATTTTCACACAAGAAGAAAAAATGTTAAAGGTAGAAGCTCATGGTGGAAGAATCTTAATCCTAGACACTGTTTGTGAATGATCCATCCGATTGTGATTCAAACTCAATCTAATAATTTGGTTTATCCGTAAAAGGAGGAAGTGTAAGAAGGTCAAAAGAATGATGTGGATTCTTTATCGTGGGTCCCAAAATATCAAGGCATGATCAAAGTTTTGATCCCAATCCATATTAATGAAAATGAAAATACAAATACGGAAGAGGATTGGACCGTTATGAGTAGGAAAAAGAAAGGGACTATCTCTCCCCTTAAGATGCAGCTTAAGATCCAAAGGGAAGGGGTCAAAAGTTTGATATGGGTGTTGGTTTTATGTTTTTATTAGTTTTCTTGTTGTTGTTGGTTTGGAAACTTTGTGCCATTGGAAGAGGCAGCCTCGTTTGTTCTTCATTGTCTTATTTTTTTCTCCATCATTTGTATGGGGTAGGGTCCCCTTAACCCTCATTTACCTATAATAAAAAAGAATTATTTTTATAATCGCCATTCAAAAAGCTCATTCATAAAATCCCACGAGTAACACTCATCCATTGATCAAAATTCAAAAGTGCTTCTTCCTTAATGCTCAATTACCTTAAGTAAGCTATGCACTAAGGAGAGGTAATCGCAACTCTGATGCTTGATCAATGTTTGGCTATCGTTGTTGAAGATGATTTAATCATTTCTAGTAAGTTGAAAAGAGAACCCTCCCGCCTAAAGCATTTTTCTTCCTCCTCTCCTAGAGCCAACTCGGATCAGTTGGTATAGAAGCTTGTCAATGACCTCATAGCTATCAAGAAACAATTGGCTCAAAGATGCTCCTTACTAAGACATTCTAAGGAAGAACTTTTAGCCTAGGAACCACTTGCCCTCTTCTCAAACCAGGTTGGCTATCAAGGTCCACCCCTCAAGTTTCTTCTCAATGCTACTTGTGAGGTTCTTGAGATCCCGGTGATGAGGAAGAAAATGGGCTCTATGATGAACAAGAAGAGGAAGTCGATGAAGAAATGGAGGAGCCTGGTGACTCTTGGGTTCATTTCCTCGCCACCAAAGGTATGGATTATGAAGATGACTATGATGAAAGAGTAGCAGATATGAATAGTGAGTCATATGTTGTCATGACTCGAGAGAAAAAAAACAAGAAAGAAAAAGTGTTGCAGCCTACAAAAAAATCCAAAGAGTTTCCTACAACTATTCCAATGATTTCCAAAGAGGAGCTCCTATTCCCAATGCTTCCACACAAAAGGTGAGTAATACTAATCATCCTTCTACTACTTCTATTTCCCGAACTCCTTTTCCTTCAAATCCAAAAGCTGATAAATCCAAAGTCTCTCAAGTTCCTAGTAGTGATGCCCCATCCACCTCTCGGATCTTTTGATATCATTGATCACCTAAAAAGATAGAAATCCAAATTTGTCAAAGGTAGAATTTTACCAAACCCATCCAAATGTTTTTGCTAAAGTGGTAGAATTTATCAATTCCAAATCCAAAGCCTCATCCAAATTCTATTTTTCCCACTCCCTCTTCCTCACCTCAACAAGCTTTATGGCTGCAAATACTTCCCTAATGAGAAAGTTGAACCATTCTATGTGACTCTCCTCATAGCTGGCCATAAACTCAATAAATATGTCATGACTCAGAGCATCGATAATGTAATGCCTGCAAAAGTAGCTCATGCTTTGGGCCCGACCCTAACACGTGCCTTTGCTCCTGCTATTCCATGGATAGTAGAAAAGTGCCTTTGATTGGGAGAATTAAGGATGCATGGGTAGTTTTTGTTGCTTTTCTAGAGAAAAGGGTCTTGGCCACTATTTTTGTAGTCGATATCCTCTTCCTATGGCATGTTGCTAAGTAGGAATTTTTGTAAGGAGGTTGGGGGTGAGATTCAAATGGATTGGTCACATGCTTTGATCCGTGTCAATGGAAAAATGAAGAAGTTTCTACCTAAGAAAAAAACTAAATATATTGTGTAAAAGATAGATGATCCTAAAGCACAAATACTATATGTAGACATTGGGCATGGGGACTATCTGATCATGACAGAAGATGAGGCAAAACTTCCTAAAGGGGTGATTCATGACCCTAATGGCATTTGGAATCTGGAATTTGATGGAAGCTGCTCTTCAGCTAGTTATGGGGCTGGTGTGGTGTTGACTTCTCTAGAAGGGAAGATTCATCCATTTTCGCTTCAAGCTTCACTTTGAAAATACAAATAATACAATTGAATACGAAGCTCTCATACTTGGATTGAATATGGCTAAGAAATGGGAGTGAAGAATCTTTGTGCTTGTGGTGATGCAGAGCTGATTGTGAAACAAGTCAAATATCTTTATCAATTCAAGAACTTAGATTGAAACATTATAGAAATATTGTTTGGAATTCCATTGAATTTCTTGATGCTTTCTCCATTGAATTCGTGCCAAGAGAAAAGAACACTAGAGCTAATTCTCTAGCTGCCTCTCTGGATCTTTGCTTGATTCCTCACCCGATTTCTCTCAGAAAAATTTACCATTGAGATGATTCATAGGCCCAATGTACCGATAATGCAAATAACGGTAGGTTTTTAATGATGATCAACACTTTCTCTCATTTTTGGAGCTTAAGGACAACTTTGATAAGTCAGTACTTTGAAGGAAGTGACAATCAGCCTAGAGAGTGTGTGTCATCAAATGAAGGAGATGTCAAAGAAGAGGTGGATCAAGATGGATGCATCGAGCTGAAAGGAAACAAAATTCCTAAAGGGATGGTGAGTTTGGAGGATATTTTTATAAACATGATAGATATATGAAGTCTAAAGTTTCCCAAGGAGCTCGTTAATCTGCGAGACTCGAGAAAGTGAATATTAGAAGTCTTGATGATCCCAAAATGGTCAATATCGAAAATGTTACACTCAGAAGAGAAAAAGAAGGTGGTGAATCTTTTGAAAAGGTATGTTGATGTTCGCTTACTCTTATGATGATCTTAAGGCTTTTCACCTAAAGAAATGCAACATTTCATTCCTCTTAAGCCTGGGATCAAACCATTCAAGCGTAAACAAAGGCAATACAATCCTAAAA
This sequence comes from Taxus wallichiana var. yunnanensis, assembly GCA_018340775.1. NCBI lineage: Eukaryota > Viridiplantae > Streptophyta > Pinopsida > Cupressales > Taxaceae > Taxus > Taxus wallichiana. Next base: position 666,246,111 of record CM031243.1, read on the forward strand.
TTGCTGAAACCATTTTCCAAGAGATCTAGAAGTTGTTGAAGGCAAGGATCATCTTCCATATACATCATTCAACGTGGATTTCCAACATTGTACCTGTCAGGAAGAAGAATGGTGAGATTCAAAACTGTGTTGATTTTAGGAATTTGAATCAGGCCTCCTTGAAAGACAACTGTCCTCTCAACATGATGGATCAATTATTGCAAGCTATCATAGGTTCAGAGATGCTATCTATGTTGGATGGATTCTCAAGGTATAATCAAGTAGAAGTCAATACTGCAAATCATCATAAGACTACTTTTACTACACCTTGGGGCACCTTTGCCTACAAGAGGATGCCTTTCGGTCTTATCAATGTTGGTGCCACTTTTCAAAGGGAAATGGACTTGGCTTTTGGAAACCTAAAGGGAAAATGCATTTTTGTATACCTTGATGATTTGACTATGTTTTCCAAGACCAGGGTAAGATCACTTTCAACACCTTGAAACAATCCTCCAAAAGTGCAGAGAACATGAAGTCTCTTTAAATCCCAAAAAATCTATCTTTTGTGTCACTGAAGGTAAATTGTTGGGGCACATTGTTTCCAAGGAAGGAATCAAGATCGATCCAAAGAGAGTCCAAGCAATCCAGCAAATTCCTCTTCCCACGAGTAAAAAGGGTGTGCACTCCTTCTTTGGTAAGATCAACTTCCTGAGAAGATTCATTCCTGATTTTGCAGAGTTGACTATGAGAATTGCTCAAATGATGAAAGGAAAACAAATGTTTGCTTGGTCATCTGAAGGGAAGGGAGCATTTGAAGGCATCAAGAAAGCTATTGCAAAGACTCCCATCTTGGCATGCCCTGATATTAGCAAGGATTTCATTATCTATTGTTATGTTATGGAGAATACCTTGGCCGATGTGCTAATGCAGAAGGATTCTGAAGACCATGAGCTCCCAATTGCATTCATGAGTTATGTCTTGAAACTCATGAGCTGAAGTACACCATGATGGAGAAACATGTTTTGCAAATGTCAAAGCTATAAATCCGCTTTAGGTTTTACATCCTTAATTCTCATTATGTGGTGTTGGTGCCTAATACAACAATCAAATCCATTCTTACTCAACAAGAATTTGGAACCAAGAGAGGTAATTGGGTAGCAAAGGTGCAAGAGTATGATCTTGACATCAAGCCAACAAAGCTGGTTTGGGGTAAGGGCTGTGTGAACTCATTGTTGAGGGAGCTGCTAAGGAGTTGTCCAAAGATGGAGTTGATGTCCATGTTGTTCTGTTCCTCAGCTTGACAGATGTATGATATGCTGATATCGCTCACTTTCTAACTTATGGAGAGTGTCCACCTCACTTGAATGCCAAAGAGAAGAGAGCCATCAAACTGAGGTCTACACAATATGTGTTATGGGAAAATGCTTTGTTCAAACGAGGCATAGATGGAAGCTTTTTGAAGTGCGTAGACAAGGAACAAAAAAGAAGTTGTTCTCTATTTTTCATGACCAAAGCTTGTGGAGGTCATTTCTCCTCTCTTATTGTAATAGCTCATAAAATACTTTGTGCTGGTTATTATTGCCCACTCTATTTATAGATGCATCAAAATGGGTTGGTAAATGTGAAGCATGTCAAATGTTTGTTGAAGACCCAAGTTAGTTGCTTTGCCACTAAAGCCAAAGAGTGATTGATGAGCCCTTTCAACATTGGGGATTGGATTTCATTGGAACTCTTAACTCACCTTCCAGTGCTGGACATACCCTTGTGTTGACTGCCACATACTAATTCACCAAGTGGGTGGAAGCCATCCTAGTCAAAAGCACTACTTCTGAGGTAGTTTCTAATTTCATTAAGGAGAACATCTTGATAAGGTTTGGGGTACCAAAAAAATTGTGACCGATAATGCTTCCAAATTTTCTTCATTTTAGAGATGATGGATTTTTGCTATGGGTATGGAATCTCACTTGCTCATTCTTCGACTAATACCCCCAAGGGAATGGACAGGAATAATTAACAAACAATAACTTGGTAAACATAGTTAGAAGCTTGTAAATGATTCTCGGAGGAATTGGCACAAGAAACTCTATTACACACCCAAAAGAGCAATTGGGATGTCCCCTTTTCAAGTGGTGTACGGTGTGGAAGCCCAATTACTAATAATAATGGAATTACAAGCCTTGCACTTAATGAAAACCATTGAAGATTCAAGTTTCAGCAGTTCCTTGGACAAGAGGATCATGTATCTCCAGAAACTGGATGAAGATAGGTCGCAGGTTTTTGATAGGATATCAGCTCATCAATTGAAGGTGAAAGCTCTGTTTGACAAAAAAGCCAGACCTAGAGATTTTTAGGTGGGATACATTGTTCTGTTGTGGGACAAAAGGCATGAGCCACAAGGAAGTCATGGTAAGTTTGATTCCCTTTGGCTCGGTCCTATTAAAATCAGACACTTTGCTGGAGAAAATTCATTCTATTTGGATTACATGGATGGTTCCCCTCTCCCACTTCCTTATAGTTGGTAGTATTCTGAAGTTGTTCGAGTCCTAGGTGACTAGGCAGTCCTTCTGTATATGCTATGTAGTGTTTTGGTTTTGGTTCATCCCTTTGTGTTTTGTTTCTGTTCTTCCTTTTTAGTTTCTTTTCTTTTCGTGTGTTTTTTCTTCTATGTTGGTTAGCCTTTGACTCTATTTTCCGAATGGATAAGGCATTGGTCTACTTTCCTTGAGTTTTTCTATGGTTCTTGATCTTGCCTCATTCCTCTGTCAAGTCATCCCCAGAAAGAGCCAACTGTTGTCGCCCTCAAATTCCCCTCTTTGGAAGTTAGGTTTTGAAAGTTTTGGGTTGGTATTGTTATCTATATTTCACCCCCGGGTAAAATACGGTCAACCACAACTCCGCACAAAAGAAACCGAGAAATCATGTTCAAATCCTGCAATCATGAAATAGAGGGAGTCTACAATGGAGTGGCAGGGCCTATAAAAGATCAACCAACCCCATACAAGAATAAATTCAAAAATCGGCGTTGTCAAATGAACCCATGCTTCAAATCTAGCAAACAGGTTGCAGGAAGACTCTAAAATGGAATAGCATGGCCGAGGAAGGAGGAAATAGTGTCAAAGAACCAGAGGCTCGAAGGAGAAGAAATGGCGAAGTCCATTGCTACAAAAACATGATAAAATATGATTGGGAGACTCCTCAATACCCTCTTTATGATCCTATGATCTTCATAGTAACGTCTCCATTTATCCTAATTTTATTTACTATGGTCATTGTCATCATGAGCAATCACTGATGGATTTTGATTACTTCATGTAGTGCCCACCCATGTGGGACTCAAACACATGACCAAAATACAAGGTTAATTTTTTTTTTTACATTCATTTTGCTTGATACAACTATGTGACACCAAGAAGACTCACAAGATATTGTACGACACCACTTTCAATATAAATACACGAACATGAAGGACATGTAATTAGCAAGATGACATGGGATGCAAACCAACGCCGCACTTATATACATGAGCAATAATGAAACCGTGACCCAACCACAACATGAGTTTCACGAATTGGAACTTTTCACAATATTACATTTTCATGGTTAAATCTTTGTCATATTCATTTTTCCATTTTTAGCTTTAATGGTTTGTAGAACACTTGACATGCAAATATATAATCTCATTCACAAGGCTACAAATTATTCATTTCATTTTAGAATTAACTTATAACAAATACACTTATTTGGGTTCTTTTCTCTATTACTATCATTTTGATAGCTCACATGTGAAAGTCTCTTAGCTCTCGGTCTCCAACTAGAGTTTCCGTATCAGTTAAACACAGATTTTCCCTACACTTTTAGTTGCTATGGTTCAATCATCGATCAGTATCGTTTCCAAAATAGTTATGTGCCATAAGTTTTGTTTTTTAGACAAGAGATTAAGTTGCTTGAATACTCAAACTCACATGGAGCAATTCATAAGAACTTTCAACAACAAAAGAAGGCCTAACTAAGTTTAAGGTAATTCTAAGTTTCACTTGTCGGTTTTATATTGCTTGCATGTAAAAGGGTTAGGATTTTATTAGAGGTACTAAGTGAGATACCACCTAACTTTATGGTCTACCAAAGTAAACTTGATCACATTTCAAGAATCAACATTACTTTCCTTATTGCTCTTATGATCCCGTACAAGTACAAAGATTGGTCCTTCCTAGGAGCCTTAGCATAAAAGAAACCATCTAAAAACATTGATATACAATACATCAATCATGTCAAAAAGGGGTATTGCATCCTTAACTATAATAACATGCATACTTCCATGAACATAAGAAATCCTTTTGACATACATGCCTAAAAAGTACTACTAAGCCTCTAGGAACACATGAGAAGATTTGTTTCAAGGCATATCTCAAAGAAAAGATCGGGTGGTATCTAACACTAAGACACATATTAATAAGACAATCCCTTTGAGAAACATCTAGAGATTGAAACTTCACTTAAACCCAACAAGGTGAACGAAACACTAATAACACAATGCTCAGTTGGGTAACCTTCTCAATGGTTGATAAATTGGGGTCAGTTGGGTGACTTTTAAAATAATAACCTCCTAAAAGTGGTCAACCATAACCATTCTTAAATAAGGTAGTTTCATTACTTTTGAGTGTTCCAAGCATTTTAGTAACACACGCAAGAATACAAAATCACTTCATTCACATAGGAGCACAATTATAACATGTTCATTTCATTTCTAGTTAAAATGTACATCTACACCATTAGCAAGATATATACCTATAATCAAAATCACCCCTAAAATAGAATGCCCATTTTCCCCAGATACCAATACACTACAATATCTCACTCATCACAACATAATCCATAAATAACATTCATGATTATAAACATAGTGTTGATACATCTATTTAATATTACATGTATATTTCAATGATAATCCATAAATAACATTCATGATTATAAACATAGTGTTGATACATCTATTTAATATTACATGTATATTTCAACGATAATTTGTATTACAAAAACTCCAGTAACGCTACCATTTGTTTTTTGTTCCATGTACTAAAGAACCACCACATGGTCAACACAACAACTGGCATGTCATCAAACTACAATCATGCACAATTTATGATTTTTAAAGTTTTCTAACAATAATGAAACTATATTCAACACACTTCAAAGGAGAGTAAGAAATGCAATGCCATTTCAATTTGTTTCCAAAGCCAATGAGAGAGATAAAGGAGAGAGAAAACACCATTTTTCCACAATCAATTTCTTTACAAGCAAGTGTCAAAAAAAGTTTTTCCGAAAGTCTTGTATTCGTTTTTACAAAGTTCCCTATCGTTATTTTTCTTGGATAAGGTCATTACAGTTTTCACCAATTAGACACAAGTTTCCAAAAACGTCAAATTTAAACAAGTTTCTCAAAATCAACATTTGAAAACCATCTTCGAGACTCAAACACACAAGGGAACAAATTCCTACCTATTCCCTATATACAAGGAAACACTCAGAGCTGACGGAACCCCAAACTAACAAACATGATTAAAATGGCACTCATCTTTCCAGAGCTACCGATCGTAAATGCACCCAAGCGGCCTTGTCGCCCAATGACCAAAGGCCTACAAAACCTATCAGAAAACTAGCTTGTGGGATGTTTTTCTCCAAATAGAGGGTTTGTTGTGATTGTCTCGTAGAAATATTAGAGGTATGTGGAAGCCAAAATTTATTTCCACACCTGAACCAAAATGGCGGGTCAAAACCAAACTATATTTTAACTTTCAGCAATTGTTTAAAGCTGCGAACTAGCACGTTAGGCTCCTAAACGCATTACGAAACAAGGTTAAATGGACATCCAATGAACAACCCAGGATTCAATTGGACACTCCACATGACAAGGTACACAGCTAAAGTTTGTTTTTCTCAATTCGGGGTTTATAAGGATATTTTGTGCCTGCATGAAAACAAGTTTTTATTAACATTACACAAAGTCACCAAGGAGTTTTACTAAGTTACTTGTTTATCCCACCAACCACGTGGTTTCACAAATCCAAAACTAGAATTGTAGTTTATCCATCCATCTTACAAGGTAAAGGAGAGAGTAGTGTTTACATTCACGGATTATCTTCAAGTGCATACCAAATAGAGGTACAATTTGCTATAGGAAACACGTTTTGTTTAATTCACCCAAAATTTACTCTTCTTTAGTTTTATTTACAACTCCATTCAAATTAAGAAAACTAGAACACTTAAAATTGTGCAAGGATAAATTGAGATGACCATGCCTGCGTGGGAAACGAAGTGGTACGAGGGACTCCAAATCAATTACACGTGCACAAGATATGATTCCACAACCAAAGGCATTGGTTGACCGAGTTACGAGCATAGTGATGTTTTCCCCATTCTTACATCCAACAAACACTACTTTTATTCATAGTTTGATGGTTGTCTGTAATCGCTCCAAAGATCTCATTTTTCCCTGTGCCAGAATATATTGGAGCTTAAGACCACCCTCATGCCTCTAATCCAAGCACACACATCTACAAGGGATTTTAGGCTACAACAACGGACCAAATTCCATTTTTTTTATGCTTTGTTGGTTGCTCGTTCACTATTTCAAAACCCCTACCCTCGCAGATATGCTCTTAGTCAAATGTCTATTCGCCACGCCATTAAAACAAAACAAAACAAAATAGAGTTCTTGATGGGAGTATTGGTAATGTCAAGGGCCTCCAATGCATTTTCAATAGATACCTCTTGTGCTCATTCAACAATCATTACTATCCATGAACCCACATTCTTTCAGGCATTTTGGCAAACAGTTCTCATGCATAGCGTGAAGTCCCACATTTGCATACTTTTTTCTAACATGACATAGCGTGAAGTACAACTCCATTTTTTTGAGACATTTTTTCAAACTGTGCACGTGCCTTGTTTGTGCTTCCTCATTTCTCATAGACAATTTGTCAAACAAGTCACATGCCTTCTCTTCACAAATCCAAAACTAGAATTGTGTTTATCAAATCTTACAAAAAGAATTGTAGTTTATTCCATTCTCTTACAAGGTAAACCAGCAAGAGTAGTTTGGTGCAAACATTCATGCATAGCTGGATTTTTGCACACTGGTAAACAGCAACAAAGTCACATGCCTTGCATTCACCAAATAGAGGTTTACCAATTTGGCAAATAGTTCTCAAGCATATGGATTCTCTTCCACATTTTGGCACCAAATAGAGATACAATTTGGCAAAAATTCTCATGCATAGCATGAAGTCCAACCAATCCACATGCCATGTCCAAGTCACATGCCTTTCCAATTCAACTTCTCTTCAAGACCAAAACTAGAATTGTCCCACATTTATACTTTATCCATCCATCTTACAAGGTAAAGGAGAGAGTAGTGTTTACATTCACTTTCTCTTCAAGTGCTAAAAAGTCAATTGTTCAACTCCCAGGTTCCACAGATGGTAAACCAAATTCTCATTTGCATTAATTTGTCCCACATTTTTACTTTTTCTAACAAACATCCCCAATTTGGCATGGTAGCAACTTCAACCACTCCATTTTTTTGAGACATTTTTTCAAACCGTTGGCAGTCACGTGCCTTGTTTAAGCATTTTATCACAGTTTATGGTGCATACCAAAATTGTCACATCGTATTATCTAAACTATAAATTGCATCCCCAAGGACTATTTCTTGAGTTTGCTTGAAAATACCTTGTCAAACTCAAGTCACGCAGGAGCCTTAAATTCAGTCTAAACACTCCCAAATCAATCGAACCAGGCCCAAAATGGAAAACCAGTCATAAAGAGTTATGACCACAAGGACTATGACAAAGATTACATCCAGGTGCATATTCTTTCAAAATTTGCTTTTTTTTAAAAAAATAGGGAAGACCAAATTGCATCCAAGTCGCTACTCCACTCAGCTTTCACACCATGAAAACTTCAAAAAAACCAATGTGTTTTCAAAACCATCACCTAGAATCCTTCTTTATTCATCAACACACAGACCAAAAAACATTCTCTCACCGATGAAATCTCATATTAACCAAAAAAATTTTTATTGATTCTTTCTTGATTTGAGGTTGGCACTCGCTCCAACAAAACTTTGAGGGATTTAAGATATTTGATAATTTATTTCTTTTCATTTTTGCTTTGTTGTTAACATCTTAAATTTCAAATGATTTAAATCATTCAATTTTCTCAAACATTTAAAATAACTTATTGTCATTATTGTTTTATTATTTTAAAATTCACTTTAACCAAAACTTACCCACTCCCATTAAAACACTCACCTAATGCATTAGTTTCCTCATTTGGAAATTATGCGGATCCTTTTATTGATATTGTAATGAAATTTAGTTAGATCAACGTTTAACATTATACGCGCTTATACATATATATGTTTCAAACTTCAAGATTCACAAATGCTCTCGAGTTTAAAGGATCGTAAGAATAATGACGTCACCACACAAGCCGAAGGCACCTCAAGAGTTCCAAAGGGTTAGTTCGTGAAAGCACACTTCAAAACTGCCCTTATTATTTTATTATTGCAAATGATTAATTTAAATGCTACCAATATTTTACAATCATGGAAAGAGGTTATGAACGTCCATCGAGCCCTCCGCTAGGACGAAAATGATAACGCGACGAAGGGGAGTCTCTTCATCCACGGAGGTGGTGTTAACTCGTGTTGCACTGAGGCTTGACTCCTACCAGAAATAAAGTGTCACGGAAGCTTGAATTTTAGAGCTTTCTTAAATATAGATGATTGTACTCTTGACCTTAAAGGAGTGATGAGATACAAAGATAGATCTCCATACAATTACTTTTATCCTTCATCAACGTCTAATATTCTAATTTTAGAAAGGTAGTATTATTTTTCTTACACTGCATTTAATTGTTTCATTTTACAAATTATCCATATCATAAGCATGATGTTAGAACAACAAACTCACTCAAAGCAAGGGCCAACTCGAGCCCACACAACTACAATCGAAGAGGTGGTAATGGGAGGGGCATTACACTTCATCAGCAGAGTTTCAAAATCTCTCCTTAACATCTGTAATCTAACTAGCTTCATCTTGACACGAGCTTGATAGACATTTTGTAAAATATTCCATACTTCTTTGGAATGTGTAGTTGTTCTTCTATCCTTGGAAAAATTGAATCAATTATTGCATTTTGAAAGTACCTCAATGTCTTGGCATCCTTATTTCTATTTTTCTTCACAAAGTTCTTTTGTGCTTATATGAGTGTATTTAATGCTTGCTTGGTCTCATGTCTCTATGGCTCATACCATTAATTAACTCAAGTTCAAAATTCAAATTTAAGCAGGAAGAAAGAGCCAACACAAAGAGAGAAGTAGGGAGGTGCCGCATATGATAAGGATGAGTTTATCAAAGTTAAAAGAGAGGAAAAGGTGGTAGAGAAAAGTGTGGGAAGTTAAGAAACAATGAAGCAGAGCCCCAACCGAGGTTGTTGAATGTACTTATGAGCACACAGTCTAGTCTAGGATAGGTCTATAGGGAGACACCATAGAATTCTATAATACTCCATTAGTCAGTTGTAAACTCTTAGAGAGAAGTTGCATATATAGATGCCATTAAGATCATTGAAAAATAGATGAAACACTAACAGTTTTCATCTTGTTGTGTGACTTTATAGGTGTATTAGGGAGTCATCAAACGTTGTCACCAACTACCACCCACATCCTTTAAAAATAGGTTGGTCGCATGTCACATCTCCTCTATACATTGGCTATCCCATGTAGGCAAGGGTTCTCATCTTTTAATTGCTGAAGTTGATATATGTCTATACATCAAAACTTATTTTTCCAATTATATGAGAACAATAGTTTCGTTTGAGCCCACTTTCTTAGTCAAACTCAATCTCCCCTTGGAACATTTACGAGAAAATTTATATGTCCAAAATCGGCAATGAGAAATAATAGTTCCTCTCAAAAAATATGTGGAGTTGGGGTTTGAATACATGCAAATAATGATGATTTGCACACTTGGATAATCACTCAACATGTCTGACGACAATATCAACCACATGATGCAAGGATTTTGGAAGTAAATCCAATTCAATATATTTATCAAGAAATGATTGAGGAGTTTCTATTCTTCATTTTTTCCCTTTGGACACTTCTATCAGTGTAACTTGGAAGTTTCACTCTTCTAAGCTTCAGATAGGGTTATGTGTGTAGATTGACACTTTGATTAATCCAAGCAGAGTCCCTCAAGATTACCTTTTCATTGTGGCACTCTTGTTTGTTTTTGGTCACATACGGATTATACATCAGCACATTTGCACAATCTAATAGGCATTCCCTAGATCAACAACATTGGTATCACTCTTATGTTATTTCAATGGTCCATCATAGAATCTACACTACTACAAAGTTGATCTAGCCTATGAAAGTAAGGACTTTAAGGAAGGTTGATCTTCAAAAACCTTCACACTATCATCCCAATAAATTTGTCGATCTCCCAGGCTTCACTCAACTTGATCAATACACCCTGTGTCGAGACCAAAAAATAAGGAATGTTGCATAATCCCACTCATTTTAAGACCCTTGCTGGAAATAGGACCCAAGGTATGGAAAATCAGACCGTATAGTTCAATGGGAGCTAAGTGAATTTTGTTACCTCTTTAGGGACAAGTAGACTTTGGATAAGATAACCTACACTAAATTATACCCGATGAATAAACTCTAAAGGAGAGAAGGGTAAGGTAGAAAAGAATGTCAAAATCTCGTCCTATCTTGAAACAACTAAGAGAAAACACAACAACCTTATATGATAGAAAACAAAATTTAGAAAAACTTGGCACACAACTTAAATTCTCACAAATCCTAGCCAAAAGTCTAAGGGGATGAAAATTCTTGTATACATAAGATTAAACTATAATCACAAATTAATTTTGTTCCTTAGAATTTAGGAATCACAAGAATGACTGAGATAATGGTGTGTTCAATCCAATCGAATTCATAGAATTTAATCCAAAATTACAATTTAACTTTCAATTCATGCAATGTTTCATATATTTCCCAAGCACGTCTAATTTAACACACATAAAATTAGATCAAATTGCCTTCTTATATCATACATATGTATTTATTCAACTTTCATTCTTTAATTTATCATAAGTTTCAATGTCAACTCTTAATTGGAATAAAAACATAATAAAAATCTAAATAATTAAGTAAACACAATACATAGCTTAAAAATTTTCAAGATGAACACAATACATAATAAATAGATTTACAAAAGTATTTATAACCCTCGGTAGTGGGACAAGGTCATACTAAGCCGTACATACAACTAATATAGAAAAACACTTATTCTAAAGATCCAAAAATTGTTTTAGTTTGCATGTTATTATTTGAGTTTGGTGATCATGCTAGAAGTTGTAATCTTGAGTTTTGATTGTAGGTGCTCTTTATGGGCCAAGGAGTTGTGTCTAGGTGTCCTAAAATAGCCACTATAGTCAAAACTCAAGATTGATTGTTGCATGATCACCAAACTCAACTATGATCATTTGTGAACACAACACTATGTCCAAATATAGACCATAAACACATGCAATTAAGCTATAGGTTGCTTCCCTCGCTGCCCTCTACCACACAAATCTCATAATCTTTCTTAACGCGCTTTGTATCAATGATGGGATGCCCAAATTTTGTGGATGTTGAGTTGATAGTTTTAATATACCAAGCCAATGCTACGTGTAGACACACTCTCTCAAAACACCTAGCTCTTCCTATTTTCTTTTCAATATCAACCATGAAGTTAAGAATAACTTTATTACCCTATTTTTCTTGTGCCTCTACCTTTATTTCCAAATTGCTAACCTTCTGAATCATCACTTCAACTTTTGTCCCAGATCACATAGAATTATCAGCCAATACACTGATGGAAACCTTGCACTTGTTAACAAAAAGGATGATGTTGGGTGTAAATACATCTCTCTATTTTAGATAGGGTCAATAAGTTACCAATCTCTTCAAACTTTCGTTTTCCCTTGGCTAACAAATTCACACAATTTATGACCTCTTCTAGAGTGATCAATGATGTGTTGGGGATCTAGTTTCTCATAGCTACTTTCCACAATGTGGATAATCGGCCTTCCCAGTTGGTGATTTACATAAAGAGGGATTGGCCATTAATGTGAATTCTCTTCTTTAGGCTTGGTGTTCTCAAAATTGTCCACTAACTAGAAGAGGTCCCTCAACATTTTTTGCACTTCTACATAGATAGTAGGAGGTATTTTGAGCTTGATCAATCTCCTCTTTCATCTTTCTAGCACATCCTTTGTCATTTTGTTTATAGATTTGACCATGGAAATAAGGTATGCCCTTAGCTTGGTGCTTTATGATTGTGTACCAACAAGATCCCTCTTTCTCTACCTAGTGTCCAAGGGGATGATACTTTCTTCATTATGTAAGAGGGTAGTATCACTACCATGTTGTAGTTTCCTTGTGGTTACTTTTATCAAGTTCCTACATGGCTTGTCAAAATCTAAAAGTGACCTCTGTGGGAGCATATATTGATTTATGGACCTCTACTAACTACATATTGATGCACCCTTCCCTGGTCATATTAGAGATATCTTGTATAGATGTTATCACTGTTTGTGTCTATGGTGTTCCCTCTAACATGCTAGGTACTAGATTCACCAAGGTAGAGGATGAAGTGACAATGGGGGAAGGGATTGGGGACAATAATGATGGAAATGTTGGGAGAAGGAGAAACACTAGTAATAAATGGAGAATCATTTATCACGGGGAGAACTGAAACACCAACAATTAGAGATATCAATTGGTAAATATGATTAAAGTGAGAAGAATGAGAGGGTGAATGGATGGAAACTGGGACAACAAGAGGAAAAATTGTGGAAGGTGGTGGAACAATAGAGGAAACACTAGTAGATGAACTACTAACCATTAGAGATCTTGTAGATGGAGCACTTGAGATGAGGCGAGACTAATCTAGGGTAATGGATGGAAATTGGGACAACAAGAAGAAAAAGTGTGGAAGGTGGTGGAACAATTGAGGAAACACTAGTAGATGAAATGATAACCATTGGAGATCTTAGAGATGGAGCACTTAAGATGAGGGGAGACCAATCTATTGTAATGGATGACAAGTAGATGTAGTTTTAAGGCACCTAGGGCATTTCTCAGAGTACACAATGGATACCCACACACAAAAACGAAGTTTTTAAATTTATCTCAAAGCTTTACAACATCTACTAGAACCACACACAAAAATATTTTTTATTTATTTATCTCAAAGCCTTACGACATCTTCAATAGAAGTGTGGTTTGACCACATAGCTCAGAGACTCATATAAAAATATGGTGTAATCCCTGTGGACCTATCTCCAATTAGTTTTCTCATCTCTCTCTTTTTCTTTACTTTACTAACTCTTTCGAGTAAGATAACATCTCTTCCTACTGTATACTCAGCCTACATATAGTCAATCTCGATCAAACTATTTGGATGGCGACTTTCCCAATGGGATTTGTTCCCTCTTATTCCAATTTAAAATTGACTCATTTTATTCTCTGATCTGTTATGCCATCCATATATTTCTATGAATCTTTTGTAATATCTTTCACTCATTTGTGGGTTTATTCCCACCTTCAACCAACCATCCTTCCCAAGGTTAACATCCTTTTGTCTGTGGCCTTTCTCTTCCATGGGCTAGCACTTTCGGCGCATCTACTCTTCTACGTGCTACTTGTCCTCCAGCCCATTTTTCCTTTGTAGGATTTCTTTCCAATTTTACTTGACCTACGCAACACTAGGTCATGATCAGCTAGTCTCTAGACATCCCTTTCTTCCTTTATGGATATTTGGCCATCTTTAACTATCTTGTGCATCATATCCCTTATTTCTTCAACACACTCCTTATATGACTTCTATTCTACAAGCTCATCCTCTTCCTCTTTGCATATTCATTTTTCTACACCATGGCCTCCTTTCCAATCACGGACCTTCTATTTTCTTCCATTAGCTTTGAAAACTTCTTCTTCCTATGTGTATTTCCCTTGGTGACCTCCTCTTCACCTCCTTTTATGAGATGTACGTAGATCTATTCCTCTATCATCCCTACTTTTGAACTATCTCTTCCATGCAATTCCATAACCTTCACCATTGGTTGCTCCTCACTTGTTTCCTGCAAGGAAATCTCATCTACCTATCACTATTCCTTCCAAATAATGTGCAACCATCACTCGTGCACTCCTCTCCATAATTTCCTTCAAGATATGTATGAATATCTTCTCCTTTTGTGCTATTCTCATTGTGTAAAACCACAACTTCCTTCACGAACAACACTTCCCTTATCACCTTTAGGGAACCTTCTTTTTATCCTTCTCCCTTTGGCAATGTGTCCCAACTGTTGCACTCTCCTTTATCTACGTATTTTTCATTTCCCTCAAATGGGGTTTCCAATCTTTTGCCCTCTTCTCCACTTAGCTATGTAATCTCTCTTATCGTTTCTATCACATGGGTTTGACACAACTTTATCCATTCCTACACTATCATCTTTATTTATGATCTTAGGTCATCTTCCTTGACCTTCACATCTTTTCCTTCATCCTCTATTTTAGGCAGAATACTCTTCCAAACTATCATCAGGTTGAATTGCACTCTTTGGCCTTTTCTCACATTTCTTTTTTCTGAATCACAACACACTCTCAATTGATGTCATCTTCCTCTTTCACCCATTTCTCAAATTTTGATATTTTCTTCTATGGTCCTCAACACAACATTTTGTTTCTTTGTTGTGTATTATTCCTCTCTACTTTCTTTATGCATTGCCATAGGACTCCACTTTGCTCTGCACCTTCCTCTTGCTGCATGGTAAAAGATGGAAATTCTTACCATTCTCATGCACCCTCACTATATTTTCCTCCCATCTTAGAGCATTTCACATTCATTGTCATGGTCTCCCTAGCAAGACATGACAAAGCATCCATCATCAAGATATAGCACCTCACGCAATCATTGAATCCTTTATCTTCGTATTCACCTCACATTTCTCCTGCGCAATGCCTTCTTGGCCTTCACTAAGTAGGTCACTTTGTATGGGTAGGTATTCCTCTTGTGATCTTATCCCAACTTATACACCATCTCTTCCAATATAAAGTGTTTATTTCTTCTAGTATCCACCATGACCAAGCAAAACATTTTGTTGGTCTTGTACCTTGTACAAAATATTTATCGCATCTCCTCTTGCGATGGTGTCTTCATAATCTTTAGCACCTTACCCTCCGTCGAGTGCTTTTATTTTAGTGGTGCATTGCTCTATTTTTTCTTTGTACTTTACTTCATTGGTTCGCCTCTTCAATTATCTCTACCTAGAACTTTCTATTTTTAATGGTTGTATCCTTCAGTCCCATTGACTGTTGTTGGTCATTTGTAGACATTCATATAATTTCTTTCCTTCTTTATTTTTGCTACATCCATGAACATTCAACTGTGTGATGTCCTTTACTTCCGCAATTATAGTAGCACCCCCTAAACATGATGTGTTAGTCTCTTTGTACCAAGAGACTCCTCTTCTACTCCATACATTGCATGTTATTTGCGCAATCTTTACGTAATCTTTACAGGTCAAATGAATCCTCTTCAATTGTTCCCCATTTCCATTAGGTGGTTGTACATGGGCCAAGCTCTTAATGATCAGAGCTCCCATTGCCATTAAACCACAACAATTGAACCATCCAGCCCACATACTTTAACAGTTTCTAAAGTATCAGGTGTTTGAATTTAAGGTATTTTGTAGAAGTTGATAAAATTTTATTTCATATAACAAGGAATTCAATAGAAGAATCTGAGAAAGATAATTCTTTGGTTGGTAGTAGAACAAGCAAAGTATTTTCAACTTTAAAATCTTTCTCCATAATTGCTACCACCTATGGGAATGGAATTATTCTAGAAATTCAAGTAAGTTTAATTGATTGTATGTGTTTTTAATTGATTAACTTCAAATTTCACACATCTCGTCATACTGTCAAATGTAACTTCAAACTTCGGGTCTAGAAAACCAATTTCAAATTGCACTCTCTTTCTTCCCACAACCAATGTAGAGCTCTATCAAAAACATTAAAATTTGACTGATGTCATTCTTGTGATTGGAAACTAGCCCACTCAAAGGTATTAAGCCATTTATCAATGTTTTTGGAATGAAACCACGGAAGAGTGCATGCAATGGTTCAACTTGAACATAGTATTCCAAACTCAATATTATTTGAATGATATTGTGAAAAACACTTATTAATCGTCCATTAATGTGAAAACACCATTATGACTCAATATTATATGATGAATAAGGGTATAGACAAAGTCTCCTTAGTTGGATCTTAAACTCAAGTTCTCCCTAAGTTTGATATGGCATTGCTTGATGCATGTAGATCCTAATTTTTTGACTGATTGGTTGAAGTAATATTTTTCCTAGGTAGTGTTTTTCCTAGGTAGATGTACGTAGATCTCTTCCTCCATCATCCCTCCTATTGTACTATATCTTCCATGCAATTCCATAACCTTCACCATTGGTTGCTCCTCACTTGTTTCCTGCAAGGCAATCTTGTCTACCTATTACTATTCCTTCCAAATAATGTGCAACCATTAGTTGTGCACTCCTCTCCATGCTTTCCTTCAGGATATGTATGAATATCTTCTCCTTTTGTGTTTTTCTCATTGTGCAACACTGCAACTTCCATCACTAACAACACTTCCTTTATCACCTTTAGGGAATCTTATTTTTATCCTTCTCCCTTTGGCAATGTGTCCCCACTGTTACGCTCTCCTTTATCTACATATTCTTCATTTCCCTCAACTAGGGTTTTCAATCTTGTTCCCTCTTCTTCACTTAGCTATGTAATCTCTCTTATCATTTCTATCACATGGGTTCCACACAACTTTATCCATTCCTACCCTATCACCTTTATCTATTATCTTAGGTCATCTTCCTTGACCTTCACATCTTTTCCTTCATCCTCTATTTTAGGTGCAATACTCTTCCAAACTATCATCAAGGTTGAATTGCACTCTTTGGCCTTTTCCTCACATTTTTTTAATAAATCACAATGCACTCTCAATTGATGTCATCTTCCTCTTTCACCCATTTCTCAACTTTTGAGATTTTCTTCTATGGTCCTCAAGCCTGAACATTTTTTTCTTTGTTGTGTATTATACCTCTCTACTTTCTTTATGCATTGCAATATGACTCCACTACTCTCATGCCTTCCTCTTATAATGGTAAAATATGGAAATTCTTACCATTCTTATGCACCCTCACTATATTTTCCCTCCCATCTTAGATCATTTCCATGTCATTGTCATGGTCTCCCTAGCAAGACATAACAAGCATCCATCGTCAAGATATAACACCTCACGCAATCATTGAATCATCTTATCTTCTTATTCACCTCAAATTTCTCCCCGCATAATGCCTTTTTGGCCTTCCACTAAGTAGGTCACTTTGTATGGGTAGGTATTCCTCTTGTGATCTAATCCCAACTTATACACCATCTCTTCCAATACAAAGTGTTTAGTTCTTCCTGGTATCCACCACGACAAAGCAACACATTCTGTTGGTCTTGTACCTTGTGAAAAATATCTATCGCATCTCCTCTTGCGATGGTGTCTTTGTAATCTTCAGCATCTTACCCTCCGTCAAGTGCTTTTATTTTTCACACTTTATCTTTTATGTAGTTTTTGTGTGCTCTCTTCTATAGATCTTGCACTCTCTCTTAGGGATTTTGTTCACCCGTCATTACTATTTATATCGGTAACCTTTCCACTTGTTTTAGTGGTGCATTGCTCTATTTTTTCTTTGTACTTTACTTCATCAGTTCACCTCTTCAATTATCTATGCCTAGAACTTTCTATTGTTAATGGTTGTATCCTTTAGTCCCATTGATCTATCGTTGGTCATTTGTGGGCATTCATATAATTTCTTTCCTTCTTTCTTTTTTTGCATCCACAAACATTCAACTGTGTGATTTCCTTTGCTTCCACATTTATAGTAGCACCCCCTAAACACGATTTGTTAGTATCTTTGTACCAAGAGACTCCTCTTCTACTCCTTACATTGAATGTTATTTGCACAATCTTTACGTAATCTCTCTCGTTTTGATTTCAACTATGAGTCGAGTCTTCTTCTTTTCTCCTATGTATCCCTCCTACACCTCATCTCTTTTGTATTGGACTTTCCAATAGAGAATATAACCTCTATCTATAGCATTTGTTTCTCCTGGGAGATAGTTTCTCCTTCATCATCTCTTTGAGCCCTCAGAGCCTGAATACATCTTTTATGATCTTCCTCAACTTCTAGTTTGGTCCTTACACCCTAAAGTTCACTCAATATCCTTTCCAACACTCTCGCTACTATTGTACCCACTACATCTTCTGAACCAACTTGTCTAGGCATGATTCTCTCTTTTGTGCACACAAACACAACCCCCTAGTCATTATATCCTCAGGGATTCTTAGTTCATTTATTTGATGTCCTTTACCCACTTTCTCATAGTGGAGAACAATAGTCTACGAGATACCTTATGTTTGGCATTTTGCTAGCCTTCTCTTTTACAACTCCCTCAATTTATCTCTCCCAAAGTTATTCCCTATCTATGATACCAATTTGACTACAAGAGGATGTGGTTGTAAGGCATCTGTGCCATTTCTCATAGTACATAGTAGATACCCACACATAAAAATAGATATTTTTATGTATCTCAAAGTCCTACGACATCTACAATAAAAGTGTGGCTTGACTACAAAGCTCACATACTCATAAAAAACTATGGTGTAATCCTTATGGACCTTTCTCCAACTGGTTTACTCACCTCTTTCTCTTTCTCTCTCTTTTCTTTGCTAACTCTTTCAAGTTGGCTAACCTCCCTTCTAGCTCTCTACTTAGCCTATATATTTCAATCCCTCTTGAACTGAATATATGAAAAATTTCGCAACCTGTTATCTTCTCACTTGTTCCAATATGAAATTAGATCATTTATTCTCTGAGAAATTGTGTCATCCACAATCTATCCACATGACCATTGTAGTTATGGTCCAACTTATTGTTGTTGAAGAATTTGAACATGGACCACAATCTTTCAACTGTTCCCCATTTCCATTAGGTGGTTGTGCATGGGCCAAGCTCTTAATTATCAAAGCTCCCATTTTCATTAAACCACAACAATTGAACCATCTAGACCACATACTTTAATAGTTTCTAAAGTATTAGGTGTTTGAATTTAAGGTATTTTGTAGAAGTTGATAAAAATTTATTTCATATAACAGGAAATTCAACAGAAGAATCTGAGAAAGATAATTCTTTGGTTGACAGTAGAACAAGCAAAGTATTTTCAACTTTAAACTCTTTCTCCATAATTGATACCACCTATGGAAATGGAATTATTCTAGAAATTCAAGCAAGTTTAATTTATTTTATGTCTTTTTAATTAATTAACTTCAAATTTCACACATCTCGTCATACTGTCGAATGTAACTTCAAACTTCAGGTCCGGAAAACCAATTTCAAATTGCACTCTCTTTCTTCCCACAACTAATGTAGAGCTCTATCAAAAACATTAAAATCTAACTGATGTCATTCTTGTGATTGGCAACTAGCCCACTCAAAGGTATTAAGCCATTTATCAATGTTTGTGGAATGAAACCATGGAAGATTGCATGCAATGGTTCAACTTGAACATAGTATTCCAAACTCAATATTATTTAAATGATATTGTGCAGAACACTTATTAATGGTCCATTAATGTGAAAACACCATTATGACTCAATATTATATGATGAATAAGGGTATCGGGAAAGTCTCCTTAGTTGGATCTTAAACTCAAGTTCTCCTAAGTTTGATATGGCATTGCTTGATGCATGTAGATCCTAATTTTTTGACTGATTGGTTGAAGTAATATTTGTCCTAGGTAGTGTTTGTCCTCAACCTTATTGACAAAGATGACCAAATGAGTTTATTGTGGTGTAAGTGCACCAAGTTGGGGGGCCAAAAGGGGGTCTTAAGTAGACGCATTTTTGTGAAAAATAAAAAACTTCAACTTGTATGAGTTGTTCAAAATAGTTACACTCGAAATTGGAAGATGTAGTATAAATATGAATCGTAGCATTTTGAGTATAGTTTCTAAGCTACTAAATTTTATTGAAAATGGATAAGTTTAAGTGGGTCAAACAACTAAAATACAAATAGGTGCTCCTATTTTTATTAAAAAACATATTAGAGTGACTTTCGTGCCCCCCACCATTTTTTGAGCACCATTGAGTATTTTTAAAACCCTTTGGTAGAAAGATAGCTAGGAGCATCTAGTTTGTGTTAGAATTTTTTTAGATTTTTTTAACAAGTATTTTTTTTTTATGATTTTTCTAGTACATAAATTTTATGTTTTGAAAAATAACGGAGCTCACCGTGCCCCCCTAACTACCTCAAAAAATATCAAAAATTAGATTTTTTTTTTTTTATGTATAGAATTATGCCTAGTTTGTGCTAGTATAATTTTTTTCAATTTCGATGACCCAAACAAAAGATACATGATGAAAGATAGACATATTTAAACTTTAAAAATAGCTATAAAATGCATAGTTATAAAATAAATAATATGGAAACCTTATATTAGTTAAAAAAATTGAAAATTATTTTTTTAGAAAGAAGAAACTCTGCTCTACGTTGTGGTATGATTTTTTTTAAATGAATCAATTGTTTTATTTTGATTTATCATAGAGGAAGTGGCATTTTTACATTTTCTTGCAAAAACACGTTGTTTGTTGTGTTTGTGCAGTCCATGCCTTAGGGTTGGGGATCCAAACCGGATCCCAAGCCTTGAGGCATGTGCTGAAAAGGTAAAAAGCATAATGCATACGTGTTATGCTTTGTTTATATATTGTGGCCCCCAACGTCCCTTTCATCTCTTTCATGGGAATTCTGCATACATTTTGTTTGGTCTACAATTTTCTCTACATTCTTGCATGATTTTTTAGTAGTTCATTTTGTCCCCTACCCCACTAGTTGATTTTTTCTAATCATGGGTGATAAAATTTGAGCTAAGGACAAGAGGAAAGTCAAGAACAAGACACTGGAGCAATTGGAAGAGATGAAAATAAAGAAATTGAAGAGAATGTAAAAACTTCGTGTGCAGGGGCAAGGTACATCTGCTATATCAAATGTAGCTAATGTATTAGAAAATGGGGATGAAATACATAATGAAAATGTAGAGAATAATGATTTTGCAATGAATAATGATATTGAATTGAATGATAATGTTGGTATGGATGAAGAAATTGAAATGAATCCAATTGTTGAACCCTTACCTTAGAATCCAAATGTTAACCCCGAAATTTGTATGAAAACACTGAATGAAGAAATTAACCTTGTAAACAAATCTTCACCTCTAAGAACCTCTCCTTCCATTTTGTGAAGAAAACCAATTCACTTAATTGAAATTGATGAAAACATTATAAAACCAATGCCTAACAAAATGTCTAAAAGAAATGCGAGAAGAAAAGCTAGTGGAATTTGGGATAATTACTTTGAGAATTTAAATGACACACAAAGATGTCAATTATTTGTTACATTGATGAAATTAATTAATATGAGACCTATAATGAAGACCCTGGGGTTAAGAATATCTAATGTTGTTGATCAAAATGCGTCAATTATTGAAAACATACATAAAGCATACCAAATTATAGGTGGAAAAGACGCGCCAAAGATAGTAATGATACACAACATGCACCTACTAATTGTATAGTAAGTGATCAAATAATTAATAAACGCTTGATTAGAAAAACAAGCAGTGCTTTGAAGCTAAACAGAAAAACACTAATGAAAGCAATAGAGAGACGTAAACGTCTTGAATCAGCAATAACACTGACTATTGGGCTTTCTCTAGCAAACTTCCATAAAAAGACAAGAATACATTTGATATTCTAAAAGAATTAATTGTAAAATTTTGGAATGAGAACACAAGGGTGTCACCGAATAGAAGAGATACAGTAAAAAGAAGAATAGGTTCTCGTAATCATGAATCATGTGCAAAAACATTTCTTAGATATGACTCAAACACAATTGTTCTCTAAGTTTAAGAATGAAAATCCACAAATTAACATTAGCCAAAGATTATTTGAAATGAGCAAACCCTTTTATGTGAAAATCAATCACTCACGTACCACTTGTTGTTGCAGGCATCATGTTGAATTTTCAATGCATTATGATGTTTTTTTTCAAATACGTCGTGTTTTGCATATTGACATCATGTTGCAGGAGTGTGGATTAAATGTCCCACCAAAATCTTCAAGGGAATTTATTCCTACAATATTTTGTGAAAAATCAACTAGACAAATTTTTATAACAAAGAATGTTTGGATAGAACGTGTAATGTATGTGGTGGCTTGCCAAATCTGAAAAGTTGTAGCCATGAGGAGAATACATATTCAATAGGAAAATAATTGGTTGATTTCACCAAATATAAATCAGTGGCATATCAATTAAAAGATGGAAAAGAATCTAAGATGTATGAGCTTGTTACAAAACAATTACCTGTATCAGAATATATGGTCAAATTCAGAGAGAAAATATTTTATGAGTATGCAAGGCACACACATAGAGCTCGATGGTTGGATGAACAATTCAAGTTAAGAAAGAACACATTCCCACTTGGTACTATTGTTTTAGTAGTTGACTTCACAAATAATTACACATTGCAGCCACAAATGGAGGTTCAGTCTCAATATTATAACTCAATGCAAGTTGTTATTTTCGTGCATATAGCATTCATGCACTCTCCAGAAAGCACTGAGAAAGATCAAAAATATTAAGAGAGTATCATTTCTACATCAATGATGATCGGACACATTCTACATAATATGTATAAGGGTGTTTCCAGTGTTTTATGTGAACTTGAATGAGAGGAACATTAGTTTTGATCAACATTACATTTGGTCGATACAACTACACATCACAATTCAAGAATGCATGGATGTTTTATTGGCTAAGCAGATGCACAAAGAAACAAATGTACAACATATCTGGAGTTTTACTGAGGCGAGGCATGGCATGGAAAAGGAGAAAAGGAGTTTCAATAAACACACATCAAGGATCACAAACAATGTGATGGTAGCTTGGAGTAGTAACTCTGATGAATGCAAAAACATGTTGTGTGTGATTCAGCTATGAGCCTCACCACTCAATTTAAAAAAAAGGCTTGGATACATGTTACTTGGAATCATACTTGTGACTATGGTATGTGTGTACTACTAGGTATATTTATGTATTTGATAGTTGTAGAAGTAGAAAAGTAGAGGAGGATACATAATGAAAATGTAGAGAATAATGATTTTGTAATGAATAATGATTTTGCAATGAATAATGATATTAAATTAAATGATAATGTTGGTATGGATGAAGAAATTGATATGAATCCAATTGTTGAACTTTTACCTGAGAATCCAAATGTTAACCCCGAAATTTGTATGAAAACACTGAATGAAGAAAGTAACCTTGTAAACGAATCTTCACCTCTAAGAACACCTCCTTCCATTTTGCAAAGAAAACCAATTCACTTAATTGAAATTGATGAAAACATTATAAAACCAATGCCTAACAAAATGTCTGAAAGAAATGTGAGAAGAAAAGCTAGTGGAATTTGGGATAATTACTTTGAGAATTTAAATGACACACAAAGATGTCAATTATTTGTTACATTGATGAAATTAATTAAGATGAGACCTATAATGAAGACCCTGGGGTTAAGAACATCTGATGTTGTTGATCAAAATGCGTCAATTTTGAAAACATACATAAAGCATACCAAACTGTAGGTGGCAAAATACGCACCAAAGATAGTAATGTTACACGGCATGCACTTACTAATTGTATAGTAAGTGATAAAATAATTAATAAATGCTTGATTAGAAAAACAAGCAGTTGCTTTGAAGCTAAATAGAAAAACACTAATGAAAGCAATATAGAGACGTAAACGCTTGAGTTGAGTCATTCAATAACACCGACTATTGGGCTTTCTCTAGAGACTTTCATGAAAAGACAAGAATACATCTGATATTCTAAAAGAATTAATTGTAAAATTTTGGAATGAGAACACAAGGGTGTAACCAAATAGAAGAGATACAATAAAAAGAAGAATAGGTTCTTGTAATCGTGAATCGTGTGCAAAAATTTCTTAGATATGACTCAAACACAATTGTTCTCTAAGTTTAAGAATGAAAATCCACAAATTAACATTAGCCAAAGATTCTTTGAAATGAGAAAACCCTTTTATGTGAAAATCAATCACTCACGTACCACTTGTTGTTGCAGGCATCATGTTGAATTTTCAATGCATTATGATGTTTTTTGTCAAATACGTCGTGTTTTTGCATACTGACATCATGTTGCAGGAGTGTGGAATAAATGTCCCACAAAAATCTTCAAGGGAATTTATTCTGACAATATTTTGTGAAAAATCAACAAGACAATTTTTTATAACAAAGCATGTTTGGATGGAATGTGCAATGTATGTGGTGGCTTGCCAAATTTGAAAAGTTGTATCCATGAGGAGAGTACATATTCAATAGGAAAAGAATTGGTTGATTTCACTAAATATAAATCGGTGGCATATCAATTAAAAGATGGAAAATAATCTAAGAGGTGTGAGCTTGTTAGAAAACAATTACCTGTATCAGAATATATGGTCAAATTCAGAGAGAAATTTTTTATGAGTATGCAAGGCACACACATAGAGCTCGATGGTTGGATGAACAATTCAAGTTAAGAAAGGACACATTTCCACTTGGTACTATTTTTTCAGTAGTTGACTTCACAGAGAATTACACATTGCAGCCAAAAATGGAGGTTCAGTCTCAATATTATAACTCAGTGCAAGTTTCTATTTTCATGCATATAACATTCATGCACTCTCCTAAAAGCACTGAGCAAGATCAAAAATATTAAGAGAGTATCATTTCTACATCATTGATGATCGGACACATTCTACAAATATGTACAAGGGTGTTTCCAGGTGTTTTATGTGAACTTGAATGAGAGGGACATTAGTTTCGATCAACATTACATTTGGTCGACAACTACACATCAAAATTCAAGAATGCATGGATGTTTTATTGGCTAAGTTAGGATGCACAAAGAAAAACAAATGTACAACATATCATGATTTTTACCGAGGAAGGGCATGGAAAAGGAGAAAAGGAGTTTCAATAAACACACATCAAGGATCACAAACTGTGATTGTAGCTTGGAGTAGTAACTTGGACGAATGTAAAAAACATGATGTGTGTGATTCAGCTATGAGCCTCACCAGCTCAATTTTAAAAAAAGGCTTGGATACATGTTGCTTGGAATCATACTTGTGACTATGGTATGTATGTACTACTAGGTATATTTATGTATTTGATAGCTGTAGAAGTAGAAAAGTAGAGGGAGGATGAATTGTTGGTTATTGTGGTCATGACAAGAAATTTATGGCTTGATGTAGGTGGCCACATATGACATCTTTTTATGGGATTTATATTAACTTGGTAACTTTGATTCCTTGCAATGTGACTGAGCATTTTGGTGTGATATGGAGGATTGAAACTTTAATTATTCATATTTTCTCATATAATGAATCATGAGATGATTACATACATAAGAAATGATCTCAAACATCTAATAAGATGCAATAATTATGTGTCCTTGAAAGAAGAGATGAGAATGTTGTAATGCAGGGGTCAAAAGTTTGAAGCTCTTCAATACTAACATGGAAAAATTGTATTGATACTAAGTGTGCATGACATGTTTTTCAATGCAAATGCTTGGACTATTTATACTAGGTGCATGACATGTTTTTGTATATCATGCATTGATTTTGCATGGAATGAATGTGAGTCATAGAAGTGGGTGGATGAATGGACTTGTAGACCTCTAATTCCACTCGACACACATCAAGTTCCATGAGCATTATAACTTGTAGGGTCTTCAGATCAAATGAAAACATCACCTGACTTTGACCAAGTCTCTAATTTAGTGCAACAAGGTACATACATATATGTACATGCCATGTTTTAGATTTATAAATTATTAAATGGTCAACTCTTAATGTATTTTTAAATTGACTAAACAATTTTACTTTGTGATACATAGGGCACATTTTACAGTTATTGCGATGGAATTTAACAAAGAGGGAACAAACTACTTCTTGTCTCGTTGTGTAGAGGGGAAAAAATTGACTTCCATAGTCATTGATGGTGAAGACCTTGAGTATCCCACTGGGTCAGTGGTAGTCACTGGAACTTGGCTTCGATGATATCCTATCAAAAAATCAAACATTTGGTTGTTTGAAGACTATGAAGTACATCGGAAGATACTTCACTATTCACATTTGGTCCTTGCAACAAATATTAAATTGATCAAATATCGAGGTCGACCATCAAACAAGAATCATGGAAGGTTCATGAATCAGATCATGAAGCAATTCTTGCTACTGTCAAGAATAGAGTTGATCCTTGTGGTTCATTGGATTGAATTTGCAAAGGTATGTTCTTCATGAATTTAATTTGAATATTTACTTAAATGATTTTGTTTAAATTTTGTATGATTTAAAATTCTATTTAATTGCTTACTAACATGTTTATGTAGGTTAGTGGTGCCAAAAAAATTCCACCTTCACGTGGTTGGCACTATCGTGAGAAATTTATTATTCTCAAAGCCAAGTGAAGCTAAGAGAAATTAAATATTAGAAAGGAAAAACAAATAGAAATTCACATTTCACCACCTATATTGTAAAAATATCTTATTAAAATTCTCATTTCACCACCTATATTGTATGAACCACCTATATTATTTAGGTGATTGGCAATGGACAACCTTACACTGACTCAGTATGAATGGAGATGGAGAAAACTAGGAGAGGATTTTGTAGAGGGATTCAACATGGAGGTTTTGGATCTGACGAGACGTCTCTAGGTGCCACGGAGTCCGAGAAATCACATGTCAAAGATATAACGTGTTTTGGCCTCGGGATCTTAAGAGACTACGCCCGAATGAGGTAGCCCGAAAGCATGGGAGCGTAGGGAACCAAAAAAATCCTCCATTAGCATTCACCTGGCCACCCCGATGTGTTGGCATAGTTGGTTTGGTCCCACAAGCTATCGTTTGCAAAATACAACATCTAGCAGCCTTACACTGACTCAGACTACACTATTTGGAGCATTTACAAACAATAGGACAACGAGAGAACCGAATGGATATGGAAAAAATTGCTAGATTATTTCATAGAAGGCTTCAACATGGAGGTTTCAGATCTGACAAGACGTCTCTAGGTGCCACGGAGTCTGAGAAATCACTCGTCAAGATATAGCGTGTTTTGACCTCATGGCTCTTAAGGGACTACGCCCATGAGGTATCCCGAAAGAGACGGGCAGCGTAGGGAAACAAAAAAAAGTCCTCTACTAGCATTCACTAGGACATCCAAACATGTTGGCCTAGACGGTTTGCTCCCACACGAGCTTCCGTTTGCAAACTATAGCGTCTAAGCACCTACTGTTTGACTCGGACTATTGTATTTCGTGCCTTTGCAAACAATAGGACAATGAGAGAACCGAATGGAGATGGAGAAAACCATGAGATATTTCATAGAGGGATTCAACATGGAGGTTTCAGATTTGACGAGATGTCTCTAGGTGCCATGGAGTCTAAGAAATCACCCATCAAAGATATAGCGTGTTTTGGCCTCATGGCTCTTAAGGGACTATGCCGAGACGGGTAGAGGTAGCCCAAGCATGGGTAGCATAGGAACCAAAAAAATCCTCCATTAGCATTCACTAGGCCATCCGGACGTGTTGGCCTAGATGGTTTGGTCCCACAAGCTACCATTTGCAAAATATAGCATCTAACAGCCTTACTAACTTTCGAGACTACACTATTTGGAGTGTTTGCAAACAATAGGACAACGAGAGAACCGAATGGAGATGGAGAAAACCGCTATAGAATTTCATAGAGGGCTTGAATATGGAGGTTTTGGATCTAACGAGACATCTCTAGGTGCTACGGAGTCTGAGAAATCACCCGTCAAAGATATAGCGTGTTTTGACCTCAGGGCTCTTAAGGGACTACGTTCGAGCGAGGTAGCTAAAGCACAAGCACAAGAGCGTAGGGAACCAAAAAAACCTCCACTAGCATTCACTAGGCATCCATACATGTTGGCCCAGACGGTTCGGTCCCATGAGCTTCCGTTTGCAAACTATAGCATCTAGCAAGCCCTACACTAACTTAGACTGCAGTATTTCATGCCTTTACAAATAATAGGACAACGAGAGAACCGAGTGGAGATGGATAAAAACACAAGAGCCTTTCATAGAGGGCTTCAACATGGAGGTTTTAGATCTGACGAGATGTCTCTAGGTGCCATGCAGTCTGAGAAATCACCCATCAAATATATAGTGTGTTTTGGCCTCACGGCTCTTAAGGGACTACGCCCGAGACAAGGTAGCCCAAAAGCACGGGTAGCATAGGGAACCAAAACAAATCCTCCGTTAGTGTTCACCAGGCCATCCAGATGTGTTGGCCCACATTTCAGTCCCATAAGCTACCATTTGCAAAATACAACATCTAGCAGCCTTACACTGACTCAGACTACACTATTTAGAGTGTTTGCAAACAATAGGACAACAAGAGAACCAAATGGAGATGGAGAAAACCACTAGAAGATTTCATGTAGATGGCTTCAACATGGAGGTTTCAGATCTAACGAGACATCTCTAGGTGCCACGGAGTCTGAGAATCACCCATCAAGATATAGTGTGTTTTGGCCTTAGGGCTCTTAAGGGACTACGCCTGCATTTAGGTAGCCAAAGCAAGGGTAGCATAGGGAACCAAAACAAAGCCTCCACTAGCATTCACACATGAAATAGTGTAGTTTGAGTCAATGTAAGGCACTAGATGTTGTATTTTGCAAATGGTACCTTGTGGGACCGAACCAACTACGCCAACACGTCCAGATGGCCTGGTGAATGCTAGTAGAGGATTTGTTTTGGTTCCCTACGCTTGCCCGTGCTTTCGGATACCTTGTTCGGTGTAGTCTCTGTTGTCCACTCAAAATTCCCTACTCTTAAGGAGGTGAAAATTTTAAAAATTTGATTTTGGGTGTCTTCTCTTTGTACTCCATGTTAAAAGTCGACAATTTGGGAAAATCTATGTTTTTGGGTCATTTTGTGTGTTTTTCTAGGCTGTTTGATATTTTGTCCCGCGTGTCCCAAGTTCAAATGGGCACTCTGTTCCCGATCGCCGTTCCCGAAGTTGTTCCATTTTCGGACCCATCAATTTCTCGTGCCAAATGTCCCAAGTCCAATCGGGCAAGTTGTTCCATTTTCGGTTTGAATCACCCGAACCACGTACTTGTGCTTTCACATCCCAAATGTCCCAAGTTCAATCTGAAAAGTTGTTCCATTTTCACCTAATCTGCCAAGTCACGTGTTTCACGCACTTTTGTCCCGCACATTCCAAAAGACATTTGTGCGTCTTTTCCCTGCTTAACTGATCGCTCGAGCCGCGTGTTTGCCGATTCGCGTCTCACTTGTCCCGCATGTCCCAATTTCAAATGGGCAAGTTGTTCCATTTTCGGCCGAATCACCTGAGTCGCGTACTTCACGCACTTTCGTTCCACATGTCCCAAAAGACATTTGTGCGTCTTTTCCCCGCTTCGCCCGAATCGCCCGAGCCGCGTGTTTCGCGCATTCGCGTCTCACATGTCCCAAATGAACCAAGTGCCATTCGTGCTTATTTTTCCCGCTCTACCCGAATATCTTGCTTATTCAAATTGGTAAATGCGCATTCATTATCTTTCTCTCTCCTAAATGGCTATATTATGAGTGAACCCCCTATGCATTTTTCACGCTGCTTCCATGCTATCCTTTGCTCGAGCCCTTGCAATCTAAAATCCTGCGCGTGTATCCCTTCCCTCTGTAATTCCTTCCCGAGTTTAGTGTGCGGCTCTACCCTCCGAATTACTATCAATATGAAGATCAAATGTCAGGGACAGTGAAGCTCATCATCTTGATTTTGGTGACTTTTTGGTCGAGGATGGCTGATGCAGACCCTACACCAACGGCGCAGATGATTCTATCATACTCATGTCAAGTTTGATAAGGAAATGGAGAAGTGCCCCGGATTTTGGGCTCAGTCTACAGCCAGCACGTCAAGTCCCTCGTGGCAGAGACATAACCGAGGCATTGAAGAGATTCAGGCAGCGAATTTTGAAGTCAGTGGGTCCCTCCCATTCATAACCACCTGTCTTCTTCTCCTTATTCTTCTCTTCTTTTCTAATTCTTTTTCTCGGATTCATTGTAATTAATTGAGGTATTGCGATTGGCAATCCTTAACTAATCTTTAGTTAAAAGAAGTGTTAGTGCAAAATCACAAGACCCCTGGACGCACATCGTGGCTTCTAGGTTGATGTTCGGGCATCCAAAGGTGATTGCAAAACATGGAAACCTCTCTCCAAGCGTGGACTTGTGAAACCGAGAGAGGAATCTCCGAGAGAAGGCATTCTCCCCCCTAAACTACCCCACAAGCTATTCCAGTGCGGAAAGCTAATCTAATCCTAATCTAACCATGCCAAGGAGACGAGAGAGAGAGAAAGGAAAAAAAAACAACAAAAAGCTTGCACTAAAACGGTGATACACCGAGAGAAGGAGAATGTTGAACATCTATCAAAGTCTGCCATGGGACAAAGAGAGGTGAGCAATGGGAAGGATGGACAGATGCATCACAGCCCAAGGATAGATTTCACACAAAAATGTCCCAAAACTCCATGAACACGGCACTGGACACTGCAATGAACATTCAAACATGCACAAATACCTGCAATGAAGAGAGGCAAGAAGAAAACAAGCAAAAAAAAACGAGCAAGGATGGACAGATGCATCACAAAACACTTTTTGTTGCTTCAAAAGTTTGCACAGAACATCATTTCATTAATAAGAGGCAAAAAACGCCATTACAGAGTAGGGAGGAGGTTCGAACTCCATTTTCAACCCTAGAGAACAAAAGAAGGGAGGGCGAGTAGAAAGAATGAACAACTTCAAAATGAGCCAAAACTGGCTTTTACATTGCATGGGTCGAACCCAGGGGACAAAAACGTAGGAAAACGTGCAAGCCCATTCCTCATTGACTGCAGATGCATAAAAACGGCATGGGATACCTTTCCAACCCATACCCTGCCATCTTTGACCGATTTTGGAGGAGAATGTGACCCATTTGTATTAATTTGGCCGCTAAAATGTCACTTCTGGCCGTGCAGAAGAAGAATGCGACCCATTAGCATTAAAGCGGGTTGTTGAAAGGTCGCCGCCATTACCACACGTCGAGCCGTTTCTCGATTTTCTCTCTTTATACTTCACCAAAACTCGAGATTGATCCCAGAATCATGTAGAGCATCTCAACAGCTTTCCGTTGATATAAAGAACGTGGAAATCCGAGCTCGGATCAAAAGATATGACGATTTGAAGAAATTAGGCAAAAATGGATTTGAAAAGCTATTCCCGCGCTTCACCATCCGGACGACACGTGTCATGTGTTGATTGGCTGAGCAATGTCTTTAGTCCGCCGGGTTCGGGATTCTCCTTTGCATTTGCATGTTTTCCTCCCATGATTTTCTCGACTTGTTTCCCCGATCAGGAAACCCGATTTGCCTTGATATCGGGTTCTCCAACCCTTCCGACATGCCTTTGATGTCGGATTTTCTGGCACCTCCGACATGTTTCTTTGACCTGCTTTCCCGACTTTGAAACCCGATTTGCCTTGTTTTCCCGCCACCACAGGACACGTGGCATGCATTGATTGGTCGACAGGGGCGCGGGGACTTCTTCTACTTTTAACTTTTTGGCTTAACTCGGCCAAATTTTCTAACTCTTCCCCGAGCTCCGCACTTCCCTGCTCCATTGGACACGTGTCCAATTCCTATTGGCTCGGGCTGACCCCTCAAAACTCTCCCTTTGACTTTTTGACCTTTCTCCTTGATGACACGTGGCGTCTTTTGGTTGGCTTTTCGGCTCCTTCGCTTCCTTCGTGTACTTCGCGTTCATTTGTCCCGACGTCCCATTTGCCTTTGGGCCGTTTGGGACAATTTCGCCGATTCGGCCGGTTCAAGCGTCCATTTGTCCCGGACGTCCCATTTGATTTTGGACCCTCTGGACCTTTTTCGCCCGGTTCGGCCGGTTCGCGCCTTTTCGGCCCTCTTAACCCAAGCAGTTAGTCGATTTTCTCTCGGTCGAACCGGCATTTCGCGCCCGCCGCGCTTTCCCGGCCCATTTGTCCCATTTGATTTTGGGCCCTCTGACCTTTTTTTCGCCTTGGTTCGGCGGTTCGCGCCTTTTCGCCCATTTGTCCCAAATGCTACGTTGAGAGGACTTAGCCAATTTTCACACTTTTTCCTGGATGCGTCCCTCTTTATTGCGACAACCTACTTGCCTTTCTGCAACCTTTTTTTTTTTTTTTTTTTTGCATTTTCTCGAGCTTGCTCTTTTCCTCTTGACAGGGGAGTTAGACAAATATGAGGGGACTCTAGCAACATGATTTTTGGCCCCGAATCAATCAATTTTCCTGGGACTTGAATATTCTGATGCATGTTATCAAAATTACCCTGGGGGGGTGAATTTTGGATAACAGTTTGGCGACTCAGTGGGGTCATCTGCCTGCTAGATGAAAAGACCAGTAGCCTGAAGCAATCCATTGGGCATGGAGTCATAAGCAAGCCTGAAAACTGATCTGAACCTTGAAAATCTCCCTCTGAGCCACTTGGAAACCCATTGAACCTGGAGTGTCTTCACCAAGATGCCACTGAAATGAACTGTGCAAGAGCAGAACCAGCAACACCAAAACTATGTACAAAACTGAAAATCATACATGCCCCAAATGGAACATGCAGAGTGTGCACAAGCACTTCTTCTGCTGAAAGCAAACCTAGCTACTCTACTCTAACTGGAAGCAAAGGCAAGCTAAACAAACCTGCAACTAGTTGTGAGAAATAGCTTCCTTTCTTCAAAATTGGCAGCCATGCAATTGATTTGGCACTGATCATGGCTGTTTGGATGGATGGAAAATCAACAAGAAGCTGGTCTTCTATCCAAATCATCAAGGTATCAACTAAAAAATCCAATACCTCTTTTAGTTGCTCTGCATTTGGATTGGAGAGGTATGGCAGCTGATCCTTGGTACTTTGTAGCTCATCCTCATGCTCGGAAAGCAAGCATGGTTTGTGGCTTCTCCTTTGGCTCCAATGAAGCCAAATACCTGATTGGGCAAGGTATGGTCCTTTGAGTATGCCCATTGCTGTGATTTTCAACTCCAAGAATGGAGTCTTCTTGTAGACCTTGAATGGATGGTGTGGAAGCAATGGTAGAACCCTTCTGCCCTTTCTCTTCCTCCAATGAAGAACAGGGAAGATTAGAATCTTCCAATTTTGATTCCAAAGGGCTGCTATAAGATGCAGGCTGCTGCAAATGAATGCTGTCCTCCATGACAGCAGGCTCTGGTGTTTGGAATGTGGATGATGAAAGAGAGAATGGTGAAAACTCAACCGGCTCTTCTCCATCAAAACAGTCCTCCAAATCTGACAGGTAAACTGCCTCATTGCTGTGCTGCTGCTCGTATTCAACTTCCTCCGTGGTGTCCTCTTGATGTGCAACCTGACCACCATGGTTTGCTTCACTCTCCAATATTGAGTTTGAGAGATCAAACTCCTCTTCATTACTAGAACTTGAGAGAGGTGAAGTAGAAAGAAGAACTGAAGGTTCTCCTGTAGCCTGCTTTGTGCTCAAAGCCCTTGGATCTGCACTTTTCTCCTCCACAGCTAGAATGTGCTCCTCTTCTTTTGGATTTGGAGCAGCTTCTCCTTCCTCCAATGTTTGAAGACAATCTTGCTCTTGATTGAACTCCTCCTCCAGCATGAAGTTTGTCAAGTCAAACTCTTCAATTTGTTGCTCTAGAGGACAAGTTGGGACTGCAAGATCTTCTTCTCAACAAAATCAGTCCTCACCACCATTTGTTCAACCTTAGCCTCTTCTGTAGGCTTAACCATCAAGGGGATCTTTGTCATCCCAAATTTGGTAGCCCAAACCTTCAAGTCATCTGTCATTTCTTTTCTGTTGGGCTCCTCTTCCTGCTGTCCTTGATGACTGATTTTTTCAATTCCTTCTTCCCCATATGAAATTGGGAATGCAAGAGGAATGGGCTGAAACTCAACTGATTTTACAATTTTTTGTGGTGGTGGAGGCAGTGAAACCTCTTGTTTCTTTGGAGGAGGGGGTATTTCTGTTAGCTCTTGTGGAGGGGATGACTGTTTGGAAGGGAAAAGGAAAGAAGAATCGAGATGAGGTGGAAGACTGGGGGGTGGAGAAATGGATTCAACATTTGGGACAGCAGATGGAGAGTTTAAATGAGATGGTGCAACTTGAGAAAGAGAAAGACCAGATGATGGTGTAGAACCTACCCATTGACAAGGTTGTTCAACAACAAGTGCATAGGCCTCTATTCCTGCTATCCATTGTGCAAGTTGGGGCAGCATCTTTATCATGAAGTCCAGCTTCTCCTGAGGGCTGAAGTGTCTTGGAAAAAGGCCTCCCCATGGACAAGGAGTCCTGCAACCAATTCTGAAAGCTCTCATTTGAGCTGTTGCTCTGCACTGCACCATCCCCACCTCCATCTTTTGAATTTTCTCCAACAGACCAGCATCTTGGATCTGATGGTCTTCATTGTATGCATACTCTTGCTCTTGGAAAGCTCCATAGCCAAACTGACTTTGGCACTGCTGCTCATATGGGTATGCATACTGATCTTGAATCTGCTCAAAATGCTGATTTGGAGGATTTGTAAAATGTGTTGGAGGTGTGATATACTGCTGTTGGAAATGTGAGTTCCATGATGGAAATGAAGTCATGATTGCACAACTTCATAGAATGAAAGAATGATGGAAGAGATGGAAGGAAGAATGGATGAAAATGGATGGAAACGAATGGAAAGGAAGGTCTGCAACTTCAGAGATGGGTTGTTGACCAGATGGAGTCGCCAGATGTGTTTGCAAGTGCCTCCAAAGGCTGAAATCTTCACGAGAACACATCAACTGCAAAAGATGAAGTGAAAGACCTCTAAAGTCCCACCGGGCATGCCAAAACTGTTAGTGCAAAATCACAGCACCCCTGGACGCACATCAGGCTTCTAGGTTGATGTTCAGGCATCCAGTGTGATTGCACAACATGGAAACCTCTCTCCAAGCGTGGGACTCGTGAAACCGAGAGAGGAATCTCCAGAGAAGGCTGGTTCCTGCTCCTAAACTACCTGCCACAAGCTATTCCAGTGCAGGAAAGCTAATCTAATCCTAATCTAACCATGCCAAGGAGACAGAGAGAGAGAGAAAGGAAAAAAAACAAAAGCCTGCACTAAAACGGTGATACACCAGAGAAGGAGAATGTTGAACATATATCAAAGCTCACATGGGACAAAGAGAGGTGAGCAATGGGAAGGATGGACAGGATGCATCACGAGGCCCAAGGATAGATTTCACACAGAAAATGTCCCAAAACTCCATGAACACAGCTCCAGACCTGTAATGAACATTCAAACATGCACAAATACCTGCAATGAAGAGAGGCAAGAAGAAAACAAGCAAAAAACGAGCAAGGATGGACAGATGCATCACAAAACACGTTTTTGTTGCTTCAGAAGTTTGCACAGAACATCATTTCATTAATAAGAGGCAAAAACGCCATTACAGAGCAGGGAGGAGGTTCGAACTCCATTTTCAACCCTAGAGAAGAAAAGAAGGGAGGGCAGAGCAGAAAGAATGAACCACCACTTCAAAATGAGCCAAAACTGGCTTTTACATTGCATGGGTCGAACCCAGGGGACAGAAACGTAGGAAAACGTGCAAGCCCATTCCTCATTGACTGCAGATGCATAAAAACGGCATGGGATACCTTTCCAACCCATACCCTGCCATCTTTGACCGATTTGGGAGGAGAATGCGACCCATTTGTATTAATTTGGCCGCTAAAATGTCACTTCTGGCCGTGCAGAAGAAGAATGCGACCCATTAGCATTAAAACGGGTTGTTGAAAGGTCGCTTCTGGCCATTACCACACGTCAGAGCCGTTTCTCGATTTTCTCTCTTCAGACTGCACCAAAACTCGAGATTGATCCCAGAATCATGTAGAGCATCTCAACAGCTTTCCGTTGATATAAAGAACGTGGAAATCCGAGCTCTGGATCAAAAGATATGACGATTTGAAGAAAACAGGCAAAAAATGGATTTGAAAAGCTATTCCCGCGCTTCGCCATCTGGACGACACGTGTCATGTGTTGATTGGCTGAGCAATGTCTTTAGTCTGTCGGGTTCGGGATTCTCCTTTGCATTTGCATGTTTTCCTCCCATGCTTTTCCGACTTGTTTCCCCGATCAGGAAACCCGATTTGCCTTGATGTCGGGTTCTCCAACCCTTCCGACATGCCTTTGATGTCGGATTTTCTGGCACCTCCGACATGTTTCTTTGACCTGCTTTCCCGACTTTGAAACCCGATTTGCCTTGATTTTTCCGCCACCTGGGACACGTGGCATGCATTGATTGGTC
The DNA here is from genome assembly GCA_018340775.1 of Taxus wallichiana var. yunnanensis. Lineage (NCBI taxonomy): Eukaryota > Viridiplantae > Streptophyta > Pinopsida > Cupressales > Taxaceae > Taxus > Taxus wallichiana. The sequence goes on from CM031243.1 coordinate 666,282,757, forward strand.
GACAGGGGCGTGGGGACTTCTTCGACTTTTAACTTTTTGGCTTAACTCAGCCAAATTTTCTAACTCCTCCCCGAGCTCCGCACTTCCTTGCTCCATTGGACACGTGTCCAATTCCTATTGGCTCGGGCTTACCCCTCAAAACTCGCCCTTTGACTTTTTGACCTTTGTCCTTGATGACACGTGGCGTCTTTTGGTTGGCTTTTCGGCTCCTTCGTTTCCTTCGTGTACTTCGCGTTCATTTGTCCCGGACGTCCCATTTGCCTTTGGACCGCTTGGGACAATTTCGCCGATCCGGCCGGTTCGCGTCCATTTGTCCCGGATGTCCCATTTGATTTTGGGCCCTCTGGACCTTTTTCACCCGGTTCGGCCGTTCGCGCCTTTTCGGCCCACTTAACCCAAGCTTAGTCGATTTTCTCTCGGCCGAACCGGCATTTCGCCTTGCCGTCGCGTACTCCAACCCATTTGTCCCATTTGATTTTGGGCCCTCTGGACCTTTTTCGCCTGCCCTTCGGCCGGTTCGCGCCTTTTCGGCCCATTTGTCCCAAATGCTACGTTGAGCAGGACTTAGCCAATTTTCACACTTTTTCCCCGGATCAACCTACTTGCCTTCTACAACCTTTTTTTTTTTTTTTTTTTTTTTTTTTCTCGAGCTTGCTCTTTTCCTCTTAGACAGGGGAGTTAGACAAATATGAGGGGGACCCTAGCAACATGATTTTTGGCCCCCGAATCAATCAATTTTCACAGGACTTGAATATTTCGATGCATGTTATCAAAATTACCCGTGGGGGTGAATTTTGGATAACAAGAAGTAGTTCTGAAAAGAGTAACTGATTTGTAAGCTATATAATGGCCTCTTCACGCCATTTTGAAGGGAGGAAGAACTTGGCTTATTTTCTGAAAGTGTAAATAGATCATAAAGAAATCAATACAGAAGGGCTTTTCATTCTTTGTCTATCTGATCTCTTTTATCCCTAAGCTTTCATTTAATTTTGTGAAGATCATTTGTCTGTGTTATGTCAAGAAACTTTGTGTTCTGGCAGATGTTATTTACAGAACTTTGTGTCTTTAAATTCCATCTTATTTATATGATACAAATGATCTTGTTTCAATTCACTGTAACTTCGCATACATAAAGAATTACTCTGTTATCTATAATTTTGCATGTTGCCTTTCTGACTCATTCTCATATTCTCATTCCTCAGTCCTTTTGTAATTGATGATATTTATAGAAAACACTTTCGTAATATCCAAGTTCAACCAGAAAATCATGTTTTGTATATTTGTAAATAGGTTTGTTTCTGAATAAGGGAACCTCTCCCATTAAAGAGGAGGGACTTCTTGTCCCCTGACTATTGCTCTTCGTAAAGTCCTATTTGATGACCAACAGTTTTTGGTGACTCCGCTGGGGAAAATCATATTCCAGTTTATGTAATTTTTGATCATCCTTTGATCTGGCGACTCCACGTTTTACTCGAGGGAGAAGGGCCCTTGGTATTGAAGATTCTCAGTTTCAGCTTTTGGAGCAGCAGGGTTTTCCTTTCCCTTCAACAAGAAATAGAAAGACTCGTTCGACAAGCACTCCACCTGTTCAAGATAGAATTCCTATGGGTGGTATTCCTTGAGCCGATTAGTCCTAATCTTCGAGCTTTGATTCTTTACGGTGTTCATGGTTCCTCTCCAAGCCATTTTTCCAAGAATGGCGATCTTGTTATCAAAAATTCACCCCCGGGTAAATTTTGATAACATGCATTCAATTCTCAAGTCCCAAGCAAATAGATTGAGTTAGGGAAAAAGTCATGTTTCAGGGTCCCCTTAGATTTTTTCTAACTCCCTGTCCTAGAAGAAGAGAGCAAGTTAAGAGAAAAGGTGAAAAAATTACAGAAAACAAGCTCGGGCTAGAAAAAATCATGAAAAATGGCTAAGTCCTAGTCCTCGCATCAGTCGGGACATGAGGGACATCGGCGCGAACCAGGCCGAAAGGCTACAGGCGGTGCAGTAGCATTTGGGACAAGTTGGGATGTCGGGACACGTGGGGCGGAAAATCAGGCCAAAAAAGGGAAAAAATTTGACTAATCTGTTGAAAGCAGGCGATGCAGGACATCTGGGCGATTGAGTACGCGGAGGAGACGCGAGTCGGCCAAAAAAGACTTAAGGCAGCTGGAAGCAGTTGGGCGAAGGTACATGAAATACGCGAACCCGAGCGAGATCGGCTAAAATGAGAACTTTCATACCAGGACAGTTAGGACAAAAAATACGTGAACCAGCCGTAGAACCGGGTGAATCGGAAGAATTTGTCCCAGCGATCCCAGAGACAAGCGGACAAAGTACGCGGCGGAGTGGGAGTTCGAAGTCTGAGGACTTTCATCTTTGGGATGGGCGAAAGGGATGCGTGGGGCGTGAAAAGCCGAAGGGCCGAAGTTTGAGACGTTCGGAAACTGGCCATAACTTTTGACTCGACTCCGATTTTCATAAAATTGGACTTTACGGACATCCGGACGAAAGGGACAAAAACGTGGATTTATTATTTTTGATGAGGGTAGATATATTTAAATAAGAGAAATATATTCGGCTCCAGATCGAGTTAATGCTCATTCCCGTCGAATGACGAAAAACGCTGCTTGGACCCAAAATAGCTGCCCGCACTCAGAAGGCCATAACTTTTGCATTTCTCAATGAAATCACACAAAATTGGTACCGTTGGAATCGTGGTTCTGAGCCCGATGCACAAAAATCAATAAATTCCATATTTGATGAGAAATTGATTGATATTTTTAAGAAAACGTGGCCGGGTTCATAACAGTGTTTTATTTGGTAGTTGAGAGTGCAATTAAGAGGCATGGTCATCATTCTTTCTCTGCTGCAGCACATGGGACAGTATGGGGAGCCTTTTTCAAGTAATGTATAATCATTTCACTCCATTTAATACCTCTTACAGGTGGTTGAAGGACAGATTTCGGGATTTCCATTTTCCCTTCTCTTTTCCTTCTCATTTTTCTATAAATTGGAGTGTTGGGCTCATTGTAAAGAGAGAGTTTTTGGGTAGCAAAGCTCTGCCAAAATTTCTTTGTGAAGCCAGTGTGTTTAGGCCCTTGTAGTGGACTCCTTGCATGGTGATCCAGGCCCTTATCTTGTAATAGATGAGGCTGTGCATATCATGAAGCAATAAAATATCGGTTTGTGGATGTATCTTCCCTGCTTGTGTTTTCTTGCATTCTTCTTGCCCCTTTAATCTTTCTACAAAGAATATTGTGTCTATTATTATGTTCTTGCGAGGATCCATTATCATTGTGTATGCTTGGAATATTGTTGTGAATGCATTTTGCTAGATTATGGAGAAGCTGTCATCACCTCTTCTAGTGTGTACTTTGCTACATGTATTTCACACATTTGGAGACTACTCTCACACCCTCCTTTTCTGGTGTATCACCGCTTTAGTGTAGGCTTTCATTTTATGCATTCTCTCTCCCTGGTCCCTTGGAAATTTAGATTAGAACAATTAGCTTATCCTGCATTAGAGTAGATTGTGGCAGGTAGTTTAGGAGCAAGAACCGGCTTTCTCGGAGGTCTATCTCAAGTAGCAAGTCCCACAACTTGGAGATAGTACCCATGTTATCCAATCACACCGTGAGTTCAAGTATATGCACTTGTATAAACACAAGGGTGCTGTGATTCGGTGATAACAGTTCTGGCATGCCCGGTGGGACCTTAGAGGTCTTTAATTTCATTGCAACAAGATTGATGTGCACTTGTTGTAAGTTCCAGCTTTGAAGGAGCTTTAAAATCGCACATCTGGCGACTCCAAAAGAGGCATAATCCACTGGTTTCGTGAGTCAAGCTGGCAAATTTATGAGAAGAATACAGACCAGATCAAGAACTAGGGAGGAAGGATTGTTTGTTTATCTACACCTATCTCCAGGTAGAGAAAGAAGGGGAAGAAGAGCTCAAAGATCTCCATCTCCACCTAATAGAACTTTGTCTACACCTCCACCTGGTAGACCTTTTCTCGCATCAACAAGGGTTCTCAGGCCAATCAGAATGGTGCAACCACTAAATCCCTTTGTCAATTTCACTGGCAGCAGCCCACTTGCCCTCAATGCACAGAATCCAGTTCCAATTGCAGCGTTGAAGAACATTCCATTTTTCACTGGAGAAAATCATACCACTCCTGGTGATCATGTCAAATACATTGCTAACGTCTGTGCAATCCATGAGATAAATGAAATGGATGTGGTTGTCAAATTCTAGCATCTTCGTTCAAAGGAAGGCATTGCATGGTTTAGGAGCCTTCTGCAACCGGTTTCTATCACAAATTGGAATCGTTGTGCATAGTTCTCCATGAACAGATTTGGGAAAAGGAGACAATTTGTCTCTACTAGAACAATTGACAACTATCAAGAGAGCCCCCAACGAGCGGTGGTGACTTCAACTTCAGATTTCAAAGGTCTTGGGATAGGATTCCAGTGGCAGTCAGGCCAACAGCAGAAGGTGCTTTTCTATATTACCTTAAAGCTTTGAATTCTGATATTTCTATGTTAATTCAATCTATGGGAGGCACAACCTTACCTGCTGCTTATAGCATTGCCATTAGGGCTGAAAACTGTCTTATTCAAGCTAGTAAGCTGGCTCCTAGGCCTCCCATGCCCTTGTATCCAAACTTAGAAAATCCAAGCACTAGTCAAGCACCCACTTTGGCTCCTATTCCCACCCCTAGAAATCAAAGTTCAAATGAGACTTCTACTTCATCCTCTAGTGCTTCAAATGAACTCCAAGAGGTCATGAAACAATTACAAAATTTGGGAAATGAGCTGGTTACTATCAAAAGACAGCAAGCTCAAAGTGCTAGACCGTATCGACCTCAAGCTCGCATGCCGAGGCTAGGCCCCATACCAACCTAGGACCACCAACTCAGGCTGCAAATCAAAATCAAAGCCAAGTAAGGCCTCCCACTAATAGACCATTTCAGCCCTATAACCCCAATGTCGTATCTAGCTTCTAAAGCATTAGTGCCAGTCCAAAATAACATGGCCCAAGAATATGATTGGTGTTTCCCATGCAGTCAGCCACATAACCAATCAATGTGCTTTAACGGTGCATTAAATCAGGCTCTTATGGTGCAAACCATCGGTGGGTCGCAAGAGTCCAGCCACGAAGAAGATCAGCAGCAAGAAGCACCTCAGCAAGGAACATCTCCGAACGAAACTACTCTTGTCAATTGGCAGGCTGAAGATTTCTATGGTATGAATCAAATACCCTCTCAAAGTGTTGCAGCCAACACAAGGTCAAAGAGGAGAAATTTGGGTGAAGAACAACCATTGGCTTTGAGTAATCCACAACCTTCTACCACTCCACAAGCCGCTGGAAAACAAACTGTAGTTCCAAACATGCAAGGAGCATCCAAACCAGCTCCTAGGCCAACTCAAATGCCAGTTGCTGCTGCCCATGTGCAAGGAATGAATGTGCAGACTAAGGGACAGCAGAGGGATGCTTCATCCCCATTCAACATCATTGATCAGATGAAGAAGACAAATGTAAACATATCAATGTGGGAATCACTATCCATCCCAGGCCAAAGAGATTTGCTACAAGCTGCCATGAAAGACTGGTCAACTTCAAATCAACAGGTCCAGATGCAAGAGAAGGTACTCACAAATGCTGCCCAGCCTGAAGGAAATCATGGAGGACAACAAGGTAAAATGTTGAAGCCCCCTCCATTTTATGTTTCATTGATCATAGGAGATAGGTTGGTACATAATTGCATGATTGACTCTGGGGCAAGTAGTTCAGTAATGCCCAAGCAAATAGCTGATCAGCTAGGACTCCAATATGAAGTCATCTCCAAGGGTGTAGTGCAATTAGACGGGACAACAGTGACAACGGTTGGAGTAATCAAAGGATTGAGCCTCACACTGCACGCATGTCCCAACGTAATAGTGTTACAAGATGTGTCAGTCATAGACCTACCACCACTCTTTGCATTGTGCTTGTCAAGAGACTTCACTGCTAAAATTGGAGGCTATCTTTCGGCGGATTGGTCACACATGTTGTTCAGAACAAGATATGGAACCAAAGCCACAATCAGGTCTGAACCTATTGCGAACTTTCATATTGAGCCTTACACTCCAAGCCAAATCAATACCAACTGTTCAGCGTTTGATCAAGAAGATTATCCAAGCACTGATGAAGCTGACACCAAGGTTGGAAGCATCCCAGATTTGACTCTTGATGAATGGGCAAGCAAGGTGCATGCTTTTGATCCTTACCAAGAAATAGAAGAATCCGAGCTAGGAGTTTATTGTTTACATGAAGAGAATCAACCTCTCCCCAGCATCACCAAGCTAGATCATAAGGACAAGAATGAAGTATGGCAATTGTTCTTTGATGGGTCAAGGAGTAGACAAGGTGCAGGAGGAGGAGCTATGCTCATTTCACCACAAAGTATAAGGTATTACTCAGCCTTCTGTTTCCAGTTTTCCTGTTCAAACAATACAGCTGAGTATGAAGCCTTAATTCATGGATTGCACTGGGCAAGGAAGAAAGGCATCAGGAATTTACAAGTATTTGGTGATAGTGAGCTGATCGTAAACCAAGTCAAAGGAAAAAATGCTGCCAAAAATGATCTGTTGAAGAACTACAAAAATCGGGTATGGGATCTTATTGAAGATTTTGAAGCTTTTAGCATCAATTCCATCCCAAGAAAAAAGAATGAAGCCGCTGACAGGCTGGCAGCAATTGGGGCTGCGTTTGATGTTGTAGAAAGTATCAAAAGTGAGAAAACTCAGCCTCATATCAAAGTGGTTGTGAGACCAGCTGTTCCGGATAACAACACAAGTTGGCAAGTCTTCGAGAATGATCAGCAAATTGTTAATTTCCTGCAAGAAGAAGCTGAGTTCTCCATGAGAAATCAAGACAAGTTGGAGCAGCAGTATGGTGACCAAGTGGTGCAGCTGAGGACTAACAAATTGCCAAAAGGCCTCATAACCTTAGAGTCAATCTTCAACCCAAATGATCAGTTCCGGAAGGAGAAGGTGAACATTCAAGTAAAGGGTGAAGATTCAGAACCTATCTTAGTAGATGAAGGCAAGACATTGCAAATTGGCAAAGTAAGTACTCCACAAGAGAAATCTGATTTTGTTCAGCTTTGTCAAGAGTTCCCAGATGTCTTTTCTTGGACTTACAAAGATTTAAGAGGTTTCAACCCAAAGTTGGCACAACATACTATTGAGTTGGATCCAAAATCCAAGCTGTTAGGCAAAAGCAAAGGCCAGTGAATCCCATATATTGACCTCTCATGAGAAAAGAGTTAAGGCAAGCTCATTGAGGCCGAGTATCATCTTCCCCATCAAACACTCAAGTTGGGTTGCAAACTTGGTGCTTGTAAGAAAAGAGAAATGGAGAAATAAGATTGTGTGTGGACTTTCACGATCTAAATAGAGCATCACTCAAAGATCATTATCCGCTTCCATCAATGGAACAAATATTGCGAGGTTGTAGGCTGGTTCGAAAGGTTTTCATTGCTAGATGGATATTCGAGGCTATAATCGGATAATGGTGAAAGAAGAAGATCAATTCAAAATGGCATTCACTACAAAATGGGGCACATATGCTTACGAAGATGCCATTTGGACTATCGAATGCTTTGGAGCAACATTTCAATGAGCTATGGATATGGCGTTCAAAGGCTTGATCAACAAGATAGTGCTGGTATACCTAGATGATATCACTGTCTTCTCAAAGAATGCAGCAGACCATCTCTTTCACCTCAGACAAGTGTTTCAGAGGTGTAGAAGGTTCGGAGTGTCATTGAATCCAAAGAAGTGTGTATTCTTGGCACACGAAGGCAAATTGTTGGGCCACATTGTCTCTAAGGAAGGGCTAACAATTGATCCTGAAAGGGTTGAAGCCATCCGAACGCTTCCATTGCCACACCACAAGAAATCTCTCCAAAGCTTCTTAGGAAGGATAAACTTTGTCCGCAGATTTGTGCCTAATTTTGCCACTCTTGTGAAGCCTCTAACTATGATGTTGAAGAAAGAGTCGGCATTCAAATGGATAGCGAGAAGAAGCAAAGAGAGTTTTGAAAACATCAAGCATGCAATATCACAAGCTCTAACTCTTATCAACCCAGACTTTTCAAAGGACTTCATGTTGTATGTGCATTTGGAGGATCGGACACAATCTCATATCTTGACATAGCTGAATAGAGAAGGTTGAACAGCCCATAGCATTCTTCAGTCAAACCTTGGAAGATTATGAAATAAAGTATTCTTTCATCGAAAAGCATGTCCTTGCTGTCATCAGAAGCTTGAAGAAGTTCAGACATTTGGTCTCAAACAATAAGATTCAACTACTTTGGTGTCTCATGCTTTGGTGTCGAGGACTTCCTCTAAACAAGGATTTAAATGAAAAGAGCAGGTTGGATCACTCGGGTGATGGAATATGATATTGAAATCAAAGTGACCAAGCTAGTTCGTGCAAAGGCTTGTGTGAGCAGCTCGCTTCCAAACAACCGAGATTTGAGTCAAAAGTGAAGAGGATGTTGTCTTGCTACTACAGAATGATCAAGAACAACCAGCTGATGATGCACCCATCCCATGTTGGACTCAAGACCTTGTGCATTACCTCCAAACAGGCTTGTGCCCTCCAGAAGTGAGCAAGGCAAAGAGGAGATACTTCAGATTACAAGCCATTCCATATGTGCTTGTTGATGGAGTTTTGTTTAAAAAGACATCAATGGAGTTCTATTGAGATGCATTGGAACATAGTCAAGTTGAGAAGATCTTACATGAGTTCCATGACGGGGAAGCAGGAGGCCACTTTGCTCCATGAGTGGCAGACTCTCAAAATCATGAAAGGTGGTTACTATTGGCCTCTTTGTGTTCATGATTGCTACTCATGGGTCAAGAAATGCGGAAATGTGCATTCTTCACGGGAAAAGAAAGGTTAGCGGCTGCCCTTCGTCCAATTTTAGTAAATCAGCCATTCATGCAATGGGGATTGGACTTCATTGGGGTTATCAATCCCAATTCAAGTCAAGGCCACAAGTGGATACTAACAGCCAGAGACTATTTCACCAAGTGGACCGAAGCAGTGGCACTCAAGGAGGCAAATGAATCTAATATCTTAGATTTCTATGAAGGGATAGTCACGAGGTTTGGTGCCCCCGCCACTATCATATCGAGACAATGCATTGGCATTCCTTGGCACAAAATCACTTGAATGGGCTGTCAAGAATTGTGTGTATCTCAAGGCTTTCATCGAACTATTACCCTCAGGTAATGGCCAAGCCGAGTCTACAAACAAGAATCTACTAAGAATCATCAGAAGGACTCTGGATGAAAATCAAAGGACTTGGCACTCAAAGCTCAAATCAGCTCTATGGGCTGACAGGATCACGCCTAAGAGGTCTACAGGAAGCTCTCCATACAAGCTTGTGTACGGGAAAGAAGCAGTTCTACCTATATCACTTGAGTTGCCAGCGTTGGAGCTCATGAAACAGTTGGAACTAGCTGAGTTTGAACTATGGAAATCAGTATGCGAGCTGATGGAATTAGAAGAGACAAGAGAGAGCACATGATGCGAGAGACCATAGAAAAGGATAAAGCATTGGTCAAAAAGAGTTTTGACAAGAAAGCTAAGGCCAGGATATTACAAACTGGAGATTTGGTACTGAAGTGGGATGCTGATCGTGCAAAACCAGGAAAGCACTCCAAATTTGATGCCATCTGGAGTGGCCCATACATGATCATTGAATGCGAAAGGTAGTAATGCTTTCCGATTGGCTAAGTTGGATGGTGAAGAATTACAGATTCCAGTCAATGGGATCTATCTCAAATGTTGCTACTAGAAAGATAGATTTTCACCCTTGTAAATATTAATTTAGAATTTCCATTCCTCTAAGTGCTTATGCACATTGTACTGTTGTTAGAGTAGTTTTATTTCCCTAAGTGCTTGTGCACATGTCCTATTGCTTCTAGTATGTGCATGTTTGCAGTTCATCAAGCTCCTGGAAAGAATTGCAGCCACAGGAAAACCAGCTCAACGAATGTTTCAATGGCTCGAGGACACAAGTTTTCAAATTTCAGATCAGCTGAGAGGTTATCAAATAGACTCCATGCCCAATGGATTGCTCTGGCGGTGGCCGTTCTACTCTAGCGGGCGAGTAACCCATTGAGTCACCAAATTGTTATCCAAAATTCACCCCCCAGGGTAAATTTTGATAACATGCATTAAATTCTCAAGTCCCAGGCAAATAGATTGAGTCAGGGAAAAAAGTCATGTTTCTAGGGTCCCCTCATATTTTTTCTAACTCCCCTGTCCAAGAAGAAGAGAGCAAGTTCTGAGAAAAGGTGAAAAAATTACAGAAAACAAGCTCGGGCCAGAAAAAATCATGAAAAATGGCTAAGTCCTAGTCCTCAACAGTCGGGACATGAGGGACATCTGGGCGTGAACCGGCCGAAAGGCCGCCAGGCGGTCTGCGTAGCATTTGGGACAAGTTGGGACGCGCGGGACGCGGAAATCCGAACTGGCCGAAAAATGGAAAAAATTGACTAACTGTTGAAACAGGCGATGCAGGACATCTGGGCGATTAGTACGCGTGGGAGGCGAGTCGGCCGAAAAAAGACTTAAGGCAGCCCAGAACAGTTGGGCCGAAGGTACGTGAAGTGCGCGAACCGGCCGGATCGGCCGAAATGAGAACTTTCAAATCGGACAGATTGGGACAAAAGTACGTGAATCGGCCGAACCGGGTGAATCGGAAGAATTTGTCCCAAGCAGTCCGGGACAAGCGGGACAAGAGTACGCGGCGGACGTGAACCGGCCGGTTCAGCCAAAAGAGGACTTTCATCTTTGGACATCCGGGGATCAAAGGGACGCGTGGGGCGCTGGAAAAGCCAAGCGGCCGGCAAGAAGAAGAAAAGTCAACGTTTGGTCCGGAAACTTCAAACGGCCATAACTTTTGACTCCGAGCTCCGATTTTCATAAAATTGGACTTTCTGGAATGAGCACGATGTCCTCTACACCAAAAAAACTGGATTTATTATTTTTGATGAGGGTAGATATATTTAAATAAGAGAAATATATTCGGCTCCAGTCAGTTAATGCTCATTCCCGTCAAATGACAGAAAACGCCTGCCAGACCCAAAATAGCTGCCCGCACTCAGAAGGCCATAACTTTTGCATTTCTCAACAAAATCACACAAAATTGGTACCATTGGAATTTTGGCTCCGAGCCCGATGCACAACAATCAAGAAATTCTAGATTTGATGAGAAATTGATTGAGATTTTTAAGAAAACGTGGCCGGGTTCATAACAGTGTTTTATTTGGTAGTTGAGAGTGCAATTAAGAGGCATGGTCATCATTCTTTCTCTGCTGCAGCACATGGGACAGTATGGGGAGCCTTTTGCAAGTAATATACAATCATTTCACTCCATTTAATACCTCTTACAGTGGTTGAAGGACAGATTTTAGGATTTCCATTTTCCCTTCTCTTTTCCTTCTCATTTTTCTATAAATTGGAGTGTTGGGCTCATTGTAAAGAGAGAGTTTTTGGGTAGCAAAGCTCTGCCAAAATTTCTTTGTGAAGCCAGTGTGTTGCAGGCCCTTGTAGTGGACTCCTTGCATGGTGATCTAGGCCCTTATCTTGTAATAGACTGAACTGTGCATATCATGAAGCAATAAAATATTAGTTTGTGGATGTATCTTCCCCTGCTGTGTTTTCTTGCATTCTTCTTGCCCCTTTAATATTTCTACAAGAATATTGTGTCTATTATTATGTTCTTGCAGGGATCCATTATCATTGTGTATGCTTGGAATATTGTTGTGAATGCATTTTGCTAGATTATGGAGAACTGTCATCACCTCTTCTAGTGTGTACTTTGCTTCTGTATTTCACACATTTGGAGACTACTCTCACACCCTCCTTTTTTGGTGTATCACCGCTTTAGTGTAGGCTTTCATTTTATGCATTCTCTCTCCCTGGTCCCTTGGAAATTTAGATTAGAACAGTTAGCTTATCCTACATTAGAGTAGATTGTGGCAGGTAGTTTAGGAGCAAGAACCAACTTTCTCTGGAGGTCTATCTCAAGTAGCAAGTCCCACAACTTGGAGATAGTACCCATGTTATCCAATCACACCGTGAGTTCAAGTATATGCACTTGTATAAACACAAGGGTGCTATGATTCGGTGATAATAGGTACCATTGCCCTAGGGTCATCGTGTCGGGCCCCTTGCTCTTCCTCGCCTTGCATGAGTTACCCAGAGGGTAACCGGAGGAACTTCCTAAATTCAAAGGCGATGGAAAAGTGCATCCTGATGAACACATCGCAGCCTTCATAGTTGCATGTGGAGTTCTGGGAGTTGAACATGAAGACGTCTCCGTGAGACTATTCGTTGAGACTTTACAAGATAATGTTGTTGATTGGTTCTATCACCTTCCGCTTGTGCTATCACTAGCTGGGACACCATGAGGACTAGGTTTGAAAACTGTTTCAAACTAGCAGAAGATGTGCATGCCTTGCTAGCCCAAATCTCTCAGATAAAGAAAGATTCACCAGAGCCCATGAGAGAATTTGTGGCCCGATTCAATAGGTTAATTAATAAAATTCCGGTAAATACTCGGCCTGTTGATCAAATCCAAAAATATTTCTTCCTAAATGCCCAATCGCCTGAAGTTAGTTATGCACTAAGAAGGGCTAATCTCGCAACATTGGCTGAAGATAAAACTCTTGTTGTTAGTGTCGAGGATGATTTAATCATGTCAGGGAAGTTGAGGAGAGACCCTTCCAAATCTAAGTCTGCTTCTTCCTCCTCTTCCACTCCTGGACCTAATACTGATCCATTGGTTCAAAAACTTGCGAATGATCTCATTGCCATAAAGAAACAATTGGCTCAGCATGCTCCCTATGCAGACGTTCCAAGGAGGAATTTTCAGCCCAGAAATCGTTTGCCTGCTTCTCAAACAAGATTAGCAAATGAAGGACCTCCTATTAAAGTTCCCACAATGTAACCTATGAAGTTGAGGAACCAGATGATGATGAGGATAATGAAGCTTGTGAGGAATTTGTGGAAGAAGTTGATGATGAAGCAGATGAACTTGAGGGATCTCGAGTTAATTTCTTCACTACTGAGGGCATTGATGATGGAGATGATTATGATGAAGTAGTAGCGGACATGAATAGCGAATCATTCGTTGTCATGACTCGAGAGCAGCATAAATCGTAGGGAGAAAGTGATGCAGCCCCCAAGAAATCTAAGGAGCATCCACTACTATCCCCTGTAATTGCAAAAAGAGGATCCCCTATCCCCTGTCTCATCTACACCAAAGGTGAGTCCACAATCCCGCTAGTAAAATTACTTCTTTTTCTCCTAAAGTTGATAAACCTAGGATCTCAAGTGATGATGGCCCATCCACTTCTGGGTCTTTTGATATTATTGATCACCTAAAAAAGACTAAGGTTAAAATTTCAGAGGCTGAGTATTATCAAACCCATCCCAAAGCTTTTGCTAAAATGATTCACTTTGTCAATTCCCATTCTAAGACCACCTCTAAAGGCCTTTTACCCACTCCTTCTTCTGCACCACAGCCTAGTCTGGTAGCCACTGTCACCTCACCTAATGACAAAATTAAACCATTTTATGTAACACTTCTTATAGCTGGCCATAGGCTCAGTAATTGTGTCATAGACTCAGGGGCCTCAGACAATGTGATGCCTGCTAAAGTAGCTCATGCCTTAGGCTTGACCCTCACACGCACTTATGGATCTTGTTACTCATGGAGAGTAAGGAAGTGCCCTGGTCGGAAGAATTAAAGATGCACAAGTGGCTTTTCTTGCTTTGCTTCGAGAAGAGAGTTTTGGCTACCATCTTAGTAGTAGACATTCCTCCTTCATACGGGATGTTGCTAAGTAGAACTTCGTAAGGATGTGGGTGGAGAAATTCAAATGGATTGGTCACATGCACTCGTACTGTTAATGGACAATGAGGAAGTTGCTTCTGAGAAGCAATCGAGTATATTGTACAAAAATGGATGATCCTAAAGCAAGAATACTCTATGAGGATATGGGGCATGGTAACTATATGATTATGTCCCCTGATGAAATCCAACTCCCCAAAGTGTCACCTATAGATCCTAATGGTGTTTGGATTTTAGAGTTTAATGGAAGTTGTTCCTCAGCTGGTTCTGGAGCTGGTGTCCTACTGGTGTCACCTGAAGGAAGCCTACATCCTTTTCATTCAAGTTGCAGCTTCAAAAATACTAATAATACAAAGAGAGTATGAGGCTCTCATTCTTGACCTACAAGTAGCCAAAGAACAAGGTGTAAAGAATATTTTGGCTCGTGGTGATGCGGATTGATTGTAAAAGCAAGTTAGAAGCCTTTTCCGTAAAAATGGAAGGTTGAAACATTACCGTAATCAGTTTGGGATTCCTTTGAATTTATTGATGCTTTCTCCATCGAAGCAATACCTAGGGAGAAGAAACGAAGAGGGCTGATTCACTAGCAGTCTCAAGGTCACTACTGATTCCTCATCCTGACTTCTCTCAAGATAAGTTCACCATTGAGATGGTCCATCGACCTAGTGTACCTGATAATACAAATAACTGGCAAGTTTTCAATGATGATCAACACTTGCTTTCTTTCTTAGAACTCAAGGGTAATTTTGAACAGCTGTATTTTGAAGGAAGTGATAACCTGCCTCGTGAAAATGTGCCCTGTGACAAAGCAGTCACCCAAGGAGAAGAAAAGGATCAGGATGGGTGCATCAAACTCAAAGGAAACAAGATTCCTAAAGGATTGGTGAGTTTAGAGGAACTATTTGATAAACATGACAGGTATGTAAAGTCTAGAGCTTCTACTGGACCTCAACAATCAGCTGAGTATGATAAAATTAATATTGGGAGTTCTACTGATCCTAAGCTCGTGAACATTGGAAAATGTTGCACAGCCGATGAGAGGAAGAAAGCAATTGATCTTTTAAAGAGGTATAAGGATGTTCTTGCTTACTCTTATGAAGATTTAAAAGCTTTCAAACCAAAAGATATGCAGCATTTTATTCCTCTCAAACCTGGAATTAAGCCTTTTAAGCAGAAATAGAGGCAATACAACCCCAAAATAGCTGACACCATCTTTCAGGAAATACAAAAGTTGTTGAAGGCCAAAATCATTTTTCCCATTCACCATTCAACATGGATTGCTAATATTGTGCCTGTTAGGAAGAAAAATGGTGAGATCCACATCTGTGTTGATTTCAGGAATCTAAATCAAGCTTCCTTGAAAGATAATTATCCTTTGCCTATGATGGATCAGGTCTTGCAAGTAGTAACAGGATCTGAAATGTTATCTATGCTTGATGGATTCTCAGGATATAATCAGGTAGAGGTTGATACTGCAGATCAACACAAAACAGCTTTCACTACTCCTTGGGGTACCTTTTCTTACAAGAGAATGCCTTTTGGGCTCATTAATGCTGGTGCCACTTTTCAGAGAGCCATGGATCTGCCTTTGGAAGTTTGAAAGGGAAGTGTATTGTCATATACCTTGACGACTTGACAGTGTTTTCTAAAACAAGGGCGGATCATTTTGACCACCTGGAGACAGTTCTGCTAAGATGCAGAGAACATGGGATTTCTTTGAATCCTAAAAAATCTATCTTTTGTGTCACAGAGGGAAAATTATTAGGGCACATTGTCTCCAAGGATGGTATTAAGATTGATCCTGAACGAGTACAAGCTATCCAGCAAATTCCTCTCCCAACCAGCAAAAAGGGCGTGCACTCTTTCTTTGGTAAGATCAATTTTTTAAGAAGGTTCATCCCTGATTTTGCAGAGTTAACTTTGAATATTTCTCAAATGATGAAAGGGAAACAAACGTTTGGTTGGTCTTCTGAAGGAAAGGAATCCTTTGAAGGTATCAAAAGAGCTATCGCTAAAACTCCTGTTTTAGCATGTCCTGATTTCAGCAAAGATTTTATTATCTATTGCTATGCCACAGATAATACCTTGGCTGACTGTTTTGACTCAAGAAGACTCTAATGAGCATGAACTCCCAATTGTGTTCATGAGCTATATTCTGAAAGATCATGAGTTAAAATACACCATGATGGAAAAACATGCTTTTGCAGTGGTCAAAGCTGTTAAGCAGTTTCGTTTTTACATCCTCAACTCTCATTCCATGGTGTTGGTTCCAGATACAACTGTTAAGTCAATTCTCACACAACAGAATTTGGATCCAAGAGAGGGAACTGGGTTGCTAAGGTCCAAGAATATGATATTGACATCAAACCGACCAAGCTTGTTCATGGAAAAGGTCTTTGTGAGCTCATTGCTGAAGGAGCTAAACATGAGTTGTTGGAGGAGAAAGTTGGCCTTCCTACCATTCTGTTTCTTAGCTCAGTTGATGAATGGTATGCTGATATCGCTCATTTTCTCACCTATGGAGAATTCCCCTCTCATTTGACTACCAAAGAAAAGAGGACTGTTAAACTTAGGTCAGTGCAGTATGTGTTGTGGGAAAACGCCTTGTTCAAACATGGGTTAGATGGAAGATTTTTGAAATGTGTGCACAAGGAACAGCATGAGAAAGTTGCTCTCAGCTTTTCATGATCAGGCATGTGGAGGAAACTATTCATCAATGGTCATCGCTCATAAGATACTTCGTGGAGGATATTATTGGCCTTCCTTGTTCAGAGATGCATCCAAGTGGGTTGATAAATGCGAGGCTTGTCGGACCTTCGTGGGAAGACCCAAATTGGCCTCTTTGCCTCTTAAGCCAGTCGTAATTGAAGAACCTTTTCAACAGTGGGGTTTGTACTTCATTGGAACACTTAATCCTGCTTCTAGTGCTGGTCATACTCATGTATTAACTGCCACAGATTATTTCACCAAATGGGTAGAAGCTATTCTAGTTAAGAGTACTACTTCTGAAGTGGTGTGCAGCTTCATCAAAGAGAACATCTTGGTAAGGTATGGTGTACCTAACAAGATTGTGATAGATAATGCTTCAAATTTCTCTTTAACTCGAGATAAAGGATTTTTGTTATGGGTATGGCATTTCTTTGGCTCACTCCTCAAATTACTATCCTCAAGGAAATGGGCAAGCAGAATCTACTAATAAAAATTTGGTGACTATTATAAGGAAATTAGTCAATGAGTCTCAACGAAACTGGCACAAGAAGCTCTATGATGCTCTTTGGGCGAGATGAGGATTACACCAAAGAGAGCTATTGGGATGTATCCTTTTCAAGTGGTATATGGAGTAGAAGCTCAATTGCCAAGAATAAAGGAGTCGACACTTGCATCTAATGAAGGCCATTGAAGATACTAGTTTGATGATTTGGATAAGAGAATTATGTACCTTCACAAACCGAATGAGGACAAGATTGAGGTTGCTTGATAGGATATTTGTTCACCAGCGAAAGGTAAAGGTCCTGTTTGATAAGAAAGCCAGTTCGTAGATTTCCAAGTTGGAGACACTGTGTGTTGTTATGGGATAAAAGGCATGAACCTCGTGGGCAGCCATGGCAAGTTCGATTCCCTTTGGCTTGGACCTTTCAAGATCGACACTTTCTGCTGGTAAGAATTCATTTTATCTTGATTACATGGATGGTTCTCCTCTCCCACTTCCGTATAGTGGGCAGTACCTTAAGTTGTTCAAGTCATAGGTGATTAGGGGGTCCTTTGTATATTCTGTACATACAGGTGTTTTTTGTTTTTCTTTCCTTTTCATTTTTGGTGTGTTGTCCTCTGTATTGGTTTGCTTTTTGACTCCGTGGCCCAATGGATAAGGTACCGGCCTGCTTCCCGAGTTTTTCTAAGTTCTTACCTTGTCCCATTCCTTGAATATATGCCAAGTCATCCCTGCATGAGCCAGCAGTGTTGTCCACTCAAAATTCCCCGCTCTTAAGGAGGTGAAAATTTTAAAAATTTGACTTTGGGTGTCTTCTCTGTTGTACTCCATGTTAAAAGTCGAGAATTTGGGAAAAATTGAGTTTTTTGGTCATTTTGTGTGTTTTTCGGGCCTGTCGGACATTTTTGTCCCGCATGTCCCAAGTTCAAACGGGCGCTCTCTTCCCCGATCGGCCGGTTTCCCCGAAGTTGTTCCATTTTCGGACCCGTCGGAATTTCTCGTCCCAAATGTCCCAAGTCCAATCGGGCAAGTTGTTCCATTTTCGGCCAAATCGCCCGAACCGCGTACTTCGCGCTTTCACGTCCCAAATGTCCCAAGTTCAATTTGACAAGTTGTTCCATTTTCACCCGATCCGGCCGAGTCGTGTGTTTCGCGCACTTTTGTCCCGCACATTCCAAAAGACATTTGTGCGTCTTTTCCCCGCTTCGCCTGAATCGCCCGAGCCGCGTGTTTCGCGCATTTGCGTCTCACTTGTCCCGCATGTCCCAATTTCAAATGGGCAAGTTGTTCCATTTTCGGCCGAATCGCCCGAGTCGCGTACTTCACGCACTTTCGTTCGCATGTCCCAAAAGACATTTGTGCGTCTTTTCCCGTTTTGCCCGACCGCCCTCGCGTGTGTTTCGCGCATTCGCTCTCACATGTCCCAAATGAACCAAGTGCCGCTCATGCTTATTTTTCCCACTCTACCCGAATATCTTACTTATTCAAATTGGTAAATGCGCATTCATTATCTTTCTCTCTCCTAAATGGCTATATTATGAGCAAACTCCCTATGCATTTTTCACGCTACTTCCATGCTATCCTTTGCTCGAGCCCTTGCAATCTAAAATCCTGCGTGTGTATACCTTCCTCTCGTAATTCCTTCCCGAGTTTAGTGTGCGGCTCTACCTTCCAATTACTATCAATATGAAGATCAAATGTCGGGACAAAGGTGAAGCTCATCATCTTGATTTTCGTGACTTTTCGGTCGAGGATACCGATGCGAGACCCTACACCAACGGCGCAAGATGATTCTACCATACTCATGTCGAGTCCGATAAGGAAATGGAGAAGTGCCCGGATTTTGGGCTCGATTTCTACACCAAGACGTTAGTCCCTCGTGGCAGAGACATAACCGAGGCATTGAAGAGATTCAGGCAGTGAATTTTGAAGTCAGTGGGTCCCTCCCATTCATAACCACCTGTCTTCTTCTCCTTATTCTTCTCTTCTTTTCTAATTATTTTTCTCGGATTCATTGTAATTAGTTGAGGTATTGTGATTGGCAATCCTTAACTAATCTTTAGTTAAAAGAAGTAGTTACAAAGAGTAACTGATTTGTAAGCTATATAATGGCCTCTTCACACCATTTTGAAGGGAGGAAGAACTTGGCTTATTTTCTGAAAGTGTAAATAGATCATAAAGAAATCAATACATAAGGGATTTTCATTCTTTGTCTATCTGATCTCTTTTATCCCTAAGCTTTCATTTAATTTTGTGAAGATCATTTGTCTGTGTTATGTCAAGAAACTTTGTGTTCTGGCAGATGTTATTTACAGAACTTTGTGTCTTTAAATTCCATCTTATTTATATGATACAAATGATCTTGTTTCAATTCACCAGTAATTTCTCGCATACATAAAGAAAGAGCCCCGAATGACTAGATTAGCTTAAGAATGAATTTGATAGGTGTATGTCTAAGAACACACGGAGTTATCAATCACCTAGTAAATATTTCTTGTTTAGTTATGGATGGAGTCAGCTTGGCCTACGGCTTAGTGACCTTCCATTCATTGATAATTTATGCTATGATAAACCCATGGATGCTTTCAAAAGTGCCTTTAAAAGGATAGGGGTAGTCATCAAGCCTAGTGAAGGGTGTGATGTGATTTCCAAATAACTTGAAATGCCTACAAATTTAAAGGTAATAACACAAATTGGATAGGATTAGACAATCAAGAATCATTGAGTGTCTAAATCAGAATGTCATTACATCTGGAGACATTCTCAAGCATTGAGTAATGTATATGGAGAGACATTCTCAAAATATCAACAGATGAAAGGCATCATATTTTGACGACTCTCGGGTGTTTTAACAGGGGAGAAGACTAAGAAGCATAGAAGAATGTAGTAAGTGCATGATAAGATAGGAACCAATACAAAGAGACCATGAGCAAGAAGAAGCGCAAGTAAGGTAAATACACATATACACATTGATAAATTGAATGAATAATTAATCAAATTAGGTAACTCTTTATATACATACATTATATATAAATATTGATTTCATAAGTTTGATGCATATTATACATTGAAAATGCTAGTACATGTACATCACCAATAAATGAAAAAATAATCCATAATGTCTTAAATATTGTCAAGTGCACATCATATTAGTTTCATGCAAAAATAATCTCAGAAATGTAAGGTCTCATACAAAATTATCAAGTTCCAAATAGTATTTTAATGTGCATAATAAATACAAAAATGCCCAAATAGGTCATATACCATCAAGTTCAAATGCCATATAGGCGTACATACAATGCCATGCACATAGGCATACAAAAACAATGTCATGTAAGACATATATATTTCCTACTCATCAAAATCTATCCCTCTCTTGGCCTTGCTCGAAGAAGGCCCTCCCTTAGATGAAGATGGAGATCCATGAGATGACTTTGGATCGTCCGAGCCCATGCTTCGAGTCCTCTTCTATTGAATACTCACCTGTAGATGAGCCTGTAAATGCAAACAATGTTTTTGTCAAAACTTAATTTATATATGTTTTCAACATGTATTTAAGACCATGCTAGAATGAAATTATTTACATAAATACACAAACTTACCGCAATTTTTTGATCACGCCGAATGTGCATCTCATGCTCAAATGAGTCATCGGGAGCTCCTACAGTATGAAATGGGGGTACGAAGATGACGAGATGGAGGATTCCATGCCCTCGAAGTCAAAATGGAGGGGGTTGAAGTTCCCTACATACACATAAGATCATAAAATCTAACATCAGAATTAGCGAAAATAGAACTAAGTACATGTATGTACATAATGACAATATTTTAACTAATTTTATCAATATAGAACTATTTTTTTACCTTACACACGCCCGTGAATCAAATGAACAAGTCTCTGCTACTTTTCGCACGTAACTCCTGCATATACACAATGAAGGACATTATTAACATAATTTAATAATTCTACAATGAAAGACATTACTAACATGTAATTTAACATAATATGAATTACACGAGAAATTTAACAAAATTTACGTGTTGTTTGAATACCTCAGTGAGTTGCTACGTAGATGAAATCGCAGCAGCAACACCTTTATCTACTTTTCACAGAGATGGTGGGGTGTCTAGTGAAGTCAACATCTTTATCAAACATGTATATCACGTGAGTTAGATGGACATACAAGAACATACATATATTTGACTTCAAAAATATATATACACACACACACACAATAAATATATACACACACACACACACACACACACACACACACACACACATGTGAAAATTTTACATAATTAACATTCTAAATTACCTCTGTGAATGTATGTGTATGGATGGTGCTTGCCACCTATGGTCGGGATGAAGATGTGCCTCCCACACACTGTAATATCAATGCATATACATGTACACATACAATTATTTCAAAATTTAACATATATAAGTAAATCAAGTACTCCAAAATTTTTGTAACACACATAACAAAACATAACAAATTTACCTGCAAGGTGACACGATGAATGTAATCCAAATGTCTCACTCAAAAGGACATCTGACATAGTGACATTATCATGTGCACCCCTAGCACCAGGTGCACCAAAATCAGTACGCATGAAAGTATCATCCTCCTCGGGCCCCAAACATATGCTACCACATGATGAGAAAAGATGTGGCCTCATGCTAGTACTCCCTGAGGGAATACTTTGTGTACCTCCACGAGCATCTGGCTCAAAAATCTCCCTCGTATGTCGAAACAAGGGTCACAGATAGCCCCTAAGCACGTGGAGTGTATCAATCTCTACTGTCTCCTTCACTACTCTAGGGACAATCTCAAGGTGAGGGGGCTTCATGTGGGGAATCTACCCTATTGAATAGGTGCACGTTGTGCACTTGGTCGATCCTATGTAGATCCTTTTCCTCGGCCCTAGAAATCTCGAAAATCAAAATAATTTGGGATCTCGTTGAGGATAAACTCACAATAGAGTTTCCTCATAAAGTATAGTGGCACCTCGTTGTTATTACAAGGTGGAAAATCAAACACCATCCACCATCGGTCCTAAAAAATTATTTTTAATCAAATTATTATTACACCAATGGATGGGAAACCATTTACATGACAACGGAATAGGAAAATTAGTGCGGGGGTCCATGAATAAGGCACATATGAGGTCTTTTGAAATTTATTTTTTCTTTACATCCACATATGACAATTTGTTGGAATAATAAACCCTACAACCCTCTCTGTAAGTTTTCCAATGATCAATTTACCCCATTTTCATGTCAACTTGAACAAGTAATTCCTCCAATGTGTTTGCAAGAGAGGCGCGGTGGGGGTTTGTAGATTGTGAATCCCTCATTGTTTTGATTAAATCCTCAATTTTAATTTTGTTTTCAACTATGTGGGCTGCTAAATCTTCTTGACTACTGGGGGATGTTGAGCAATTATGGGAGTGTCGGGAGGGATGACAGAATAGTAGAGTTTGATTGTGGTTGATTCCCTCGACCTCTAACTATAAAAATAAAAAATATGTATTCAATTCAAATTTTAATCTATAATTATCATATTTCAATGCAATTTTGAGAAAATAATTATGCTTACCTCTTCTCCGTGGTGCCATCATCATCGATTCAGATCTTCCCGGTGATCCAGAAACGATCCTTTGATCTTGAGATCCAGCTGAAATGAAAAAATGCTAGGGCACGGTTAAGCTCTGAAACTCACGTTTGAGGGAGATAAAATGATAGAGGCTCGGGCATATTTTTTTCTCTATAGTAGGCATAACATGTAGGTTATGTAACGTGTACATGTTATAATGCATACACATTATGCCTCGGTAAATCCCAAACCTGATAATTTAAAATGTGATCACGTTATAATAGAACGCATACGTTTTTTTTTTTCAGATTTTTGTCCGCTTTTTGGCCCCCCAACTTCGTGCACTTACCCTCTCCATAATTTCTACCACCTATGGAACTGGAATTATTCTAGAAATTCAAGTAAGTTTAATTGATTGTATGTTTTTTAATTGATTAACTTCAAATTTCACACATCTCGTCATATTGTCAAATGTAACTTCAAACTTCATGTCCGGAAAACCAATTTCAAATTGCACTCTCTTTCTTCCCACAACCAATGTAGAGCTCTATCAAAAACATTAAAATCTAACCGATGTCATTCTTGTGATTGGTAACTAGCCCACACAAACGTATTAAGCCATTTATCAATGTTTGTGGAATGAAACCACAAGAAGAGTACATGCAATGGTTCAACTTGAGCATAGTATTCCAAACTCAATATTATCTAAATGATATTGCGAAAAAAACTTATTAATGGTCCATTAATGTGAAAACACGATTATGACTCAATATTATTTGATGAATAAGGGTATCGGAAAAGTCTCCTTAGTTGGATCTTAAACTCAAGTTCTCCCTAAGTTTGATATGGCATTGCAACTCATCTTCCATTGGATCAACATCTTCATCCTGAAGTTCTAGGAAAAGGTGTTTGTTTTGCCCAAAGAGAACATCATTTTCTTTGAATAAATTCTTTTAGATGAGCTTTATGAGCCCTTGTGATGTTGTTAGGATACATTTCATCATCAAAATGACAAAATGGGAAGTTATGCTTTGGAATTTTATTTGGTCAAACCCATCCAACATCAGAGTCACTAATTAAATTTTCAGTCTCATTTTGATGCATATTAACTTAATATTAGTGCAATATCCATATAGAATTCATCAATGTTATGAAAATTTCATTTGAATTCAATGTATCAAAAACTAAATTTACTTCAAAGAAAGAATTGTTTGGCTTCGTAATCACTTGGCCAATATGTCCCCCTTCTCTTCCACTTCTTTTATTTCGATCCATACCTCGAACACGAGATTGTGATGACTCTCCCTATACATAAAATTAAAATAAAATAGCTTATATTAACATAAAATTAAAATAACAAGAAATGAAAATAACTAATATTAACATAAAATTAAAATTTTCTATGCAAAATTACAATTACTTACCACTTCATATGTAACATCTATACTTGTTGATGAAGAACTATGTTTTGGGGAAGTAAATCTCAATATAGATATAGAACATAGATCTACGAAGTAGAAATTAATATAGGAGATAATTTATACCTATTGGATGATGACATAGTATCTTCAAAATAGTAAACCACTTGTTTAAACAATTATAGTTTTAGGAAAAAATGCAAAGTGTGATAGTAAGAGCAAAATTGAGTTTTCTACAAACCCTTATTTCTAATAATGTATTTAAATATGCTTTAATTTTATATTGTACGATTTTATAATAACAAAAAAATGGATGTGCCATAATTTAATATTAAATACAAATAGGAAAATAAGAGAAATTTGTAAAAATAGTTGCCAAGGAGAACACCAATCCCTATCTCCATGATTTGCAAGTATTGTTTGGTTAGAATGGGATATGCATGCAAGTCTAATAAGTGCCTAACATTTTCTATTGTCTCCATCTTTTTCCAAAGGAGCCCCAAATTCATACATTATGAACCTAAGGAAGTAATTTTGTATACAAAGAATCTAATAACCTCAAAATTTTATGCACAATCTAGAAAACAAACTTAAAAGAATAAATTTGTAATCTTTGGAAGAATATTTTCTTTAAGAAATCATACTAAAACAATAACTTTCTCACCTTCTTGTAAAAAAATAGCCCTCCACTTTCCAATTTGAATTTCAATAGTATGTTTCCTCTATAAAAATATAATGTGTGATTCAAGAGTAAAATGGATTGCCACAAACCCTAATTTCTTATTATGTGCATAAAGATGTTTTAATTTCATATAGGAAGAATTTTAGAATAAGGGAAAACAAGAGATGTGACATAATGTAGTATTAAATTGAAATAGGAAATGTGAAACACCTTTTTGTTGTGTATGTGTGGTGCAAACATTGTGCCATATTTATCCCACATATCAGTAATCATTTTTACATTGAAATCGATTATGAAACACAAAAACAAGACAACACACAATCAATGATGTTATTTGTACTATATGTTGTAGTGTGAATCTATGATTCATATAAAGAGATGCAATATTTGTGTAACAATATATTCTATTCTCAATTAATGGTTATGACTAGGATTGACCAACATTTTTCTTCAATTTTTTTATAGTTTAGTCCATTTGGTGTTTTTGGCATTAAGTGTGAAGAATAAAGATGGGAAATTAAACTACATGATTGTGTCTGATATTTCATTCATATATTTGGTTTAAAATGATCTTATTCTAAGAAGGTTTGAACCAAAACATATGACTTGTTATGTTAACCTCTTATTAGACAAACCTATAGTTTGGCAGCACATGTTCTCAATATTTACTCGAAAATTGTCTAAAATGTTTATCTTCACAAATTGAATAAGTATGATGACACATCATAATATTTAACCAGAAAAATTGAATATGTGATTGTTTCCAAATTTATTGTCAATATACTGAACTAAGTGGAAATCGTATTCATGCATTTGGACTTCTTTAGTTTGTGTTTGTTTGAACAAGGTATTTCTTATGTGGAATTAAGAATGGACATAGCAAAATACCCCTTTGTGTTATACTCATTGATCATATACAAATCAATATGTTGTCATTCAATGGCATATATGGATCTACTAGGTCCATATTACCGTATTTCCTATATTTATATCCTTTCATTAGGAAAAGTTACCGCAAATGATGAAGCTTGTTTTTCTTGGTGGATGGTATATTCACCTAAAAATTCATAAAATACCTCATAATTATTTTTAAATTTTGGCATATTGTTCATGACATGTTAGAGCATGGAAGATGCATCCATTAGTTGCATAGGAAATGTTTAAATTGTAAGTAGATCAAGTTGTACGTACTTGTATATTATAGATAATTTACTTTCTTGTGTTCCAAGCCTTGCATGAAATGATTTGTTTTTAATCCATACCTTATAACAATAAATATATTTGATTGTTCTATGTGACTGAGGTGACATTTGGTAAGTGTATAATGTCTTACAAGGAGCTAATAGTTTGGCCATTATCTTTGTATCAATCATCATGTGTATGAGACACTAGTAACATCGGATTTACTATTACTACTAGAATTTATTAAACTTGAGTAAGCACACTTAAGATATGGGGTTATTTTCTAGGGTCCATATTATTCCATTTAGAGAAGTGGTGATTATTATTCTTTAAACTAGATATCTGCAACAAACATGGTTTCCTTAGAATAGTCTAATCTTTAAAATGCTTGGATACGATTACTTGTGAATGGAACATATGCTCATTGTTGAGAGTTATTCTATCCTCACACAAAAGATATAATGTGGTACGATGATGTTTAATCTATGAACTTCATCTTGCACAATAGGTACTTGGATACAAATAATATGAGTATTAGAATGGTCAACCATGTGTAATTTGTGTGCTAGAAATAAATTGAGTATCAATGTCCTCATTTGTAAAAGAGTGAGTAGCAATAGTTGGTATTCCATAGGGGAATTGTGTAGTAGATCCCATGATATTGTGCTTCTATGCTAAATATACAGTGAATAACAAACTAATATTTTTATGGTGTAGGTATTTACAATTGATGTTTTGGGGAAGCTATAATCCTTAGGAAACAAAGGCATGGGATACATATTTATATTATTTTGTATTTCTCTACTCTACATATATATGTCATATTTTTGCTCTAAATAATGGATGCATCAAACTGACCTTTTTACGTCTCTTTATTGTGTGTTTTACATTAGGTAGGTAATATTCCATTTCAAGTTTTATCTAAACACCATCAATAAACATATAACATTCTCCCTAATGAGAATTCATTCATTTCATCATGTTGCACTATTTTACCAATGACTTTAGAGACAAATTTCCCACATTGCAAATCAAATTATAGCTAGGAAACTTAGATATGGATGGTTTATATTCATTTCATGGTTGTGAGAAATAAAAATGTATGAAAAAATGATAAACCATTAATGATGCACTCTTACACATAGTTGCAGGTTGTTTGTTCCATTGTAATCCTATTGGTATAATTAAGACCACACATCATATTATACATGGTAAATTACATTTCTTCCAAACTAAGATTTACCTATATTATTTGACACGTGTGTTATATATTAAATTTTTTATTTCAATAAGTTTTTAATTATTATTTCCAAGTCAGTGTTATTGAGAATATATAATAATTTGTGAGGTGAATGATTGGGAGTGAAAATTTTACTTTAGAGGACTCCCAATCATTCACCTTAAAAATTATTATATATTCTCAATAACACTTAGAAATATTAATTAAAAACTTATTGAAATAACATGTTTAAAAATTCTCCTATAGTTTTTGTTATGTATATATGATGAGAAAATTAAGTTTTGTCCTAGCACCCAACTCTTTATATGTATATATGTAAACGCCCAACCACATGTACAACTAGACGTCTACATATACAGACTACTAGCTACATGTATGTATATACGTAGACACCCATCCGCATGTACAACTAGACATCTACATATACAGATGCCTGACTGCATGATCTGTATATGTAGATGCCCAACTTGCATGCACAACCAGGCATTTGCATATACAGACGCGAGCCAACATGTACAACCAAGTGTCTGCATATGCAGACACCCAACTACATAGACCTCCGTACAAATGCCCCTTCTGCATCATTTTCCATACAAATCGACCCATCTAGTAGAGTTTTGTGGCTAATTACTTCCTGATGTGCCTTCTCCTGAAAACTTATTCACCCACAGTCACTATATACATTTTGGTCTTGTTCGCCATCAACATGAAATCCATTATTACAAATTTTCCAAAAAAAACCAAGTTGGATTTTGGTAAGGGGTCTTAAAATTTTCCCTGATGTGTGTAAAGATGTTTTGATTTCATATAGGAAGAATTTTTAAATAAGGGGAAAAAAGATGTGACATAATTTAGTATTTATAGGAAATAGGAAATGTGAAGCAATTTTTTGTGTATATGGTGCAAACATTACACCACATATTGGTGTCATTTGTACGTTGGAAACCAATTACCAAATGCACAAACAAAATGACACAAAATCGACACAATTCATGACATTATTTGTACTATATGTAGTAGTGTGAATCTATGATTCATATAAAGAGATGAAATATTTGTTTTAGTAATAGTAATAATATCTTCTATTCTCTATTAATGGTTATGAATAGGATCAACCAACATTTTTCGTCGAATTTTTTGGTGTGGGTTAGGCTATTTGGTGTTTTGGAATTAAGTGTGAAGAATAAAGATAGGAAACCAAAGCTACATTATTATTTTTTAATCTCATTCATATATTTGATTTAAAATGATCTTGTTCAACCAAGAAGGTTTGAACCAAAACATATGAGTTCTTTTGTTAACCTCCTATTAGGAATGTATATAGTTTGGCAGCACATGTTCTCGATATTTATTAGAAAGTTGTCTCCAATATTTATCTTCACAAACACTATTGATGTTGACTAAGTATGATGACACATCATAATATTTAGAAAAAAAAAAAATCTATGATGGTTTCCAAATTTATTGTCAATATACTTAATTAAGTGGAAATCATATTCATGCATTTGGACTTATTTAGTTTTTGTTTGTTTGAACAAGACATTTCTTGAGGGGAATAATGTAAGAATGGACATAGCAAAATACCCCCTTTGTGTTATATGTTAGTGTAAACTTTGTTTGTATTACATTATCTTTTGTCTGTCAGTTGTTCCACCGATCTGTTGGTTACACATAGGACATTCGACACGACATTCAGTGACTAAACCGACCTGCAAATCTAACTGATTAACTGTCTATTCTCCTTGTATATATTTTGTTCTCCTTCATTGAATAAAATCATCAAACACTTCTACCTTCTCATTCATCATTACCCTCAAAACAACTCAAATTTCACCTTGCCAAGAGACTTGGTGAGTATATTAGCTACCTGAGAATTTGTGGGGTAGTGTTGGAGCTAGATGTGGTGGTTTAAGACTTGTTCTCAAATGTAATGACAATCAACCTTAATATTCTTAGTTATTTCATGGAACACTGGATTCTTTACAAGCTTCAACAAACACTTATTGTCACAATGAATGATAGGTGGCTTTTCTTTAGGAATGTCCATATCAACCAAAATGTGACGTAACCAAATTGCTTTGCACACAACTCCTCATGTGACACAATACTCTGCCTCAGTGGATGAGAGAGAAACAACAATTTGATTCTTGTTAATCCATGAGATAGGTCTAGATTCGAGATGAAAAACATGTCATGTAGTTGATTTCCTATCATCAACAAATCTGGCATAGTTCGAGTTGGTATATCCCTGCAAGAAGAACGGAGTGTTCTAATATTCCAAACCATAATCAATTGTACCTCGAACACATCTAAGAACATGTTTCACTACTACCCAGTGACATTTCTTTGGCTTAATAGATAAAAAACATAGGTCTAATCTGTATAAGTCACGTAAATGAGACTCCCAACAAACTTGAGGTGAATCCTGGAATCTAGAAAGTTACAAACCTTTCTCCATTGGAGTGAACACAAGTTTACAATCAAACATTCAATACTTTTCAAGAAGTGTCTTGGAATATTTTTTCTTTGAGATCAAAATGTGATGCTTCTTTTTCCATATCTCCAAGCCAAGACAGTAGTGAAGAGGCCACAAATATGTCATGTTAAAGGATTTCTTCATATCATTCTTAACATCTTCGACGAGATTGTCTGAGCTCCTGTGATCACAAGATCATCCATATACAAAAAAAAATGATAATCTATGTGCCTATCTTCTTAATATAAAAATTTAAATTTGAGGGGTTGTGCATGAATCTATGTTTCAATAAGTGATTGTCTATTTTAATGTATCATGCCTTGGTTTCTTGTTTAAGTCCATAAAGAGACTTAATTAGACGACATACCTTGTTAGGATGTTGCTCGTCAACAAATCCTTCTGGATGGGTCATATATTCTTCTTCTTTGAGATCATCATTCAAGAAAGCACTTTTTACGTCCATCTGCTGAAGTTTCCATCCTTTTTTTTCTTTACTAGTGCATAGAAAACTCTGATGGTTTTGATTTTTGTAGTGGGTGCAAAGGTCTCCTCATAGTCAATTCCTTTTTGCTGAGCATATCCCTTTGCAACTAGTCATGCTTTGTACTTGTTGATCGATAGATCCATCTACCTTGTATTTTGTTTTCAAAATCCATTTGCAGCCTATAGATTTCTTTCATGCAAGAAGATCAACAAGCTCCCATGTCTGATTCTAAATTAAGGAGTCATATTCGGCATCCATGCCCTTCTTTTAATGTAGTTTATTGAGTGCCTCTCAAACTGTATCAGGTTCGATGCTATCAACAACTAAACTTATTAGTGAAATATTTACCTAATTTCTCACATGTCTTCTCATTCTAACTCTTAATGAAACATCTAGGGAGAGAGTTCAGGTGAGAGTCCTTGTGATTAATCCATACCTCTTCTAGTGTCTTGTCTTGAAATATATTTGTAGGTGCATGATTTAGAAGATATACAGTTGTCTAGACTACTTCTACCCAAAATATGTTCTCCAACTTGGTAAACATGCAACGAGTGATCTCCATGATGGTCCGATTGTGATGTTCTTCAATGTTAGTCTATTGGGGCATATGAGGGGAAGTCAAATGTTGTGTGATGTCATGCTCCTTCAGAATGCCAAGAATTTATTTGATGTGAATTTTTTCCCTCAATCTAAACAGAGGACAAGAATGGGCTACTCGGTGTGCTGAACAACTTGCTGCTATGAGGCCTAAAAATTGGAAAAAGCTAACTCTTATTCCGAAGAAAGAACACCCATGTCTTGGAAGAATAGTCATCTATCAACAACTAAAGTACTGAAATCCCTAAAGGTGGTAGACAAGGGTATGCACAAATCGGTATGTACGACCTCAAGACAATCATTGGCATGGAAGGTACTCAACTCGAATGGTTCCCAGTGTTGTTTTCCCACCAAACATCCAAAATAGATAGGAAAGGAGTGGGAGAGTGGAGGAAGTCCTTGTACCATCTCCTTAGAACTGAGTTCATAGAGGGATCTCGATAGAAAGGTGCCCATATTGATAATGCTAAAGTACAGTAGACTCCACCATAGAGGCAGATAGAGCAACTACAGAGGTTGAAAATGCATCTAGTGCAAATAGATGATCCTTCAAAAAGATCTAGCAAGTATCATACCTTCTCATGAAATGAAACATGATTTAATGTCTTTCTGACCATGAAGTCCACCTTGAGCTTGTGATTCAAGAGTTGAAATACAAACAAGAGATTTATGGTCAAGCGTGGAACATAGAGCACCTTTGTGAGGGTACACTTCTCATCCCCAGAGGAATGGTGACATTGCCTATTCCTTTTGCAACATACTCCTTGTTGTCTACAATTCAAACCTGATCTCTAGTGGGTTGATCACTCAATGAATCAAAAACCTTCCTATCACCTGTCATATGCTTCCTGGTGCTAGAGTCAATCTACCAAACATTCTGTGAGAGCTGCAAAGTTTGGGAGACTAGAACAATATTTTGGTGTGCACCACAATTGGCTAAGTCAGTACTTCCTCATTTGATTCATCATCTTGGTGGGCCATGTGACATGTCCTTTGTGCTTCGTGTGGTGAGGATGTCATCTAGATTGTATAAAATCATTGCGACTAGATGTGCTTTCTTCACTAGAATTACCTTGAGTTAGGTGATTATACCAATAGTTAGCAGTGTCATGTGCATATTTGTAGTGTATATGTAACACCATCGACTCACTTTCTGAGACTTCTGTTGTTGTGGTTGCTTTTGGGGCTACTTCCGGGACTGCTTTTGTTGTTGTCCCTTTCGAGACTTATGACTATGTTGTTGTCTCGAGATCAGTGCCTTGTCTTCAAACTCCTCGTGTATTGTCTAGATGGTTTCTTCCTATTGGAGAAAATTCACCATTTCTTCAAAGGTCACCATTTGTTTTGTGATGTTCAATTATGTGACGAAATCCCTGAACTGGGAAAGAAGAGCTCTAAATGTGATAGGGACCAACATCTAGTCCTCTACCTTCTCTCCAAGTGCTATAGAGCTCCACTCATAGTTCTGCCACACGACGCAAGAACTCCTCTATTTTATCATCATCTTTTATACTGAGTGTATGAATCTTTGACTGAGATGGAGGATCTTTTTCTAGTTCTTCATCTTGTAGATTGTGGATAAAGCATCCCATCACCTTTGAAGTCCTCAC
The DNA here is from genome assembly GCA_018340775.1 of Taxus wallichiana var. yunnanensis. Taxonomy (NCBI): domain Eukaryota; kingdom Viridiplantae; phylum Streptophyta; class Pinopsida; order Cupressales; family Taxaceae; genus Taxus; species Taxus wallichiana. The sequence continues at coordinate 666,315,169 of CM031243.1, forward strand.
ATCCCGTACATGTGGTTGAACCTCGTCAGAGATGTTGAGTGTGATCGAAACAAGGCTTTTGCATTGGCCTTGTCATACTTTGTATGCTCATCTACACCAATGGGACACATTATTTTGTCAGTGATGATTCCCCATAGCTCCTCGAATTGGAGAATTGTGCACATATTCGTTCTCTAGGCAACATAATTTGGTCCTTTCAAGAGGGGACATGGCTTATATCACCTCGTACTCGAGCAATGGTGATCTTTCGTACACGCAAGTCACGCTTTCTTTCTTCAAGGTTGTGCTCCACGAGAAGGGAATTCAGAATTTATTCAGGTCTGTACCAGCAGTTTTTGCAACACACTCACGTCGCTGCCTGGTCTTAACATGCAAAAATGAAATAGTCTGTCATCCTTGGTCTACTTCTAGCACCAAACAATGGTCTTATGAATGGCACTCACAATGCACCAAAACTCCACGCTGGTTGACTTGTCACGTCAAGAAACAATTACATGCCAGAATAGGGAACAACAACTTCTTAACGCAAGCAATTTCAACTCCATGCTTAAAAAACGCCAATATCATGTTTCTGGTGACATGAATTCCTAGCAAGAACAAGTCTTTCCACAGAAGTTCCTATGTCAAACTTCTGCCACGTCTAAACAAGATGTCAACCTCCTGCGCTGAGTCCTCCTTTACCAGGGATTGTTGTTTGCTCACAGTCTTCACCACGCTTCCACGCATCGAGCAAGAATATATACACGGTAGAAGTATAAGACAACGAAAGTATTTGTTGATTCTTCAATGTAAAATCTATCAATATATACACATGGCAAAAGCCGTTAGACCATTGGTTACCAACGAATATATACATAACCAAGACCAATTGAATGATAAGCACGCATGCATGTATTAAGCTAACATTATACTCATTGATCAAATACGAATCAATATGTGTGACCATTCAATGACATATATGGATCTACTCGGTTCATATTGCATGTAAAACCTTATTTTCTATATTTGGAAAAGTTTCCGCAAATGATGAAGTTTGTTCTTTTGGGTGGATTGTAGATTCACCTAAAAATTCATAAAATATTTCATAATTATTTTCAAATTCTTACATATTGTTCATGACATGTTAGAGCATGGAAGATACATCTATTAGTTATAGAGGAAATGTTGAAATTGTAAGTGGGTATTGTTAGTGTAGAATCACAACACCCCCGAATGGCCCGGGTGTGAAGTGGGGCATTCGGTGTGATTACACAACATGGGACCATCTCTCAAGCTGTGGGACTTGCAAAACTTGAGATGGACCTCCGAGAAAGTTGGTTCTTACTTCCTAATCTACCTACCACAAGCTACTCCAGTGCAGGCAGAACCTATTCTATCATAATCCAACTATTCCAAGGGGACAGGAGAGAGAGAGAGGGTGAAAGAGCCTACACTAAGTGGTGATACACTAGAAAAGGAAGTGGTTGGATCATAGATCCGACTTCCTGAAGTGGAGAGAGGTGAGCAGAGGAGAGGGTGGACAGAATGCACCACGGACCACATATAGATTTCACACTAACACCACTTCAAAACCCATTAGGCATAGCTCCCAGAACCTGAAACAAACATCAGAGTATGCACAATATTCCCTGTAATGATGAGAGGTAAGAAGAGACAACAAAATAAGCCAAGGATGGACAGATGCATCACAAACAGATTTTATTGCTCCAAAATGTTACACGGTACATCATCAGTGGGCAAGAGGCAAGAAAAATGCCATTACAGCCATGGGAGGAGGCTTAGACTCCACATTCTACCCTAAGGAAGAAAGAGAGAGGGGGAAGAGGAGAAACAATGACCAACCACTTTGAATATGCCCCTTCATTACAATATATAGGAAGAACGAGAGAGAGGAGGGAAGAATTTGAATCCTACTTCAACCACCTTGAGATATGCATTGAATCCTACTTTGAAATCTCAACCACCATCAATCAATGCCCCTCTCAAATCCACCTACAATCTATCAATTTTGGTTCCCTATGTCTATTTGGTGTGCTAAGGAAGAAGAACGTGGATCAAATAAAATCCAATTTGGTAGTTGAAGAAATTGATTCTGTATTAATGGCCTGAAGATGTTTTCCCATTTTCACCCACTAAATCCTATTAAGAATGATATTTTATGTTTCCATGGCATAGAGGGTATCGAGACATTTCCAAAAAGTCTTCTCCCACCCAAATATGAGTTTCCAATCAAAAGATATGGCCATCTGAAGATTAGGGTCGAGGGCGTGCCATGTCTTAAGGGTCTATCCGTACCGGGTCCACGTGTCTCACGCATCTTGGAGATTCGGCTCCTTCCTTATGCTATTGAAATTGCATCGGGTTGACACGTGGTGGCCTCTCGAGCTCCTTGGGCTTCTTTGTAATTTTCCTAAGTTTCTTTGCTTGGCGGGGCCAAAAGTCTAACCCTGGACACGTGGAGGCTTGGCGCTTGTTTGGAAACCCACCCCAAATTTTACTTTTGAAGTAGCATCGTTGAGACACTTGGCTCCCTCCACCGGCCTACCTCTATTTTGACTATTCAACCCCCGACTCTATCCCTTTTTTGGACCTTGGGACACGTGGAAGGCCCGCGCTCATTTGAAAACCACTTTGGATTTTACCTTTGAAGGAGCATCGTTAAGACACGTGGCACCTTCGGCCTACACTCTTATACTTAACCAATTTAGGCCATTTTGGATTTGACCTCTGTTGACCCTTGGCCACGTGGAGGCTTGGCACAAGTTTGAGTCCCTCGCCTTGGGCTCCCATCTTGAAATTGTGTCGAGCTGACACGTGTTTCCTTCCACTTGTTTGAACTTTTCAACGGCCGGATCTATCCTTTTTCAAGCCTAGGGACACGTGGAAGCCTCTTTCATTTAAGTCTACCCTTTTGAGCTTAATCTTTGGAGATGCACCAATGAGGCACGTGGAGGCTTCCACTGATTCTTCCATACTTAGCCAATTTTGGGGCTCGTTCTGAATTATTCACAGAGCCCGAAGACTTTAAACCTTTCCCCATTTCTTTTCCTTTGAGCCTTTGGTTTTCTTTGACATCGTTTTCTCCTTCCCGACCTGTTATTCCATTGTAGAGCCCACCTGCAACCTATTTTTGGATTTGAAATGTGGGCTCACATGATGGAACCGTCCCTTGGATTTCTTCCTACACAGGGTCGTGTTTGATTAGTTTTGTTGGGGCAAAATTGGGATAACAATTTTGCAACTCACGGGACATCTACCTACTAGATGTAGAGACCAGTGGCCTTGAAGCATCCATTTGGCATGGAGTCATGAATGATATCTGGTACTAATTTTTTTCTGAAATGGACTCCCGATCGCTTGCACTTGCTGACCCTGAGCCTACCCCAGAAATAGATTGTCTCAAAAATGATTTTAGTTTCTCTACATTTGTTTTATTTTGAAATTAGCAACTGTTACAGGAAACTATGGGCCTCTGTCATGAATATTGAAGGGCTTGGCCTTGGTAGCTCTGGATCAATGTGAACAAAACCTATGTATAAAGACAAGAATCATACATGCCTCAAATGAGACATGGAGAGTGTGCACAAGCACTTCTTTCTTGAAACCAAAGTCTACTCCTACTCCTACACTAACCAGAGAGAAAGAAAGCTAAACAAAGCCTATTACAGGTAGGGAGAAGTATCTTCCCTTTCTCAAAAGGGGTAGCCATGCAAATGATTTGACACTAAATATGGTTTCCTATGAGTGAAAAACTGACTATAAGCCGGTCCTCCACCCAAATCATCAAGGTATCTACATCAACCAAAAATACCTCCTCAAGTTGATTGGTATTGGAGAGGTGTTGATGGTGACCCTTGGTGCTTTGAAACTCATCCTCATGCCCTGAAGTGGGCATGAATGGTTCTGACTTCTCTCTTGGCTCCAATGAAGCCAAGTACCTGATTGGGAAAGGTTTGATCCTTTGAATGTACCCTTTTCTCTAAAATTTAACTCCAAAAATGGAGTCTTTTGTGGACCTTCTTGGATGGATGGTGTGAGAGGGATGATGACATCCTCTTTCCTTTTCTCTTCCTTCTCCAATGAAGAACATGAAAGACTCATATCTTCCAACCTTGGTTCCAGAGGGATGTTGTGAGACATAGGTTGTTGTTCTTGAATGCCCTCTGTGTTCAATGAAGAGTTGCAAAAGTCATGGAATTGGGGTAAGAATCTCTAAAGAAACCCCAAAGGCTTTTAGCAAATTGATCAATGGACCATCTGATAAGAAATGAGCAAGGTTTTGTTCTTTGCATACATTAATTTGAAGTAAACAAGAAAACTAAGCAAATGAAGCTAACCTCTATTCTTTGAAATAATGAACCTAAGAGGATCTAAGCATTTAGTTATGTGTTTAAGAGAAAGAGATCTCCCCATTAATGGCTTCAAGGCCAATGGATCTTCCCTTTTACTCCATATTGGTGTTATAAAATACAAAAGCAAATGCTATTAGCTCAATGGAAGAAAATGAAATACAATCTAAAGCCTAAACAAAATACTATAATCTATGCTAGGAAGAAGAGAGAATTCTTAGAAAATGAGGGAGGGGGTCTAGCCCTATTTATAGTTTTCCATTTGGGAAAATGGGAGATTTGGGTGCATGTGGGACAAATGCTAAAGTCCAAAAAGCACTTTTAGCAAGTCAAAGTATGATTTGACTATGTTTAGAAGAGATTGACCATGGTTAAGACTAGTTAACCATGTTTAGAGGGTAATTAATCTTACTTGAGAGAGAAATTAGGTTTCTGAAGGGCTTCTAAAAGGCTTAATCAATCCAACGAAGTGGATTGATACTCCAAAGAGCTAATAAAGGTGGTAAAGAAGGGAATATTAGCCAAGAAGAGGTTATTATAACCTATTTAGTTAGTTTATAAGAGGAAATATGACCAACAGAGTGTCGTAAGGGGGAGTTAGATAGATCTAACTGACGAAGTGTCGTACATTTGCAAGGAAGAATAGTTAGTACAATATTACGAATAATAATACATTGATCAAACTACAGTGTCTACACCCTCCTTTATGGCAGTAGGCTCATATGCTTAGAAGGTGGGTGATGGAGGAGAAAATGATGTGATCTCCTCAGGATCCTTGTAACTCCCACTAAAACAACCCACTTGAGACCCAAGAACAACCTAGGATTAGTTAGGAAAATTATGGAATAATTTTTTTGTTTAAAAGAGTCAACAACCAGGTTACAAGACAATAGTTTTCGCAAGCACATTTTCAAGCCAAATATTATTAATAGCTTATAGTTTTATTAATATGACAATTATAAAATATCACAAGGTCCAAACTTAGGGTTAGATTAATCAATTAGGTTAAGAGGGTAATTTCTCACTATACCACTCTCTAACAGATTAAAAGATTCAACCTGATTTTTCTCAAAATTAACACACTCAAAACTTCCCAAAAACATTCCCATTAGATAGGAAATTTCCTCACCTTTCCGGTGATATAAAGAAGTCCTCATAACTCCTCATATTTCTCAAGATATGGGTCGCGGACCTTGGGAGGAAAATTTTCCCAAGAGCGGGTTTGTGGGCCTAGGGATAAAATTTTCCCATGCGCGGGCCTACAAACTTCGGAGAGAATTTTTTCCCGAGGAGGAATGTGGACCGGTGGGGTGGGGAAGAAAATTTTTCCCATGCATGGGCCGGAAGAGCGGGAAGAACTTTAGTGCTTTTTCCCTTTTTGGGACAAAAGCGTGATTTGCTCTCGCGCGCCCACGAGCCCGAAAGGACACGTGTCGGCATTTCCCAACTCTGGCGGAAATGTCAAGCCACCGGAGAATTTTTAGAATTTTATCCTTTTTTTGAAAATTGCTAAGGGATCAAAATGATCCGTGCCCCCGCCGATGCCCAAGGCGCCACGTGTCAACCATCCATTGGTTGTGGGTCGGCGGGCCGGCGGGAGAACTTATAAAAATTTTCCCAAAGAATTTTTTTTTGAGCGCTAAGTTTTTTTAAAGGGATCCGATCCTCCACCGATGCCCCATGACACCATGTGGCAGAACTTGATTGGTTGTGGGCCAGGGGCCATGGAGAAAACTTAGAAAATTTTCCCAAAATTTTCCGAAGCGCTAAGTTTTTTTTTTTTTTACAGTTATAATTATTTTTGAAGCCAAATGAAGGGAAACTTCAGAGGCCATAACTTTTGATTGGGAACTCAGTTTTTAGAAAACGAGGGCTTTCTAGAAATCTCTCTACGTCCTCTTTGCACAAGAATCATTAATCCTTTCATTTTGATAATGTTTAAGGGGTAAATTTCATGAAAACAATCTGCAGGATTTAAAAGGCAAACTGGCAAATTTTGGACTTATAAAATTTTACTCAATTTGATCTTCTTTCTCTCTCAACAAGTCAAATAGGCATGGGTAATTGTTCTTAGATGGATTTAGGATGGATTTAGGATGGATTTGGAGGGTAAGTTTGTTTGATTGAGTTCCAATTTGAAAAATTTACAACTTTGACAACAAACGGTTTGAGCCCGATTTCACTAAGTTTTCTAAGAAATTCCTTAAGTGTTTTTGTCCAATTGAATTTGTTTAGGGCATACTACTTCAAAGTAATCATTTAATTTGTTATTTCATTGTTGTAGATTCGAACTGTGCATTTTTGGATAAGTATTTGTCAAGATTTTTTTTTAAAAAATACAAAATAGAGATCAAGTTTTAAAGGGTCTATTTGCCATTTTCTACTTCCAAGTATTAGAATACGTTCCAATTCCAATCTAATACATTTAGTTGATTCAAATCAAACTATTCAAAACCAAAATGTAATTCTGATTTCAAATTTAACACCTTTCAAAAGACAAAGCTCTGTGTTTTCCTCACACACATTTCTTCCTTTCAAACAGATATTTCAAATACATTTAAATGATCAGATTCAATACCACAATGCAATTTGAGAAAGGTAATACAATCATTTATTGATTCCCAAAAGACAACTTACAACTTCTTTCTTTCATTCTTCAAATTCATCATACATAATACAATTCTTTCTTTCAAAAGAACAAAAACGGAGTATATCTCTTTCACATTTCAATCTTACAACTTTCATATTCAATACAACATATTTCCATTACAAAACATATACAAGTTCATCCACTTCAAGTGGGAAGGTTACAATAAGATTTATCTCAACAAGGGACTGTCAACTGTTTTATTTCATTTTCCTTTGCTCCATAAACAACAACATGTAGATTTATCATTCTTCTAATTTTGACCACAACAAGAGCAGGGGAAAGGCAATGCTCTCCACCCAACCAAGACATCCAATGATAAGGAGAAGCCATCCTTCTTCATTTTCCCCAGCCCCAACCACAAAGTAATGGAAGATGTGATTCAACTCATGGCAACAACAGGCTTCCACAAACACACATGTAAATTTCACATTTAAAACACAGTCCAAATAGAATGTAGTTTGCAACTACATTAAAGCATGAAAAACAACACTAAGGCTTCATCAAGCAAGCCAAAGGAGCAAGAAACTATGGGGGATGCTACTTATGCCTCCCAAAGGGGAAATGAGTATCACCACCTATTTCAAACTACCAAAACATAGTATATCAAATCCCTTGACATGCCCTTATGCCTCCCCCAAGTACCCCTTATTCCTCACATTTCCTTATGCCTCCCCAACCTCTTATGGCACCCCATAATGAGTAAAGAAATGCAAGCTATTTATTTGTAAGGTGAAACCCAAATCCCAATGCCCTCCACACTTATACCTCCCCAAAACACTTGTGCCTCCCACAAAATGAACCCCATAGTCTTCTCCTACACCATACCTAGGCCATCTACCCAACATCCCACAAACATACCAAAACATTCACAACAATAACAATTTCATAAACAGAAAAGAGAAGCATTACAAGAGCCAAGCTCCTACCTCTCCATGATGGAGTTGTTCCAAGTTCCAAAACAACAAGCTTTATCCCAATGCAAGCAATCCAAATCAGCCAAGCACAAGCATGCCACAATATTTTTAAAAACTTCTCCAAGAAAGAGCTCCAAAACAACAAATAATTCACCCCCAAAAGAGTTTCCAAAAGTGAAGCAACCCAAAACAAGGCAAGCAATTCAATTTTATAGAAGAGGAAAAGAAGAGGATGAGGTGGATCCATGTAGGATGCCACATCACACATCCTCAACCCCAACCCAAAATTCAACTTCATTCTCCAATGCATAATAAAAAAGGTGGGTGAATAATATGACAATTTACTTACATACTCAAATCCAACCCACACCCCAAAGGACTGAAATTAAACCATGTAAGAAAAGTGCAATAAAAACTTACAATTTGTCTTCTCAAAAGCATTATAAAAGTCTAAATTCAACTCTCCAACCATAGGTATGGTTGGTAAATAAATTTAAAGGTGTGGGACAAGTTTAACTTGTCCCAAAGCCTCCAAAATCAGCCTCCAAGGACAAATTCGAATTTCCAAGAAGGTGGAGTGTTTCACACTCAAAAGTTAACTTACACATCTCTTACAACACTTTAATTCAAGACCAAAAACTCTATTAATTACTTTATTATGACATATTTTAATTAATTAACTTAACATGATTACTCACAATATTACACATCATTTAATAAATAATGAAAGGGTCAATGCACCACAAAATAAACACATGCAAACATAAACAAAGGAACCAATAAATAAATACACATAACCCTTGGTCACATTTAAAGGTGATCCCCCCATGGGAACCCCTAACAAAACAACCACACACAAACAATACAAGTTTCCATGGTGACCTTGTTGAATTCATCTAGAATTCCAATGTGGTTGGTCTCCAATCCCCGATGTTTGTTGTGATATTTTAACCTGCAAAACACAAATACCTCCTTCGGTCTCATGGCCATATCAGAACATCCAAAATAATATAATTAAAATTCCAAAATCATCTAGATATATGAATCACAACAACATCCAAGCAACCAACAAGATCATTTGCAATTTTACTCAACAATTATATCATCATCAAATAATTTTCATTTCTAGGTCTACTCACAATATTCAAATATCACATGTCCAAACAACATCCATAATATAACTGTGTTCAATGAAAAGTTGTAAAGCCATGGATTTGGGGTAAGAATCTCTAAAGAAACCCCAAAGGATTTTAACAATCTGATCAGTAGACCATGTGATAAGAAATGAACAAGG
>CM031243.1:666324475-666387881 GCA_018340775.1 Taxus wallichiana var. yunnanensis
TCAAATATCATAACATAATATCAATAAGGTGCCATCATCCATGTCCAATCATCAAATTATATGAGTATAGAGTAAGTAGGTAGAGCTCAAGAAATTTGGAAGATGTGGGCACTAGATAACACTAACATTAGAAAGGTGACTTAGCTGCTCATGATGATTTTGACCATTCCATTACCAAATCTAGAAAGTCTACATAATTTTAAATAAGCTTAGATAAACTATTTCTTATTAAAATCATGAAATAACAAGACCGTACAAAAGGTTAGTACAAAATTTTACAAACTCGATCATATTCTACTATCTTGCCCATGTAAATGGTAAAATTATGATTTTTCTTATGTCACTTTGTTATCACCTATATTGCACTTTGATATCAGAGATTTACCTATAACAAGGTAGTTTCAACATTTGTACCTGTAAAATAAACATGGCTTCTTGTAAGAATCTCAAAAAAATCATTAAATAAAAATAAAAGATTTAAATTCTCGAGTCAAATTGACCTCAATGATCGAATGTGTTTGTGATTCACCGAAGGTTGTAATAGATTTTAAACTCTTGATGTAGTTCTTGTAGTGCATTATGTGAGTGTTCATACAACTAAAACCCTTGACCTATATTTTACCTTGCACTTCCACACTTATTGTATTCTACCATACTTTTCTCCCATGAAAATTTTTGTATGGATATGTACAAAATATATTTATGCCTCGTAATGCCCAAATTTTACACATAAAAATACAACACACCTAATAATAGGATAATTTTTTTGGGGGAATTACATTACTTCATACATAACATCACATAAGATCACTTAGGATAATGAATAACACATGAGACGTTTGTGTAACCATGGACCCACATATATAACATGAAACACATGATAGACATCAAAGCCTCATTTCTAAAAATGACGAAAAGGACAACAACGACTCCACTACAATGATATACATTTACTCACAGGAACTTCCCACAACACATCGTTGTTTATGGTGGAATATTTATTACAATATTATTTTTATTAATTGATTATAATTGTCTCAAGAACACACAACATGGGACCTTCGTTCCTTCTGACAACTGGCCGCATGTTTTATTTAAAAATTTCACATATAGTGGTTCCTTTAGGATTTTCGTTTTTTTGTGGAAATAACTTTATTTAGCTTTGATTGTGATTAGGAACATATATACACACATGTGTCATCTAATATTTGACTTAAGGATTTGTTTGAGAAAGCCGTTTTACTTGGTTTGGAAAAATAATCTAGATGATTGAGGAGGAAAATTCAAAGGAATAAAGGAAGGTTTATAGATTAATAGAAAACCTATCCCAAGTTCATTTCATAGCATTTTTATTACTAACAATAAATTATTTTAATTTTAAAGTTATTACAGCCAACTATGTAGGTTAAGTAATTAAATTGTATAATTCTTGATTCACGATCCATTGCTCTAATTGGGACTTCATATTTTCACACGGTCATATTGCGCATGGAAGGGTACATTACACCTATGTTCCCCTTATAGATATTTTTTTGAATTTAAAAGACAAATTTCACATTTCAAACTACTTCTATTTCATCATCTTAAGGGTTTACTCTAAATAGAAACAGGTTAGTTACATGTTTACAATAAATTCTACTTCTTGAGTGATCCTAGATTTAATATATTCCTATCTACGCTAAGGGTTCTATTAGATTTTACAAGTCCAACTTGAGTGTAATTTCCTTAACTCATAAGACCATTGGCTACAGTTGAAGGTGTCCCATTCTCAAGGCTACACTTTATTATTTCATTAGCATCGTTGTTTAATCCACATTTATGCAAACAAATCATGTGATCATGCATCATGTTTGTCTTTTTGATTTATTAGGTTGTTGTATTAGTCGTGGACCCTTACTTTATTACATTCATTTTATGATCACATATGACATTTTAGTTTGTTTTGACATCACTCAAATGTGTACCATTTTCATAGCGGACTTTTCATAGATTAATCTTATTTATCCTTTTTGACTAACTACATTTACGCGGTTACTTTGGTCCTGTATAATATCATTTTGGAACAAATTCATTCCTATAACACTTATGTAACACATAGGATTTAAGACTACAAATAATAAGACCTCACACAAGACAACTCATTTCATTTCTCTTAGACACGCACGTATTAAGTGTATATTGCAAGAGAGATATCCCGAATAATCTTAAAAAGCGTTACAAAAAGCCTCCTAAGGAACTATTTAAATTGTTGGGTAAAAATACATGTAATCGAAACGTAGTCTCCACTCATATAATTTAGATCTCACAAGAGACGGTCAGTAGGTATAGCCATCGATTATCTTACAAGGCTTTGGCCACCCACTGGGTACCAAGGAAATTATGCCTGAAGAGGGTTAAACTTATTCATGATATGGTCCTACCTATAACACCTAGACATGATCACCTCACTCATCCCAAAATGATAGGTTTCACAGCATAAAATCACCACCTCATTAAATATTCAGGTAAAAAGGTCCTTAATAAGACGTCTTAGGTTCAAAACAAGGAGATTATTAATGAGGTTAGAGTATTTTATTAACATGATCAATGTTTTATACCCAGAAAGGACCCAAATGGGGAAAGGAAGTATAATAGGAATTATAACTTGTTATATGAATTATTTTGGGGAAATTATTATGTTTCTCTCTCTTCCCTTTTCTCTTTCTAGAAGTAACTCTAATATTTTGTCCGGTTCTAAAAATGTAAATGAGTTATAAATGTCATGGGTTGGAAATGAAATGAAATTTTGATTATGTATGTGACTATGATATGATGAATAGAAAGGAAAATGAAATCCAAACGATATTGTTAGGAAATTAATGTTCACATGGATATGATTATTTATGTTTAGTAAATATTAAGGTTATATATTGTTATAACAACAATATATGGTTGTACCCATAAAAATATTAACGGGGCACTTGTTATTCTCCTCCCTATGTTCTAGGAGGGTGTTTAACTTTTGTTGTGACTTTATAATAACCATATGCCATGTACTGGTTGACATAATACAAAAGAAATTGATTGTTTCTTTGTGAAAATCTTATCCAAATTTAATATTTTGTATCAGAGCGGGTTTATTCCTCTGATGGACTATTAATTTGTCTAATAGGGGCAATTCATATTCTGCATTATTTCCCCATACTATGACATTTATCTTTCTTTTCTTCATTAATTCTTCTTGTGCTCCATTCATGGATTCATAAGAGCTCTGGATTCAACCTGTCCTCGACACATGATTTTTTCCAGTTCCATGATAGACCGAGCCATCAGACAGACCAATATATTGTATGGAATATCTATATTCTGCATATAAGGTACACGTTGTCATTGGGAATTGATATGTGTTTGATCTCAATTTTGTACTTGTATATCGCTGGAAGAATTTTTGGCATCAGGAGGTCTCGAGACATTTTTGCATATCAGTTCCTTGGATCTGCATGTATCACAGTTTTGTGGTTGCATTCCTTCTCACCGCCTAGCTGTGTATCTTCTACACTGTCGTATGACCTCCACTGCACATTTGGACGTCATCCTGAGCATTCTTGTTTTCTTCACCATCGGTTTGTGATGTCTGTAGTAGATCGCCATTCCTGTTTTGGGATCTAAGGGCTCCAACTTCTTTCATCATCGTTTGATCTGCTTTAAATTTGAGTGCCACGTTTGCATTGGTTGGAAGCTAAACTATTTCTTTGTATTTCATCGGTTTCAATGACTCCCCATACGTAATCTGTGTTGTCTTATCTCTCCAGATGGACTTGTTTTAGTTTACAACTGTGATCCACTAAAATTGCATGGACATTACATATTAACAGTTGGTCCAATATCAATGGCGTATTCTACGCATGTTTACTTGTTGTAGGTGCACGATAGAAAAGAAGACAAGGTGTTAAATCTATTGTTGGTCTCACGTAAGGCATCTTGGCGTGGGTAAATACAAATGGCAGGGGTAGCTTTAACCTATTTATCCATCGATCAAAATCCTTCCATGGATGTTTCTTAGCCTTGTTTTTCTCAAACTATAGGCCGTATTCTGAAATTCACATAGATTCCAAGTCTTCCATTAGAAAGGTGTGTGTCACATAAGCATATGTCAAAAATAGTGTTTTATTTAAAGATCATTATAGTTCGATCCTTCATAGCTTTTATTTTTGAGTGTCAAATTAGTCATAGTTTGTTATTAAATTCATGAGTCTTGTCATTACATTTTGTAAACTTTTTCCCATAGTCAAATTGTTGACTCTTTGTTCTCAATTTGGTAAAAGGCATATTATCTTGTCTAAATATTTTTGCATCATTAGTTGAGTTGTCGTCAAGTCATTTTGAGAGTCAAAATTAAATTTTTAATGTTTTAGTAATTATTGTTTTTGTCGATAATTTTATCGTCAAAGAGTAAAAAAATTGAGTCTTTTGTCCGAGTCAAAGTGTTGTTGTAAATTTCATTGAGTCATATTGTCAAAATAAAAATGAGTCAAGAGTTATTTTGTGTTAAGAACTATATCATATAGTCAAAATAAATTAAAAAATTCCTTACGAATGCATTATCGGTGGAATCTAACATTCGATTAAGGTATATAATATGTGTTGTTTCACATTGCGGGAGGGAAACTATACCAATAAATCAAATGTGAAAATTGATGATCTTCACGTTATTGTTTTGACTAAGCAACACATCTATTGGAGGACGAGGCAAGCGAGGCTAGAGGACAACCGACAACCTCTCATCAAGTCGCCAACGATGGGGCCACTTCACTGATTTGGTGGCACGTGTGTGTTTTTGATTTGGAGTGTTGTGTCTTATTTCAACATGCAGTGTGTTTGATTTCAACATTTTAGTGTGGTGTGAAAAATAAGAACATATGTGGTATGTTCTTGTCACTGGTATGTGGCTATTCCTACATAATTCCCCAATGCTATAACATAGTGAAGAGAAAATAGCATAATGAAATGCAACATCATGAGTCTTGATGAGGTTGAACAATCATATGTGTTCTTGTTCATACCTAGGTTTGTGGTTAGCCTCTGGAAAATCATTGAAGGCTACTCAGATGTGTTCCTGCTTGAGTTCCCACACTACTAGGTCAGATGTGTTCCCTAGAGTGACTAGTTGATAAGCAAATGATTCTTGAGTTTGTTCTCATCCTCTTTGGTCGATGTTCTTGAAAGTGCATGGTTGATAAGAATTTTATGCTGTCCTTCTACCTTTAGTTCGAGTGTTGTACTAAGATTATGAGCAAGCACAGTGCGACAAGGTTGCACAGAGGAAGTGTGAAAGTTCTATTGCTACCATGTAAACATTAAGGGGGGAATGTTAGGAAATTAATGTTCACATGGGTATGATTATTTATGTTTAGTAAATATTAAGGTTATATATTGTTATAACAACAATATATGGTTGTACCCATACAAATATTAATGGGGCACTTGTTATTCTCATTCCTATGTTCTAGGATGTTGTTTAGCTTTTTTTTGTGGCTATATAATAGCCATATGCTATGTATCTTGGTTGACATAATACGAGAAGAACTCAATTGTTTATTTGTATGAATCTGATCCAAATTTAATATATATGTTCAAGGTTACATAGTTAGTTAGGAGTCAACAAAACCCTTAGAAGGTGTGTTTAGCTAAAGTTGCAATTTTGGTGCAAACAGCCAAAACATCTAAAGTGCTCACAAATTGGGCCTTGAAAACACTTGTTTTAAGTTTGAACACAAAGGTTGATGATTCTTGCGTACTCTCCCATATACATAGAATTCATCATGTTTGACATAAGTTTATTACAAAGAGCAGAGCTCAAGTTACAAGGGAAACTCCGGGGCCAATTATCGTAATTGCAACAACAACTCTTGTCACTCAATCGACTAGTGGGCCCCAAAACCCACTCGCAAAACTAGTCTTCAAAGGAATTTTCATTGAAATGCAAATGGATTATGATTCTCTTACTAGCGGTCTAGGGATAAGTGGAAATGGTTTTCATTTTCTCTTGAACTAAGCGGTAACCGTAGGCTGAAACCGATTGCGTTTTACTAAAAAGAGCACGTCACCATAAGTGACTGATAAGCTAAGTTGGATTAGAAATTTGACATGCAAGGGTATTAATTAAGTTCAAACAACTTAGTTAAGTTTCCACACAGTGTCTCATGTTACCAGGGGTAAAGCAAGGAGTTTTAGGTTTGCGGTATATTTTGGTATGGTGCTCCATGCGCATAACTTTCGAGGTCATAATTTTTTTTTGATGTTTGACAGTCTCAAATGAAGTAATATTTTTATCATTGCTTGGAGTTACATTTCCTAATAATTAAAATTGAATTTCCAAATGCAAGAAATGATGAAAGTAGAATTTAGTGCAAGAGAAAAGGGGAAAACCATACCTTTTTATGCAAAACTCATGATCCCTACATTTGACGAGACTGCATTAGCTTTAGGCATCCTGGCAATAGTTTGCGAGAAACACAATTCCTCCATTTGTATCCATATCTCATTGCAAAGCTCTTTATTTTGCATGGGTTAGAAGTATAATGGTAAGGATGAAATATCTTCTCCTCATCACGCTCCAAGAGACCATATTCCTATAAGGC
This sequence comes from Taxus wallichiana var. yunnanensis, assembly GCA_018340775.1. Taxonomy (NCBI): domain Eukaryota; kingdom Viridiplantae; phylum Streptophyta; class Pinopsida; order Cupressales; family Taxaceae; genus Taxus; species Taxus wallichiana. The sequence goes on from CM031243.1 coordinate 666,331,096, forward strand.
ATTTTATCAAGTTGTTCACATGGCTGAAATGACACCCCTTGCTAGAGTGTTCTTCCTACTCATAACCCACTTCACGTAACAGTGCCAATAATCCCTTCAAGGCCCCCTTTTGATAAAGTTATTTATAATAACCCAAAACAATGATTGTAGCTTGTGAGACTATGTTTGGTTAAAGAACGACCATTAAAATTTACCATTCCACAACCTTTTCTAAGCACCCAAAATTTGCATTTTCTTGAAAGTTTTTAAAGATTCTCAAAAAAAGGCATTTTGTGTATATCCTGCAACCCTCACATTCCATGAAACATATTTATTTGGAGCATTCTATCAAACAGTTCGGAGTCTTTATATGTGTATGTTCCCACATTTTGCATGCATGTAAACCCAGGGCACTTGTAATCATCTTGATTCAAAGCTCCCTCCTTTTAATAAGGCTGAGAATATGATAGCAAAGGTGGAACATTCTAGTGGCATTTGTTGGTTGCATTTGGTGAAGTGGTGGTTGAGGATAGAATGTAGAGGATTTCACATAGAGGAAGATTGGAAGAGACAAACATTGCAGAGACATAAGTGGGATAGCAGGAAAGGCATGTTCAATGTCTTAACAATACAACTACTCAGTAATAAAAGATGAAAATCGGGAAAATGTGTGTTTGAGTACATTACATGGGGCACAGGTCTTCATAAGTGGAAGAAATTAAATCCTCACAGCTAGGTGTTAAACCCAAATAATGTGCCTCCTAATCCTCAATCCTTTTCTTCCTTAGCAAAAAAAAAAACAAAATCAAGATAGGAAGTTTGTTTCCTTTCTTCTCAAAGACAATTGGAACCACTTCGGGCATAATTAACTGATCTAGATCGATCCATTTGTGCATATCCAACCAACACGTCATTCCATGAAACCATTATTTTTAACGTATTCTGCCAAAAATTTCATGAGCTACATATGCTTTCATGTTTTTGCATACATGTCTGTGAGGCACTTGGAGTTACCAAACAAAAACACCCGTTCCAAATATCGCAACTAACCAAATAATTCTAAATTTCCAACGTTGTTAGTTCCTCGGGATCTCAAAATAAAGTGCCTGTATTATTTTGCAAGGAAATGAAAAGTCTCGAAAAACAAGCTGCGCAATGATGTGTCGCTCTCCTTGCTCTAACAACTAGTATGCCCACACCTGCAAATGCGACTACGGGTAGGGTGCTACAATTCTCTACTATGTTGTGATATGGAGTATGAAAATAGTACTTTTTTTTTTCTTAGCTCAAAAGTTGGTACTTAGATAGGTGCTTGCTTGATAATAAATGCTTAACGTGAACTTGCATGTATATGAGTCTATCACTTTGAAATTTGAATTATAGTAGCAGACGCAAAGGCAATGAAAAACATAAGATGTAAAAGAGAAAAGAGTGATAAAGAGGCACATAGGGTAGAAAGGACCCAAAAATAAAAATGATTCGGGAGCATAACTTGTGGAGACCATAACTTTTTATCCGACCAGTAAGATTGTTTTAAAATTTTACGGGGTGGTAGACATACATTAGTACTATGCTAGGGTCAACCATGCCTGCAAGGTTGTGCCCCTTCCGACACATTTTTGGGCCTAGATTCCTTCATCTAGTGGCCTAAAATTTTCTCCGAACGTTTTGTTTCGCTTTTGACTAGGTCTTAGAACTTTAATAACTTTTGTTGTGCTTGTTATAATAAGTCAAAATTTTGCATGAGCCTTAATTTATGAAGCTATATTTTATGTGCAAATTACGAGGGCCATCCGAGTTGTTTTCCTAGTAGGAAATTTTTGGCATTTAGGGTTTTTGTTATTTTAGGTTTTTTTAGCATTTTAGGGTTTTTAGAGTAGACGTGAAATAAAAGGAGGATTGTAATGATGTAATATATTAGTGTGGATTCTAGAATGAGAAGAAAAATATTTTGAAACTCCTGGTTTTTTATTTCCGATGTTTTTATGTGTGTTTTGGAGGTATTTCAACCTCTTGCAGTTGAATTCACATCACAAAAGGATCGAGATATTAAATCTTTAGGGTAGGATTGTATATCCTGTCTTAACCCATTTGTATGGTCCCAAACTAAATTCACCAAAAGTTAAAAAAACAATTGCAAAGGCTAGAGATCTCTGTAATACATCATAACAACATAAGGAAACATCCAAGAAGTCACTGAATCAGATGATAATTCAAGTTTGATGTAAATGTAACAACAAAGACTTACACCACTAAAACTTGATTTCATCATTCAAGTTCCACATATATAAAATTTGCCAAAAACATGATGTAATAATGATTTTTACATATTTTAATATCTACATATACCCTCTTTTGCTATCCTTTTAACTCTTAGGTAGATAACAACACATCAAACCCTACCACCGTAAATTATTTATTTTGCATTGAACCCAACGTTGACATCCATATATTCTCATGAGAGGCCGATAGGTACTTTCACTATCATGACATTTCATTTGAGAAAATTATAATTTACTATTTCTTTCAAAAATGTATAGATATTTGAATGCATGACTTTATAACATCTCCCTATTCAAGACATATCATCTCTTTCACTATTGAGATAAGTTGAATTTTCTTGATTGTAACTTTCCCTATGATGATATTTCAACATTTTTGACCCCGTAGCCATGGCGATACAATGGATCCACGACACATATGAATTTATTAGGTGCATGGTAAATACCTATATTTGGTATTCGAATCTTCTATATCTGTAAAAACCCCATATCCACGCAGACAATTTATTTTTAAATAATTGCAAAAGAATTCTAATCCACACTACTACTGAGGGGGTCATTTGAGACATTAATAGAGACAAAATTTGACTAAATTGTCTCAAATAGAGACAATAAAAAAGTTGTATATCGTCTCTATTATTGCTTCAAAGCGGGTGTCTCTAATATAGTCTCTAATTATTGTCTCTCAAGAGACAATAATTATTGATACATATTTTGTCTCTTGAGAGACAATATAATTTGTCTCTCTAGAGACAATATCATTTTCATCTCTCTAGAGACAATATCATTATTGTCTCGTTGGAACAATAACGAATACTAACATTTTGTCTCTCTGGAGACAATACTAATTTCAATTTTTATTGTCTCTCTAGAGACGATCACAATTAAAGAATGAAAAATATGAATTTTAAAACTACATAATAACCAAATATCATATAGTGTAGTCAACGAAGTTACATATTATCTATGATGTCGGAGTGGTGCAGTAATTAGTATTATAAATTAACAAAAATTTGATTTAAATATTGTGCCCAATAAATGGGTCTACAAATATTTTATTAATATCAAATAAGATAAAATACAAAAGGGTGTTTGAATTTTGTTAACCCTTGAAATATGATGATAAAATACAAAAGGGTGTTTGAATTTCGTTCACCCTTGATATACAATGATTAACACCTTCTCTCTACCACCAACTTCAAGTGATCCATATGATTCCCTAGTGCTACTTTGATATTTTTCTTCACTTTAATTACGAGCAACTTCCTTTTGAGCAATTACCTCTCCATCGGTAGCGCAGTCATCTTCATGTTCTTCACTTTGATTGTCTCACCTTTGATGCGATTCTCTACTATCGTTAGCAGCGAAGGTGCCTTTGGATTCTAAGAAATTATGATCACATATTTTACTCCAATTGTGCCAAAAGTATTCAAAAATTACATTTAAATTAGGACAATAATTAGTTTTTACTAAATCGACGATCTTTACATTTTGTTCTAAAATTAGTTATCACTAACTCATTCATTGTCAATCCTTTTTCATAACTTTTATCGAGGACTAACCTTAGACATTATAATCCACTGGAATTCCACACATGGCTAGTGAAAATGTTCCGATATAATCCTGTACAGAAAAACAAAAAAGAAGCCATTATTCATCTATTTTTTCTTTAGTGGATATTCTAGACTACATGCATGAAAATTGAGTAAAAACATACAAGCATTATATACAAACAATGCCCAGTGAAACCATTGAGGCACAACACTCACCAATAGACCAATTAAAGCTACCCTACTTCAAAGAAATTTCAAAGCAAATTGATGAAAATGCCCCTGTATAATAGAAAATGAGTCAAGATAATCCACAATAAACATGAATAATTGTGATCTTTGCTCTAATTTATGTTTTGAAATTTATACTTTTATGTACTTGGTAATTTTCTTAAGTGATTGATTCTCTCCTTGTGGACGTATGGAACATCAAAGCTCCATTGTCAATAAAATTATATTATATTCAACTACATTTTTTTGTCTTTAGATCGGATTTCTTTGTATGTTAGTTTTTTGTTGGATTTTCCTAAAGTCGGATAACATGGAGGAGTTAAAGCGATAACAAGCAACATTCTTAACTATGCGAGAAGGAAGGGGTTTCATAGGAGTGCATGTCACATGAGTGCGGGCATTTAGTGAATGTTCAAGAATCTCTTCGGTATGGATTGTGGTGGTACATGCAACTTAAGTGAGTGAGAATAATAGAAATAAAAACACCAAATATTCTCTCAAATGATTAATTAGGTAGGGTGTTGGGATAATCAATCATCTTCGGGTGATGGTTTGCATATTAGTAAATATGGGTAATTGGAAACTACGAGGTGAAAAGGGCATTAAGAGTTGTCGGTATGAAAATCATTGTTAAGTAAGGAAAGTTGTTAAGAGATATGTTAGTACAATATGGAACGTAAAAGGTTGTGATTAGACATGCCACCTTTATAATACAAACCTTTATAAAAAGATGTTTGAAACAAACAAAAGGAAACTAACCTTGCTTACGACATGTGCGAGACATTCAATTAGCCATACCTAAAAGCCTTGGAGATGCATTTTCTCCAGGTAAAATTTATTTCGCAGACTTCTCATCATAGCTAGAACATATGGTAAGAAGTCTCCATATTAGAATATGATATTCTGTGGTAACAATTTGAAATTTGAAATCAAGTAGCATAACAAATTTGAAGAATGATTATTTCCAAGCTATTCTATGAAAATGGTGTCAAAGACTTTGAAGACTTACTTCACATCCAATGCTTCAAGGGCGAGAATACCAAAATGGTCAAGAAATTCATCAAATGTTCACCTTATGGGGTATCCAGCACAGCTAATCCTGATTGCTTCCATGACACTTTGCAATGCAGATGAGCCACACATTCTAATCAAGATTCTATGTTTCTGTATGCTAACCTTTTGGCTGAACCAGGAAATTTCATACAAGTCATCAGAAAACTTGAATTCAAAATGTAATAATCTTACGCCAAAGGCTGCTTACTCTGCAATGTAGTTGTTGTAAAACATTGTAATTCTCAAAAATGCCTGGCTTTAGAACACTATTCAGTTTCACACATCTTATGTAGTGAGGCTCTGTTGAGCTCAATGTTTCCAGGAGAGATTGCAGTTGTTGCTACACATAATTTTAAAGGAGTTAATAATACCACAAACCTTTTGAATAGTATTCATGACAACAAAATATTACAAGCATGTATCACTACCTATCATAATTTCCAGAAAGTGAATATTCAAACATTAACAATACGATAGTAGTTAGAAGAAAAAATTACGAGAGATTAAAAGAAGCAATGGTTTATAAGACATGATTTCTTTGACTTAGAAGATTCCTCAGGAAAAGTAGGAAAGAGACTTGCAAAAAAGGAACATTTTGAAGAACTTAATAGACCTTGATGCTCTGCAGCAACAACATAATCCTTGTTCTTGTCAAGGAGCGGATCAGTTTGATATGTAACCCGCCGATGCATAAGACAAAAATCAGAATTCCCATGATACAAAAAGGCACTACTCTTGGTAAGAATAGAGGGATTACAAATAACAAGTAAATCAAAGCGAGTTTCTCACATCACCAACATAGTGACAAATAGTGAAGTCGGTATGTGAAAGTTTTGGTTTGCTGAAATGTTTATTATTCTTAAAGGTTTGGTAAAGCTTTTATGCAAATGTTTCATGGGTTGATCTTGGAAACATACTTGCAAGGCCAAGAGGGAGAAAGCCATTAGCGACATAAAACTTTATGCACATATGTATGGCATAAAACTTTACGAACATCTAAAAAGAATATAAAATGTAATTCATTGAAATGGATCATTTTACACACTCAAGGTAGAAAGGGCACCATATTTGTAACAAGTATAAACACAAGTCATTCTTTTGGAATGTAAGCGTACATGAATAGTTCAGCTGCCATTTTAAGATGAAACATAGCTTTCTCATCTTTTGGTTTAGAAGATTCAACATCCTTTCCCTTGGTGAAATCCACATTGCCTAGATGGAGAATGGCTGCTACCACTCTAAATATTGCATCCTGAAAATATGAAGCAATTCAGAAAAAATGCAGAATATATTTTAATAACATGACCATTTCTAATTCACATTGTACAATATGCAGCTTTCAACACTAAGTGTACTTGTTCTTCAGGACTGATCCCCACAACATCCATTGCTCTTCTTGTTGCAAGGTACTCTTCAACATCACTCACACCATCCAATTGATAACAATTGGACTGGTTCAGATAATGAAATGAACTTGGATGTCCCAACTTATATTTCTCAGTATCCTGAAAAGAAGAACAAAATTTAAAAAGAAGGTTCAGTTACTGCTAGCATTCTACAGTTTAAATCAGTCACAAATAGATTTTGAATTCAACATAGAAATCAAACAATGCATTTATTGAGTTAATTAAAATTGCAATTACCAATATACCTCACGGTAGTGCGATGCAGAGAAGATAGAAATAGTGGCGCTTTTATCCGGATGCAAATTTGGCAAACACGAGACCTTTCTAGCAGGTATGTTCTTACAACGGCCCCTGATATTCTTCCATTTTTGTCAAATTGGAGCTCAACAAATTTACCAAAACGACTACATAAAACATGCACCTTAGTAAGAATAGAGTTTTACTTTTTAATGAGTGAAAATTAACTTTTGATAGTCATCAAACTAAGCTAGATAGATATATTAACAAGTCAATATTTCAAATTTTCATGAATTTAAGTCCCTTCTATTATGCATAGAATAGACCATTTAGAATACGCCATTCACCTGGAATTGTTATTTCTAATAGTTTTTGCATTTCCAAAGGCTTCCAGAACAGGATTTGACTGTAAACCACGAAAACAAGAGTTCAAATCATGATAATGAAATAACAATAAAGAAATGTAGCAGTAAAAGAACCCTATGATTTCTTAATTGCTGTAGAAAAGTCAGAATTCTTCCGACTCTATTCAGAAGCAAGAAGATGCTATTGTTTCTTACTTCTAGCACTTGCTGCTCCACTGATCTTCCCTCAGTTGTTGCTCGCCCCCATATAAGCAAGATAACGCATAAGCATTTTGGTGGATTCATTTTACCTGCCCCACTTTCTCCACTCACTAGAATGGACTGACTTATCCCCTCATTGATCATCACCCTGTATTCATTCAAGGATATTTTTTGATATATCAATAAGAGTATCTCAGCTATAAAACATCGCTTGACTAAGATAAATCACAGAGGCATACCTGTATGCAGCATCTGCCACAACAAACACATGAAAATCCAAAAAAGGAAAAAAATGATTCATAAGAAGAAAACGGGAAAAACACCGAGAAGCTAGAAACGATTCGAGCAAGGGGGAGGGAAACGTGTTGGCCTCCCAATCCCTTGTCACTTGAAAATAAGTTTGCAGCTTCTAGTAATGCAACACCCAGCGTCCAAGTAAGGCTCCCAGATCCAATAATTACATGTTTATCTTTTAAATGCAAACCATCCCTGAGTAGTGCTACAACATATGATGCTCGAAAACAGTATTGTTCTACAAATGGCTATCGAAAACATATGATGTACAAGATTGTATTCATTCTTGTATGGAGAAGTTTGTATAAGCATTAATGAGGGTTGGGTGGGACATTGGAATTTTTCTTCTGAGATAAATTGTCTTGACACAGTAAAGTTTGAAAGATTCAAATTCAAAGAAGTCAAATATATGGTCACTTTACATCCTATTAATTGGAATTGTGGTTAGGATTTAAAGAGTTGCTTGACTCTATAGTGTGTATGATGGTGTAAAATGTATTGTTTAGCTATCTACTAGCTTTTTGGCCTAGATGTATCATCACTACATTTGTCTTGTATGGCTTCATGTACGACGCATCCACCGCCGCCACCTTCATTCCATGCTTTGCTATTTTGATGTATAATGGGTGATTCAGGGTAGCATTAGTATTGATGATTCTAACCAAATAGCTTTTCCCACTCTCAACCAAAACCCGGAATGTTTTTGCATTCATATTTCAAACAAGTAATGGTAGGCATGATATTTGAAAGATTTGCGGCCAACAAATGACATACAACAATCTAAGTGGTGAGATCAATGTGAAGGAATCATGGTGGTAGTCCCGATTGGCATAAATAACTAAATGGAAAGGGTTCGTTATTCAACAAGGTCATATGTCGGCTAGGAAGTGATGACATCAATATGCCATTTTGGATTTACTATTGAATAGCATTACACATTTCCAATGCTTCAATTTATAATTACAAAATGTCAATGGTGATGTCAATATAACAAGTGCTAAGTTTTCAACATTGGAAGAAGTGTCGAGTCGTTATCTATGGATTAGTGAATTGAACAATGGAAAGTTGTAGTTGAGGTGGAGTAGAGAGGTTGAGGACACCTAGGTCGGATAGATGTGCAAATATTTTGTAGAGGTTGCATTGCAAGGTCGATGATGTTGCAATCAAGTCTATAGAAGAGCCACTAAGGAACCGGACTAGTGAGAAGTTGGAAAACTATGGTGGTGACATAAGAGCTCACGATGGCATAACTTGAGCAACAAATCTCGCAATGGTGGGAAATACTACATAGAACTAGACAACACTACCGATGACCTTTCTTTATATTCTCATTTCACATCTAAATTATTTTAAGAGAAATGCCAAAATGGTTGTCCATTGTCATCACTATCTATGTCAATACCATTATATTTAATGGTAAGTGAGTCCTGCAAGATTCAAAAGGAATTTTGGTTCTCCCGAGGTTATTTTGTGAATCGTCCATGAGTTTAGAAAGAGGAAGAAAGATACGAGTTTTGTTGGTCGTCGAAAAGCAACTTCAAGAAGAGAAGCAGTCGGGGACAAGAAGTCCCTCCTCTTTAATGGGAGAGGTTCCCTTATCCGAAAGCGAACTTATTTACAAATGTACAAATCATGGTTTCTCTATGGAACTTGGATATCATGAAAGTGTTTTCTAAATAGATCATCAATTACAAAAGAATAGAGGAATGAAGATATGGAAATGAGTAGAAAGGCACCATCCAAAATTATAGATGACGAGAATAATTCTTTATGCGTGCGAGAATACTAAATGAATTGGAATAAGATCATTTGTACTTGCATTAATAAGATGAAATTTAAAAGAGACACGGTTCATGAATAACATCTACAAGAATGCAAAGCTTCTCGAGAATAACGAGACAAATGCCTTAACAATATTTAATGGAATCAACTTGCAAATAAAAGAATCAAATAGACAAAGAATGGAAATCTTACGTATTAATTGCTTTATGATTCTTTTACACTTTCAAAATAAGCCAAGTTCCCCCCCCCCTTCAAAATGGCGAGGAGAGGCCATTATATAGTTTACAAATTGGTTACTCTTGGTAACTACTTCTTTTAACTAATGTTTAGTTAGGGGGCTGCTAATTGCAATACCCTGACTAATTACTGATAAATACGAGAAGAAAGGAAGAAAGAAAATAGAAGAATTAGGAGAAGAAGATAGGTGTTCATGACTAGGAGGGGCCCACCGACTTTAGGATCATTTATCGAACCTCTTCAACACTTCTGCTATGTCTACGCCCGTGGGACTGATGTGTTGGCGGTGGATTGAGTCCAAAATCGAGGCACTTCTCCATTTCTTTGTCGAATTCGACAAGAGTATGATAATCTTTATTTGCTTCCTCTATAGCAGATTGAAGAGAGAAGATCTCCTTCATCTTTTCCTTGGAAATGGAACTCTCCTTGAGCAGTTACCTTTGACAAAAGCTATGAATTGAGCTTTGATTTCTTGCAAGGAGAGGGCTATACGAAGGTCTCATCATGGAGATAGCAATGTATGTCTTTAAAAGCGAGATATTACAAAGTTTTGAAGGCTTCACCCTTATGCCTGGCTATTCTTCAATTCTCCCAAAGCTTCTTCCAACACTTTGATTTTCCATTCCTTTGTATACCCATGATTTCGATAAATTATCCTTTGCATCATCGAAGACCTTGCTTTGCTATTAAAATATTTCTCATCAGTTTGTCCCATGAGGCGAAGGTCTCTATACTGGCTTGCTCCAAAGTTTGATTCTTTATCTATGTTCCCAATAGTGGAGGAGAGTTTTTGTTGCAAATTGTTCACCTTCTTGTGGAGTTTGAAGGCTTGATCAATGAAATTCAATCCCGCAACAAGCATATCATCCACCATGGCCTCCATAGCTCTTCCATAGACAGAATACTTGTGCATATCTTTGATACTCGCACTTCATCTTGGCTCGAATTACAGGTGGTGGAAGAGTAGTCAATGGGGTAGGATCTAGAACTTTATCTTTAGATAGCAGTGACTTGATGAAACTTGTGAGAATCTAGGTTTCCTCCTCCAACTTGCTCTATGGTTTGTTGTCCTTTCTCTACCCTCCCAATGACTCTAGTATTTGTTTCACTGAAGATTTTGGATCTCACCTTCCGAGGTAGACTCTCCCATGGGAATTCTTGAGAGCTCAAGGTCGGATGTTTGCAAATCTTGCTCACGCTTGTCTACCTTAGGCTTGGCTATCTCAGAATTGTTGGCCATGAGCATCGAGACACTATCCTAGAGGTAGTTCGGCCTTTTGGCGTGAGTAGGAGGAGTAGTACCTAATAAGGCCACACATCAAAATTAGGTCTGACGATTTGGGAGGAAGACTTTCTCTTCCTACTATTTCACAGAGGCTGCACCCATGCAAAAGAGGAGGAAGAAGCGAGGTGGGGCAAGAGGACCGAGACGAGAGAACTCATGGCACCCAAGGTTTACCTGCTTTATTGCCTCGAGTTGGGATATGAGTGGAGCGCTTGGGGCTCTTGGTGCGGAGGAATAAGCGGTGCTTGGAAGTTCGAGTACTCTGGACTTCTTTGTCCTTATCTATTGGGGCTTCGGGGGCATTCATGGGAGCTAGCACCTCTCACTCTCTTCACTTTCATTGAGAACAATGACGTTCTCACGGACACTGAGGGCAATTCGAGAATGCGCTATAGGCTCTTCTTGATAGGTTCCTTCTTAACGTCCTTGGCTTTCTTCGATATACTTCGGTGGATGAGGAAGGAGTGGAGGCTGTGGGACCTTGAGTTGTGAGGCGGGAGGGTGCACTGCAGTGTTTCGAACAGGCTGGGTGTTAATGCATCCCTTCTTGGTGTTGTAGTATCCTTGGAGGAGGATTCCCCGAGTGCCTTCTAAGTTCACGAACTCTCTGTCAAACTAGATTTTGGTTCTTACCAAGACGGGGGCTAGGATTTCCGCCGAGATCGTCCTTCTCCTTTTGAACCAATCCAAATCCTAAAAGGAGTGTGTTTGACCATGTTTTCATACTCATGAGTACTGAGTCGAATTATCATCCTGAGCCCTTCGGGAACTTAGTACGAGTTAAGATCTTGAATCAATTGAAGAGAAAATCTACTGGTAGTGTCTCCTTCTTGCTTCAAAATCATCAACATAGTCAATGATAATCTTACGTATCGCCTATGATGATAAGTGATCTTAATATTCTGCTCAATAAACTTCTTCAAGTCAAAATAGGTTCTTGGCACGAAGAAATGGGCGATGATGGGAGCAGGGCTCTTTACATGTTTTGAGCATCGGGGCTGTTTTGCAGGTGTAGTTTCCCAAAGTGATGGGGAAGTGCAAGCCAATAATTTTCTTATCCTGTAGGTTCTGCGCAACTTGTCCGATTGCTGCATACTTCTATCAAGGCCATTTTATCATTGCGAGAACATGGGGAGTTTGAGAGAGTGCTCTCATAGCCTACAAGCCTTATATAGGAAAATTTTCTAAATTGGATGAAGTAGGCACCGTAGTGCGATATCGGACTCATAGCTTCATCAAAAATCTCCTTCGTTGTGTCACTCTCAAGGAGCCTAACAATGTACATGGTGAAAGCGTCATTCACCCTCCTGAAATTGCGATTGCTGGTTTCCAAGGTGAATTGAGGGCAGTAGGCATACACAGGGTCAGCCTTATGAGCATCAATGTATGAGAATCCAAACCATTGCCTCGATGCTGCTAGGGAATACATTAAGTATGAAGTCATATAGAACTTTTTAGTTTGTTGTACATTGGATAGCTGCTCCGCTAGGTTCATACTAATTATCTACGCCAATTGATATTTTGGGTTCCTTCGCACACCATATTGATAAGCGAGCACATCCAGAAATGGAACTCATTTATAGAGGGCAAACCCATGACCCGAGCAGTAGGATTATAAAATCCGACAATTCTTCATTGAAATCGGCACGGAAAAGAACCTTGGACAGAGGGCAGAGCGACCCCTTCTTAGGGTTTTTAGCTAGGACTTCGCCACCGTGACTTATATTTCTCACTTTGTCCCTAATCGAAAAGGGCTGTGGCGGTTCTTAGAAATAACTATAGCATTGTCCATTTACGGAATTCTTAGGGCAGCGCCCAATGGCGTAAGACGTCAATTTTAGCGATGAGTTCCCCATGCACATTCGTTAGCTCACTCGAACCGGGGTTGAAATGAGCACCGCATGAGAAAGTACTATATTTTTGCATTGCACCGAGATAGGAAACCACCCAGCGAATGCCAAACCACTTTGTCATTAATCATACGTGCCATGGGTGAAGGGTTTGCGTCTGTCATTCTTGCCCAAAAATCTCCAAAGTCGAGGTGGCGAACCTCACTATCCCGATATCGGGAGCAGTAGACTCGGCGGTGAGACTTGCTTCTCTGGCCTTGGAATTTAATCTTCATGTTGTTAGCAATTTGAGGAGCCAAGGTTGCACTCACGGACTCGGGGACGAAATTACGGGGAAATGAGTATGCGCGCAGTAATTTTGATCACAAAGGTATGAGTAATGGATACTAAAAAGCAAGTGTGTAAAACGCATAGAGGGCGATTCATTATATAGCCGTTTGGGAGAGAGAAAGACAATTAATGCGCATTAGATACACACCTACCAACTTAGAAAGCAAGATATTTGTGAAGAGTGGGAAAAATTAACTCGAATGGCTTTGGTTCATTTGGGACACGTGGGGCGAAAGCGCGATTCGGCCGATACAGGCGATGCGGGAAAAGTATGCACAAATGCTTATGGGACATGAGGGATGAAAGCGCGGAGTACGCGATTCGGCCGAATCGGATGAAAGGGAAACATGAGTCGGGCGAACTTGGGACACTTGGGACAAAAAGTTAGACGGGTTAGAGATGTGGGTTTTGGATAAGGCGGCCGATCGGGAGCAGAGATCCCGAATGAACTTGGGACACTTGGGACAAAAATGTCTTACAGGCCGAAAATCACACAAAATGACCCAAAAATGCAGATTTTTCCAATTTCTTGACTTTTCACATTACCAAGACAATGAGAAAAGACATTAACTTCCAAAATTTTCAATTTTCAACTTCTCAAAAGCGAGGATACTTGTGAGTGGACAACATAGCTGGCTCATGCAGGGATGACTTGGCATAAGTTCAAAGAATGAGACAAGGCAAGAATTCGAGACAAACTAGGGGAAGTAGACAGTACCTTATCCATTGGGCCACGGAGTCACCAAATCGAAACAATACGAAGACAACACACCAAAACAAAGAGAAGGAAAGAAAAAAAAACACTATACGAGAATATACAAAAAGACTTCCTAATCACCTATGACTTAAACAATTTCAGGTACTTCCCACTATAAGGAAGTGGGAGAGAAGAACTGTCCATATAATCAACGTAAAAAGAATTCTTAACAACAAAGTGCACGATCTTGAAAGGTCGAGCCAAAGGGAATCAAACTTGCCATGGCTGCCACGAGGTTCATGCCTTTTATCCCATAATAAAACAATGTCTCCAACTTTGAAATCTACGGACTGGCCTTTTTATCAAATAAAACCTTTACTTTATATTGGTGGGGAAATCCTATCAACAAATTTCAATCTATCCTCATTCAATTTGTAGAGGTACATGATCCTTTTATCCAGAGAATCATTGAAACCGGTGTCTTCGATGGCCTTCATTAGATCAAGGTGGTAGCTCCTTTATTCTTGGCAATTGAGCTTCCACTCCATATACTACCTGAAAAGGAGACATCCCAATGGCTCTCTTAGGTGTGATCCTATCTGCCCAAAGAGCATCATAGAGTTTCTTGTGCCAGTTCCGTTGGGACTCATTAACTAATTTCCTTATTATAGCCACCAGATTTTTATTTGTTGATTCTGCTTGTCCATTCCCCTGAGGATAATAATCTAAGGAGTGAGCCAGGGAGATGCCATATCCATAACAAAAATCCATCATCTCGGTTGAAGAAAAATTTGAAGCATTATCTGTCACGATCTTGTTTGGCACACCATACCTTACCAAGATGTTTTCTTTGATAAAATTGCATACTACTTCTGAAGTAGTACTCTTTACTGGAATGGCTTCTACCCACTTGGTGAAATAATCTGTGGCGGTTAATACATGGGTATGACCAGCACTAGAAGAGGGATTAAGTGTCCCAATGAAATCTAAACCCCATTGTTGAAAAGGCTCTTCAATCACAACTGGTTTAAGGGCAAAGAGGCCAACTTGGGTCTACCCACTGAAAGTCTGACATGCTTCACATTTATCAACCCACTTTGATGCATCTCTGAACAAGGTAGGCCAGTAATATCCTCCACGGAGTATTTTATGAGCAGTAATAGTTGATGAGTAGTGCCCTCCACATGCCTGATCATGAAAAGCGAAAGTAGCTTCTTACATCGTTGTTCCTTATCCACACATTTCAAAAATCTCCCATCGATCCATGCTTAAACAAGGCATTTTCCCACAAAACATATTGGGCTGATCTTAACTTAACATGACTCTCTTTTCTTTGGTAGTCAAATGAGAGGGCATTCTCCATAGTGAGGTGGCGATATCGGCATACCATTCATCAATCGAGCCAAGAAACAGAATGGTAGGGAGGTCATCTTTATCCTCCAGTGACTCATGTCTAGCTCCTTCAGCGATGAGTTCACACAGGCCTTTTCCACGGACGAGCTTGGTCGGTTTGATGTCAATGTCATATTCTTGAACCTTGGCCACCAGTTCCCTCTCTTGGATCCAAATTCCTGTTGTGTGAGAATTGACTTGATAGTTGTATCTGGCACAAATACTGTGGAGTGAGAGTTAAGAATGTAAAAACGAAACTGCTTGACCGCTTTAACCACAGTGAAAGCATGCTTCTCCATTATGGTGTACTTTAACTCATGATTTTTCAAAATGTAGCTCATAAATGCAATTGGGAGTTCGTGATCATTGGAATCTTCCTGAGTCAAAACAGCAGCCAGGGTGTTATCCGTGGCATAACAATAGATAATAAAATCTTTGCTGAAATCTGGACACGCTAAAACAGGAGTTTTAGCAATAGCTCTTTTAATACCTTCAAAAGCTTCTTTCCCTTTAGGAGACCAACCAAACGTCTGTTTTCCTTTCATCATTTGGGAGATATTCAAAGTTAGTTCTATGAAATCGGGGATGAATCTTCTCATAAATTTGATCTTACCAAAGAAAGAGTGTACTCCCTTTTTGCTGGTTGGAAGAGGAATTTGTTGAATAGCTTGAACTCATTCAGGATCAATTTTTATACCATATTTGGAGAAAATATGTCCTAATAATTTCCCCTCTCATGACACAAAAGACATATTTCTTAGGATTTAAAGAGATCCCATGTTCTCTACATTTCAAAAGAAGCTGTTTCGGATCCGAAAATGATGCGCCCTTGTTTTAGAAAATACGGTCAAGTCATCAAGGTATACGACAATACACTTCCCTTTGAACTTCCAAAGGCCAAGTCCATAGCTCTCTGAAAAGTGGCACCAACATTAATGAGCCCAAATGGCATCCTTTTGTAGGCAAAGGTACCCCAAGGGGTGGTGAAGGTTGTCTTGTGTTGATCTGCGGTATTAACTTCTACCTGATTATATCCTGAGAAACCATCAAGCATAGATAACATTTCGATCCCGTCACGGCTTGCAAGACTTGATCCATCATGGGCAAAGGATAATTTTCTTTTAAAGAAGCTTGATTCAGATTCCTGAAGTCAACACAGATACGAATCTCACCATTTTTCTTTCTAACAGGCACAATATTGGCAATCCATGTGGAATGGTGGATAGGAAAAATGATCTTGGCTTTTAATAACTTCTGTATCTCCTGAAATATGGTGTCAGCTATCTTAGGATTGTACTGCCTCTGTTTCTGTTTGAAGGGCTTAATTCAAGGTTTGAGAGGGATAAAATGTTGCATCTCTTTCGGCTGAAAGGATTTTAAATCTTCATAGGAATAAGCAAGAACATCCTTATACTTCTTTAAAAGATTAGTTACCTTCTCCTTTTCTTCTGGTGTGCAACATTTTCCAATGTTCACGAATTTAGGGTTAGTAGAACTCCCAATATTAATTTTATCATATTGATTGATTCTATGGTCCAGTAGAAGCTTTAAATTTCACATACCTATCATGTTTGTCAAACAACTCTTCTAAACTCACCAGTCCCTTTGGAATCTTGTTTCCTTTGAGTTTGATACATCCATCTTGATCTGCCTCTTCTTCTTTGACAGCTTCTTCGTTTAAGGGCACACTTTCACGAGGCAAATTGTCACTTCCTTCGAAGTACAATTGTTCAAAATTATCCCTGAGCTCTAAGAAAGAAAGCAAATGTTGATCATCATTGAAAACTTGCCAGTTACTTGCATTATCAGGTACACTGGGCCTATGGATCATCTCGATGGTAAACTTATCTTGAGAGAAGTCAGGATGAGGTATCAGTAATGACCACGAGATTGCTAGTGAATCAGCCTTGGTGTTTTCCTCCCTAGGCATAGCTTCGATGGAGAAGGCATCAAAATTTCAATGGAGTCCCAAACTTGATTCCTGTAATGTTTCAACCTTCTATTCTTTACCTGGAAAAGGTTTCTAACTTGCTTGACAATTAGCTCTGCATCTCCACGAGCTAGAAGATTCTTCACTCCCTTTTCTTTTGCCACATGAAGCCCGAGAATGAGAGCTTCGTATTCTGTTGTATTATTGGTATTTTCAAATTGTAACTTGAATGAGAAAGGATGAATCCTACCCTCAGGGGATACCAATATTACACCAGCTCTAGAACCAGCTGAGGAACAACTTCCATCAAATTCTAATATCCAAACACCGTTAGGATCTTTAGGTGATATTTTGGGGAGTTGGATTTCTTCTGGAGACATAATCATATAGTTGCCATGCCCTATATCCTCATAAAGGATTTGTGCTTTGGGATCATCTGTCTTTTGTACAATATACTCAAACTGCTTCTCTAGGCAGCAACTTCTTCATTTGCCCATTAACAGGTATGAGGGCGTGTGACCAATCCATTTGAATCTCTCCACCCACATCCTTACAGAATTTTCTACTTAGCAGCATCCCATACGAAGGAGGAATGTTTGCTACTAGGATAGTAGCCAAAACTTTCTTCTCAGGTAAAGTAGCAAATTGCTTGTGCATCTTTAATTCTTCCAACTAGGGGAACTTCCTTACTCTCCATGGAATAACAAGACCCATAAGTGCGTGTGAGAGTTAGGCCTAAGGCATGGGCTACTTTGGCGGGCATTACATTGTCGATGCCCCCTGAGTCTATGACGTGATTTTGTTGAGCCTATGGCCTGCTATAAGGAGTGTCACATAGAATGGTTTGATCTTGTCATTGGGTGAGGTGATAGTAGCTGCAGTTGGGTTGTGGTATAGAAGATGGAGTGGGTAAAAGTCCTTTAGAGGTAGTTTTGGAGAGAGAATTGACAAAGTGGACCATTTTAGCAAAAGCCTTGGGATGGGTTTGATAATATTCAGCCTCTGAGATTTGAACCTTGGTCTTTTTAGGTGATCAATAATATCGAAAGATCTAGAAGTGGATGAGCTATCCTCACTTGGACCCTAGGCTTATCAATTTTAGGAGAAAAGAAGTAACCTTAGTAGTAGAATTGTGGGACTCACCTTTGGTGTGGATGAAATGGGGATAGGAGATCCTCTTTTTGTAATTACAGGGATAGTTGTCGGCTGCTCCTTAGATTTTTTGGTGGGCTGCATCACTTTCTCCCTCTGATTTGTCTGCTCTCGAGTCATGACAGCGTATGATTCGCTATTCATGTCTGCTACTACTTCATCATAATCGTCTCCTTCATCAACGCCTTGATGGTGAAGAAATTAACTCGAGATCCCTCAAGTTAAATACATTCCATCATCAACCTCTTTAACAAATTCTTCACAATCTTCATTAACCTCCTCATCCTCTGGTTCTTCAACTTCACGGGTTACATTAACAAGAACTTTAATAGGAGGTCCTTCAAGTGCTAGCCTTGTTTGAGAAGCCGGCAAACAATTTCTAGGCTGAAAATTCCTCCTTGAAACGTCTGCATATGGAGAATCTTTGAGCCAATTGTTTCTTAATGGCGATGAGATCATTTGCAAGCTTTTGTACTAATGGATCAGTATTAGGTCCAGAAGTAGAAGAGGGAGAAGAAGAAGACTTGGATCTAGAAGGGTCTCTCCTCAATTTTCCTGACATGATTAAATCATCTTTGACACTAACAGCAAGAGTTTGATCTTCGGCCAATGTTGCAAGATTATCCCTTCTCAATGCATAACTAACTTCAGGCAATTGGGCATTCAGGAAGAAGCACTTTTGGATTTGATCTATAGGTTGAGTATCTGGTGGAATTTTGTTAATCAACTTGTTGAATCGGGCCCAAATTCTCTCATGGGCTCTTGTGATTCTTTCTTTATTTGAGAAATTTGGGCTAGCAGAAAGCATGCACGTCTTCCGCTGGTTTTGAAAATGGTTTTCAAACCTAGTTCTCATCATGTTCGGCTAGTGATAGCTCGGCCGGAAGGTGATAGAACCAATAAGCAGCATTATCTTGTAAAGTCTCAACAAAAAACCTTACGGAGGCGTCTTCATGTTCAACTCCCGAACTCCACATGCAACTATGAAGGCTGCGATGTGTTCATCGGGATGCACCTTGCCATCACCCTTGAATTTAGGGAAGTTCTTCCGATTACCTCTACGGGTAACTCATGCAAAGGCGAGGAAGGGCAAGAGGCTCAACACGATGGCCCCAAGGCAATGCTACCGCCATTCTTGGAAAAATGGTTTGAAGAGGAACTGAAACACCAACAAGAATCGAGAGCTCGAGAGATTAGGACTTATTTGTTTTGAAGAAATACCACCCGTAGGGATTCTATCTTTGACGGGGAGGAGTGCTTGATGAATGAGCTCTTGTATTTCTTTTGCTGAAGGGAAAGGAAAACCCTGCTATTCCAAAAGCTGAAACTGAGAATCTTCAATAGCAAGTGCCCTTCTCCCTCGAGTAAAACGTGGAGTTGCCAGATCAAAAGATGATAAATAAATGATTATGGAACTGGAATACGAATCCCCAGAAGAGTCGCCAAAAACTATTGGTCGTCGAAAAGGAACTTCAAGAAGAGCAACAGTCAGGGGACAAGAAGTCCCTCCTCTTTAATGGGAGAGGTTACCTTATTCCAAAAATGAACTTATTTACAAATGTACAAAGCATGGTTTCTCTATGGAACTTGGATATCATGAAAGTGTTTTCTAAATAGATCATCAATTACAAAAGAACAGAGGAATGAAGATTTGGAAATGAGTAGAAAGGCACCATCCAGAATTATAGATGACAGAATAATTCTTTATGCGTGCAAGAATACAACGAATTGGAATAAGATCATTTGTACTTGCATTAATAAGATGAAATTTAAATCAGACACACAGTTCTATGAATAACATCTACAAGAATGCAAAGCTTCTCAGAATAATGCAGACAAATGCCTTAACAATATTTAATGGAATCAACTTGCAAATAAAAGAATCAGATAGACAAAGAATGGAAATTCTTCTGTATTGATTGCTTTATGATTCTTTTTTACACTTTCAAAATAAGCCAAGTTCTCCCCTCAAAACGGCGAGGAGAGGCCATTATATAGTTTAGAAATTGGTTACTCTTGGTAACTACTTTTAACTAATGTTTAGTTAGGGGGCTGCTAATCGCAATACCCCAACTAATTACGATAAATCTGAGAAGAAAGGAAGAAAGAAAAGAGAAGACAGGTGTTCATGACTGGGAGGGGCCCACTGACTTTAGGATCCGCTGTCTGAACCTCTTCAACGCTTCTTCTATGTCTCTGCCTCGTGGGACTGATGTGTTGGTAGTGGACTCGAGTCCAAAATCCGAGGCACTTCTCCATCTCTTTATCGAATTTGATATGAAGTATGATAATCTTTACTTGCTTCTCTGATAGCAGATTGAAGAGAGAGCAGATTTCCTTCATCTTTTCTTTGGAATGGAACTCTCTTTGAACAAATTATCTTTAACAAAAGCTCCGATTGAGCTTTGATTTCTTGTAAAGAGAGGGCACACAGAAGTCTCATCATGGAGATGGCAGTATGTATGTCTTTAAAAGCGAGATATTACCAAAGTTTTGAAGGCTCACCCTTACCCATTTATTCTTAATTCTCCCAAAGCTTCTTCCAACACTTTGATTTTCCATTCCATTTGTATACCCATGATTTGATAAATTATCCTTTGCATCATCGAAGACCTTACTTGCCATTAAAATTTTCATCAGCTTGTCCCATGAGGCGAAGGTCTACTATACAATGGCTGCTCCAAAGTTTGAGCTCTTTATCTATGTTCCCAATAGTGGAGGAGAGTTTTTGTTGCAAATTATTCACCTTCTCGTGGAGTTTGAAGGCTTCATCAATGAAATTCAATCTCGCAACAAGCATGTCATCCACCATAGCCTCCATAGCTCTTCCATATATGGAATAACTTGTGCATATCTTTGATACTCTTCACTTCATCTTGGCTAAGAATCACAGTGGTGGAAGAGTAGTCGGTGGGGTAGGATCTAGAACTTTCTCTTTTAGACAAAGAGGACTTGATGAAATTTGTGAGAATCTAGGTTTCCTCCTCCAAGCTGCTCTATGGTTTGTTGCCCTTTCTCTACCCTCCCAATGACTCTAGTGATTGTTTCTTGAAGATTGTGGATCTCACCTTCCGAGGTAGACTCTCCCATGGGAATTCTTGAGAGCTCAAGGTCAGATGTTTGCAAATCTTGCTCTGGCTTGTCTACCTTAGGCTTGGCTATCTCCAGGAATTGTTGGCCATGAGCATCGAGACACTATCTAGAGGTAGTTCTGGCCTTTTTGGCGTGAGTAGGAGGAGTAGTACCTAATAACGCCGCCACTGACATCAAAATTAGGTCCCGAGGTCGGGAGGAAGACTTTCTCTTCCTACTATCGACAAGAGGCTGCACCCATGCAAAAGAGGAGGAAGAAGCAGGTGGGGCAAGAGGACCAAGAGACAGAGAACTCATGGCACCCAAGGTTTGCACTGTTGTTGCCTCGAGTTGGGATATGAGTGGAGCGCTTGGGGCTCTGGTGCGGAGGAATCAACGGTGCTTGGAAGTTCAGTGCTCTGGACTTCTATTTCCCTATCTATTGGGGCTTCAGGGGCATTCATGGGAGCTGGCACCTCACTCTCTTCACTTTCACTGAGAACAATGACGTTCTCTGGACCTGAGGGCAATTCAGAATGCTTCGATGTAGGCTCTTCTTCAATAGGTTCCTTCTTAACCTCCTTGGCTTTCTTCTGATATACTTGGGTGGATGAGGAAGGAGTGGAGACTGTGGGACCTTGAGTTGACGACAAGGCAAGAGGGGTCTGCACAAGTGTTTCTGAACTAGGTGTCAATGCATTCCTTCTTGGTGTTGTAGTATCCTTGGAGGAGGATTCCCCTAAGTGCCTTCTAAGTTCGTGAACTCTCCTGTCAAACCAGATTTTGGTTCTTACCAAGACAGGGGCTAGGATTTCGCCGGATCGTCCTTTTCCTTTTTGAACCAATCCAAAACCTCCAAGGAGTGTGTTTGACCACGTTGTCATACTCATATGATTACAGTCATAATTATCATCCTGAGCCCTTCAGAACTTGGTACGAGTTAAGCTCTTGAATCAATTGAAGAGAAAATATGCCGTAGTGTCTCCTTCTTGCTTCAAAATCATCAACACATTAGCCCAATAATATCCTCGTATCCGCCCTATGATGATAAGTGATCTTAATGTTCTGCTCAATAAACTTCTTCAAGTCAAAATAGGTTCTTGGCTTTGAAGAAATGGGCAGTGATGGGAGCGGGGCTCTTTCTATGTTTTGAGCATCCGGGGTTGTTTTGCGGTGTAGTTTTCCCAAAGTGATGGGGAAGTGCAAGCCAAGTAATTTTCTTATCTCTGGAGTTCTGCGCAACTTGTCCAATTGCCTGCATACTTCTATCAAGCCATTTTATCATTCGCAGAACATGGGGAGTTTGAGAGGAGTGCTCTCATAGCCTGCAAGCCTTATATAGGAAAATTTTCTAAATTGGATGAAGTAGGCACCGTAGTGCGATATCGGACTCATAGCTTCATCGAGAAAATCTCCTCGCTATATCACTCTCAAGGAGCCTAACAATGTACATGGTGAAAGTGTCATTCACCCTCCGAAATTATGATTTCTGGTTTCAAGGTGAATTGAGGGCGTGTAGGCATACACGGGGTCAACCTTATGAGCATCAAGTATGAGAATCCAAACCATTGCCTCGCGCTTAGGGAATACATTAAGTATGAAGTCATATAGAATTTCTTGGTTTGTTATACATTGGACAAATTTGCTCCACTAGGTTCATACTAATGATCTGCCCAATTGATATTTGGGTTCCTTCGCACACCATATTGATAAGCGGGCACATCTAGAAATGGAACTCATTTGTAGAGGGTAAACCCATGACCCGAGCCAGTAGGATTATAAAATCTGACAATTCTTCATTGAAATCGGCACGGAAAAGAACCTTGGACAGACTGAGACGCCCCCTTCTTAGGGTTTTTTAGCCAGGACTTCGCCACCCGTGCCTTATATTTCTCACTGTCTTGATCGAAAAGGGCATGTGCCTGGTTCTAAGAAATAACTATAGCATTGTCCATTTCTGGAATTCTTAAGGCAGCGCCAATGGTGGCAGCATCAAGTTTAGCAATGAGTTCCCCATGCACATTCTTTAGCTCACTCGAACCAGGGTTGAAATGAGCACCGCAGAAGTATTGTATCTGCGCATTGCACCGAGATAGGGAAACCACCGGCGAATGCCAAACCACTGTCATGAATCATTTGTGCCATGGGTGAAGGGTTCGCGTCTATCATTCTTGCCCAAAAATCTCCAAAGTCGAGGTGGCGAACCTCACTTGTCCTGATATCGGGGGCGACAAACTTGAGGTGAGACTTGCTCCTGGCCTTGGAATTTAATCTTCATGTTGTTAGCAATTTGAGGAGCCAAGGTTGCAATCTGGACTCGGGATGAAATTACAGGGGAAATGAGTATGCGTGCAGAAATTTTGATCGCAAAGGTATGAGCAATGGATAGCAAGAAAGCAGTGTGCAAAACGCATAGGGCGATTCATTATATAGCCGTTTGGGAGAGAGAAAGACAATTAATGCGCATTAAATACACACCTACCAACTTGGAAAGCAAGATATTTGTGAAGAGCGGGAAAAATTAACTCGAATGGCTTTTGGTTCATTTGGGACACGCGGGATGGGAAAGCGCGATTTGATACGGGTGATGCGGGAAAAGTATGCACAAATGCTTCTGGGACATGAGGGACAAAAGTACGCGGAGTACGCGATTCGGCCGAATCGGACGAAAAGGGAACAATGAGTCCGGGCGAACTTGGGACACTTGGGACAAAAAAAAGTTCAGACGGGTCCGAGAGATGCGGGTTTCGGATAAGGCGGCCGATCGGGGAACAGAGAGCCCGAATGAACTTGGGACACTTGGGACAAAAATGTCCGACAGGCCCGAAAATCACACAAAATGACCCAAAAACATAGATTTTTCCAATTTCTTGACTTTTCACATTACCAGGACAACAAAAAAGACATTTAACTTCCAAAATTTTCAATTTTCAACTTCTTAAAAGCGAGGAGACTTGTGAGTGGACAACAAGTTCGAAGCCTAATCCTAGGAGCACGTTTACAAAGGAAGTCACCTCTACCTCCACGAGTATGAAGGTATGAAGGTATTTTACAATAATTGAATGCATATTCAAATGAAAATGTTCAATTTGTCATTATCCTTCTCCTAGTTGACTATACTTTGTGCAACATTTTCACTATGTATAAGAAATAGAAGAAGATTTCCATGCATATATGATTATTTTAAATATATATATATATATATATATATATATATATATATATATATATATATATATATATATATATATATATATATATATATATATATATATATATATATATATAAGAAATAAGAAATAAATAGGTTATTGATATTATCTCGAGACATTAGACATCAAATTCAAGAAATTGAATGAAATCATCCTTTCGGGCTCCATGGAAACCCTTGGTCAAGGTTTGTAGAGAAATTGTTTTATCTTATGAAATATGATGAACTTAATCACCAAATTTGGAACTAATCATATTTGTACTCCCCTCAAGCATTTATAAAGGGAATCAGGTCCTTAGGGCTTCACATGAGTGAACTAGGCATGACAGATTCTAGGAGGAGTATGAAAAATAACAAAAATACAATGTTTAGGTGTAAAAGGAGAAGAACTCAAGAGAGTCGGTAGTGATTGGTGAAGAGGCATTGCATGAAACTTCCTAGGCATTTAAATCTCAATAATGGGTATCTAAAAATGTTTTGAAGTTATTGAGAAATTTCGAATTTTGCATTTTATAAGCAAAACTCGGTATGAATCTATGGAAATTATGCAAACCTAGTTTTAGGACAACGTGCATAACTTTTTATGGAAGTATCATAAAGAGATAAAATTTGGATAGTAAGAGCACCTTGGAAATAAAAATCCAATGAGTCTATTATGAGTTCGATTGGTTACGTATAGAGAAAGTTAATATAGAAAGTAGCTAATAGTCTCTTGCACAAATACTATTCAGACTTATAAGTCACTTAAGCACCAACATTTGAAGCCTTAATGTATTGTGCATGCCCAAACTGACCAAGTGTTAATAATTAACAAAATAATTAAATTACAAAGCTAATATAAAGTAGAATCTATAATCATTACTTACCCATGCATATCGAGAGAGATACTGACAAGTTCACCTACTTTCCTAGTCAACACATCAAGAATTTGCATTCTCGGTTCTTCATTACTGACTTCTAAAAGCTTTTACACAAGGTAATTACTAAAAGGATCTGTCATCAACTCAACTATATGACCAATAATCTCTAGAAATATCTTATGCACATCCTCTGGAGAACCATCATCAAATTTCTTTTGCAGAAAGTGACAACCATGCTGATCCTTTGCAATGATATAAATTTTTCCTTCGACATCTTCCAATGTAGAATATGTAGGTTACGAGCTGTTGAGAAGTCATCAAGGATCTCAAATGAAATTTCGACTCTGTAATCTCAGGTGAAATGCTTCTTAAATGATTGTTAACGTCCAATATTTGAAATGACCCAGAAAGTGAATAATCACTTAGCACTAATGTTTCATTGCAATGTCCACTGTTTAAAATCTCCTTTTGTCCTCTCCTGGTGTTGTATATAAAGTGACTTTCTTTACTTCGATTTTTATTTTCATAAGGTTGATTTGAAAGGGAATGAGTCAAATATTGATCTCGAGTTGAAAATAAATATGAAAACCAGAATTGTGTTCAAACCAACCATCCTATAGAGAAATATATCAAGTTATTATAACCCTAATGGCTGACCTATTCAGACATCAAGGAGCACATGAATAAATATAGATAAATATGTCAAGCAAACATAAAACCAATTTCATGGAGTTAGGGATTAACCTAAAGCATAAATGTCACCACAATAACTGTGATAAAGAGTGTAGCAGTCTCAAAATCTGAAATTTTTGATCCATGGGTTGACCCATGATCCAACACAGATTCTATCAAAAGCAGACAACAACGCAGTCATGGAAACTATTGATACAAAAGTTGCAGAAACCTTAAAACAGATAAAAGTGTTCCCAAATTTCTTTTTGAAGGGGAAAATTGGCTTTTGGGAATTTTGTTCCCTTTCCACTTGCCCAAGAGGAATGTTTTCATCAAATCTAAATCAATCCACTTCCAATACTAGTAGTAGTGGACTCTTATGGTGCTGCCCGAATTTCTTTTTGAAGGGGAAAAATTTCTTTTGGGCATTTTGTTCCTTTTCCACTTTCCCAAGAGGAATGTTTTCATCAAAGCTAAATCAATCCACTTCGATACTAGTAGTAGTACACTCTTATGCTGCAACTCCTGCTCTAATTGTATAAGGTTCCACAAGAAAAATAGTTGGATCAAATGACATCAAGAAAGCTCGTGTTGATATAATTTTTGCTACATTGGACAAAGAGCATCATGTGTAGTTCAGACCAAGATAAACTTAATTGTAGATATAATTACAGATAAATGAAAAGAATAATATTCGATTGGGTTTGTGTTCTCTTTAAATGTTTTGCTTGCATGATCCCAGGTCATATTGACATGGAAAAGCATAAATGAAGGTCCAATATTAATCTTGTGATGAACTTCCACCTAGTTGGAGGATTGAACTAACATAATAAAAAAAGGTATAGTAGTTGATTCTAGTATTAATTTTGTGAAGTCAAGAATGACAATAGTTGGGGATTGAAGTGAAATTTGTAACCAGTTTTTAAAATTTGTTAGTACTTGAACAAAGTGCAACTAGCCTTGTGGATGTTAAAAGTTCTTCTTAGTTTTAGGATTGAAATCTTACGTGACTTAAGACTTGGTGTGGGTATATATATTAACTTGAATCAAGATTTTTCTGATTCCAGGTAACAGTCGGTAGTTGGTTGCTTAATTACATTTCTTTCAATGCAAAATGAACACTCTATTCAACTATAATAGGTAGGACTGCTCTGCTAGGTTCCTAAAAATAGTAATTGCCATCTTAATAAGTGCATTGAAAGAATACCACAACATACCCGTGATGAAGGGTCGTGCATCCTTTAGAGCCTCTCAAATTCTCTTGACATTGTCTCCATGGACTACAACAAACCCCTCAGTCACAAGGTTTCCTATATAGCATTGTGAATCTGAAATACAACAAGAATAATATTCAAGCATACTATTCCAAATCCAAACATAGATCAAAAATTCCACACATCAACAAATCATTGCTTACATCATTAAGGTGTCCTTAAGTTCCTTAGAGGGAGTTGTCATCGCCATAAGATACGGGTATTTCACCTTTGGTAGTTATAAATATTCAATCTTTCCATATTCTTCAAAATACCTACTTGAGGACATTATACAAATTTAAATAAAGCACATTTTTGAGATAATTATAAGAAGCAAGTGAATTCATAAATGTTGCAACACCACAAAATAATTTGAGAAAACTAGTTCATAGTTGAGGAACAAACCGACATTTGAAACATCTCCTCAATAATAGAGGGTGGAATTCTTGCAACAAATATGCGTGTAATCTTCTTGGAAGAAGGTTTCCTTTCCCCTATAAAAATCATGTTTAATATAAAAGAGCATATCATATTCTAATATAAATTAAAGATAACAACAGACAAAACATATATATTATATTAGAAATATTCAAAAAAAGTAGCCAAATAAATAAAATTCACCATACGGTATGTATAGAGCAAACAAAATAAGCTAAATAACTACAAAACATACCAATCATTCAATGCCAAATGTCATGATATTCATTTATAAAACTTAGTATTATATTAGAAATATTCAAAAAAGTAGCCAAATAAATAAAATTCACCATACGGTATGTATAGAGCAAACAAAATAAGCTAAATAACTACAAAACATACCAATCGTTCAATGCCAAATGTCATGATATTCATTTATAAAACTTAGAACAATTACACTGTGGAAATATTGCAATTTATACACAGAAATAAGACAAATCACTATATTATAATAATCTGTCATGCATCCATACTTAAAAAATTCTAGTTGTGACATGCTTCATTGCATTGATTTGATTGAGGATTCCAAAGGAAAATTCTATTCTATGGAGCGGTTGATATAATGACTCAAAACACGCTTTCTAGCCTACTATTCGACCAAACTATCTTTATGCTTGTTTAATGTGCCTCCTTGTTAGTACTATTTTAATGGTATAAGACTTACAACTAAGCGCATGTAACTTATTCCGCATTTGGAAAATTCTCGAGGACAAAGATAGGCTATATTTGAAAATATTAATAGGAGTAACATAACAACAAACTAGAATAAACTCTTGTCATTATAATATATAATGACAATATTCATGCCTTGACGTGAGGCTGCTCTACCCTCATTTGGTTTGAGAAAGGAATTAAAATATTTCATGACTTGTACAAATTTGGGAAGTGGATGGAATGGACAGACCTTAAAGCTTTCTATAAGCTTCCTCAATCTCAGTTAAGAATGTATACAATGATTAAAAATTCTTTCAGAACTCCCTCTACTGGACTAATTATGGAGGATAAGAATGACTATTGGGGTGGAAAAGAGTATAATAGGACCCACAATTCTATTGTCTAGTTTTTTAAAAACCTTCAATCGTTATAACAACATGCAGGTATTAGTTGATGATACAAAAAGTGTGACAGTGGTGGAGTTCCACAAAATTGAAAAAGCTAATGATGAGGCCAGGTTTTTCAAAGAATGGCAGGGAATCAATTTGTTTAGGTAACTTACTCATACTTGAAAAGGAGTGTTCTAGACTACAAACTGCAGTATGATGTTTAGAAAATCAGAAGTATTAAATTCCTAGCAAAAGAAGTAGCCATACATATCGATCACCCAAAAACTGAAATGAACCCTCCTAATAACCAATGAAAATTTTTGCTCCATTCCCAAACATGGGTCAATGATAATAATTTTAATATTAATAACATGCTGATGGAGTATTCAGATTAATATAGGTTTCTTTTTTGTTTTTTTTTTCCTTCTTGAAAGGTAAGATGGGGAAGACAGCTAAATATAGAACCTGAGAGTCTTTGTACATGTAGAGGTTTATAAAATATAATGGATAAAAAACAAACATAAAACTTGGGAAAGGAGACCTGTTGTTTTCCTTTTACCAATAAGGTGAGAAGTTCATCCAGAAAACACCCATGTTTAGGCAAGAGTGGTTCAAGTATCATGATATTTTTTCTATTTATACCTTGGTTATCTGTGCGGTTGAATGTCTCAAGGATAAAAAGTGATCCATCATGCCTCAATGTCATTTGAGGAGGCATCTCCATAGAAGAAGCAACAATATTGCTACTGTCAAGCTCATTATAACAGTCACCACCATTGCTGAAATTGGTAGCTTGGGGATGAGGATGATGGTGGTGGTTCGAGTTGGAGTTGGGTATTTCCACATTCAGCTGAGGGGAAAGAGAAAATCCACGCCAATTGTTCATGGAACCCATTATCAATCCTGAAAACCGCACACCCAAACTAGGAAGAAACCATAAAAATAAACAACTTGGCCCATTGCAGAAACTAACAAATCCCATATCTGAGGAAATGTAAGGCTAAAGAAAATAAAATGAAATATGGGATTCTTCTTTTCTATATGAATATAAGGTGAAGTACACATACCTAGAGAGAAGAATGTCAGAGGAATCTTGAAAACCAGCCATCAGAATCAGAGCTCAGAGACTAGAAAAGAAGGTCACTCGACTCTCCTGTTCAAATCCAAGGAAAAAACACCCCAAAAATTCAGCACACAGTACAATACCAGGAGGAAATGTGGGTGAAGCTTTCAACTTGATGAAGAGAGAGAAAAATGGTCAAAAGCATCCATCTTTCTCGCCATCATAGGCACGCCCAAAACTTGTTAAAAATTGGCCATTCCTTGTTAATATACATCGGGAAGGCATCCCATCTAAAGTGAGCCAACCCCATTCTGACGAAGTATCCTCCTCCCCTACCTCTGTTATGGCCTTGCAAATTACACACATGGAAAAGGGGTTGGAGGGATGTCTTTTCAAGTCAGAACCACCCTTAAAAACACTTGCAATGCAGCAACTTAAGAGAGAGTCATTGAGGACAGCTGGGCATGGTGATGGATCATGTCTCATGCCTCATGGGTGCAGACTGCAGTGCATATCAATCCACAACGTCGTGTGATTTCGTAACAAAACCACATAAAATTTCAAGTTATTTTCAATATAATAGCTTCAAGAAGAGTGATAATGAGCACAAACAGAGAAAAACGATCAAATATCATAATTTTTTTACCATCCCTTGTAAGTATAACATGTGCATAAAGCAGACAACCTTTAAATATAAAAGAAACAATTTTGTGAAGAATTATTTTATCAGCAGTATGAAGCATAGTAGATAGGGTGTTGGAGAATCCCATTGATAGTAAATAGGGCATCCTGAGAAGACCACATGGGAGTTGTGTTGTAACAAACATAGTAGATCTAATCAGTAATGCCATTGACATCAAGGCATACCACAACATTTTAACATGCCAGATTTATAATGCGATTTTGTATCTGTTTTTGGAGATTAAAACAGATCGAATTTGTTTTTAATCTGCTTTATTCAGTTTTAAATCTAGTCATATGACAATGTGTTAGCAATAGGTGCTAATATTATTTGATATTAGGGAGGTACAAGGGATGGGAGTTATAGATTGTGTTCTAGGTATTGTTATATTTTTCTGGAAGCATTCGTTGCCAAGTTAGAAGAAGCATTGATATACACTGCTTGCTGAAAAAAATTATGATATTTATTAATTAGGCCATCCTCCTACACAGGCTAATTTGGATGATTCGACTAATAGTTTTTGAAGGATGTAAAATGGTGAAGTTATTAAAAACCAATGGATAGACCACCAGAGGTTATTAGGAAATATATTGGATTAACTGGCCAGTGAGGATAGAAGAGATGCAAAGGTTGAGCAAGATTTCATGACAAACTAGCTGAGAAACTGGCTTACACCTTCCAAGACCAAATAGTATAACAAGTTAAATATATCTTACGGACAAGGCCTTCACAGTTATGACAAGGAAGCAGTGGAAGCTCTTTTCCCAAGAAATCTATAAGATGAACATAACACCCCCCAGGGCCTATATGGAAGGATTGGCAATGGTGTTATAATAGGCCAGTCTGGGTAATCATGACTTGTTTACTAGGAATTTCAATGGAGGCCATATTTTGGTGAGATACTCAATTGGAGGGGGGCACTAAATGATGAGGAGAGGTGTTAGATCTTCTGCCTGAGCACAGTGTGGACCTACATAGTCTCTTATCAACCATAAGCATTTGCCTGCCTTTTAAAATACTAAGGGTTTCCATCCATGGGTACACTGTCGAGGTCTGGTTCTACAGAATCCCTTTGTTCACATTGTGGGGAGTTAGAAACAGTTTGGCGCATCCTTTGGGAACACAGGGCAGACAAAGTTTCTTGGAACCCTGTCTAGAATACTTTGAATCACCTACTGATTGGGCCTTTTACGGAAAACTACTCTTTTAGGGGATTTTGACTCTATAGCTCCTCTGCATCTAGGAGTGTGTAGCATTATATGATAATCTATCTCCAGCCCATATGAAAGTTTTCTGTACCATTTTTTCAGATCTATCTATTTTCTCAAGATAATTTCTAGGAGCTATTTCTTGATGATATTCCTATGCAGTTTGAAGTTAAAGGTCCCCTAATCATTAGGGATGGCATGGATTGTGATCCTAGAGCTCAATCTATCTTAGGGACCCTTGTACTCTCTTCCAAAAGATGTGAGTTGCGTTACTATGCTATTTTCTCTCTCTGTTAACATACAATTCACTTTTTCAAAGAAATAAGATTTCATAACAAATGGTCGTGATAAACAAGAAGATGCATGGCCAACAAAAAAAGAGATTAAATATCATATTTGTCTTACCATCCGTTGTAACTATAACATGTGCATAAAGCAGAGAACTTTTAAATATAAAAGCTGAAATAATTCTGTGAAGAATTATTTTGTTGTCAGTATGAAGCGTAGTAGATAGGATGTTGGAGAATACCATTGACAGTAAATAGGGCATCATGAGAAGACCGCATGGGAGTTGTGCTGTAACAAACATAGTAGATCTGATTTGTAACACCATTGACATCAAGGCACACCACAACATTTTAACATGCCAGTTTTATAGTGGAATTTGTATATGTTTTTGGTGATTAAAATAGATATCGAATTTGTTTTGAATCTGCCTTATTTGGTTTTGAATCTAGTCATATGACAATGTGTTGGCAATAGGTGCTAATATTATTTACTATTAAAAAGATATAAGAGATGGGAGCTATAGATTGTGTTCTAGGTGTCGTTATGTTTTCCTGGAAGCAATTGTTGCCATGTTAGAAGAAGTATTGATATGCACTGCTTGCTTGAAAACCAAAAATATTATGATATTTATTAATAGACCATTCTCCTACACAGGCTAATCTAGATGATTCGACTAATAGTTTGTGAAGGATGTATAATGGTGAAGATATTAAAAACAAGAGGATAGACCACCAGAGGCTTATAGGAAATATACTGGATTAAATGGCCAGTGAAGATAGAAGAGATGCAAAGGTTGAGAAAGATTTCATGACAAGCTAGCCAAGAAACTGGGGTTCCCTACACCTTTCGAGACCAAATAACTTGAATCGGCTTCCATATAATAGCAATGGAAAATTGTATGAAATTGGGATGAAATGAAAAGAAAAAAAGCACTTACAGGAATTTCCATGTTGTGGGTAGTAAGACAACTGCAAGAAGAACAAGTACTACATTGAAATGAATAGCACCCAGCCATAAAATGATTGAGTGCAGAATGAAATCCTGATTTATATTGATTGGAACTAATAATAACTGTTGGTTCGGGCATTTCCATCTTTTGTTCATCTGCCATCTACTCCTGACTGGTTTCAAATCAATACAATGCCAAAGATACAATCGCTTTCTATCCCTGCAAAAATATAATACACAGCCAGTAAAGTGGAGGCAGAGCACCAAATATGCAGAAGACGTAGCCCATCCATTTCATCCACCGGAATGACATGATGTTGCTGCTCATGACATCCACCACACAAGCGCTCCCGTTGCCCATCCATTTCATCCACCGATTTGGGGATTTGGATACCATTTATAAGGATGATTTTCTTCAGCATAATTTCAAGGACGTCCTTCTTCTCCATTACGGGCCAAGAGAGCCCTGACATGATGCTCACTCGAAGATTGAAGGCCCTACGGCGTGGGATGCTGATAAAAAATTTACACACAGTGGACAAAAAGGACAGATCCGAGGCTACTTCTTGATTTTCTGTTTCGTAGTCAATTTCCTATCCTCACACTTCCTGAGAGCATTCAAGATCACCAGCGTGGTAAGCTTGATTCTCTTCACCGACCAACGACACTGCAAATCTACAGTTATGGGGTTGGGATTGACGGAACTCTTGTCATTCTTGGTGCCTTCGAGAAATATAGCTTTTAATGGCGGCGCCACCACTATTGCTGCTGCTCGAGGAAGAGGATTCCATAGGAAGGTGGGCCTTGAGCTCCATCATGAAATGAAACAGATCTCCAACTGTCTGTAATGGCTTCCCACTAATTCTCTTGTAGCCATGTACGATTCCGAGTACTTGAACATCTGCCCTTTCAAAGTGCTGTGCTATGAGCATCAAGGGAATTCCACGGACAACCTAGATGGCTTTGGTGTACATTTGTTGAGTCACCCCAAAGCTGTCATGGCCAAATCTGTAACACCATCATCCAAACCAGGATTCTACATAAGCAACAACGCAGTTCAGGAGCCTGAATTCCATCTTTCTCTTCTGCATTACATCTTCCACACTAATCTTCCTATAAAATTTTAGACAAAACTAATTATTTACCCTCCCCTTTCTCTCTTGCAATACAATCTCTAAGCTTAAACCTCGAAGGTTTTAGGCTCATGCACCACAAAAACGTTGTGAAAACCATCAAAATACAGAAAGCGAGATTTAATGCTTTCCTAAGATGTAAAGTTAAATGAAGAAGAATTATCTGGCTCACAACATTATGCACATTCGTCCAAAGATCCAAAAGGTCCCTTCCGAAGACATATTTGGAACCTTTCTCCCGGCCATTGATAGAGAGAAAATGTCCAAAGCCATTTCCATGGATGACGTCGTGCAAGAGATCCTGAAGGAACAAAGGCCTAGAATGTGTAAATTTTCAGGTCCATAGATGATGGCTCGGCCATTGGGTTTCCTATAAATCCAAGCCTTGAAATTGGGCTGGTTACCATGAAAGACCAAGTGATAGATCAGAGCATCCACTGTGCATATGTGGAGGACATTTGTTGGGAAAAGAACTTCATCTAGATTGAAAATCAATATTTTTCCAAAGATGCGCTTCTGGGTAGAGGATCTTGACCGTGTGTATCCACCTTGTTTATCCACCTTGTTCGATCGAGATAGTGAGCAAGATTAGGGCCAAGGAAGGATTTACAGTGTATGTTGTGACTTCACCTCACAAGCGTTGCCTCCGGATGTTGTCCCCTGCCCTTGCCGCTTACTCCCTGCCCCTGGGGCTTCCTCCTCCTAACGGCCCTTTCACCTCTGTTATTGCTCAAATTGAATATGCTATTGTGGACAGTCTAACTTCTGCCACTCCTCTCTCTTAGCATGCGCTCACTCTTCCCCGACTCCTCCACCCCTGCAATGGATCACCTATTTTCATAATGGAAGCCACGATTTGGGGAAAAAATAAACCCTAACTCCTATTCTACTTCGAAAAAGAAAATACAATTTTGTTTTATTACAAAGAACGAAAATAAAATTAGAGACGAATGTTCAATCAAAAATTAAAATTAAAAATTAGAGACGAAAAAATAATAATGTCTCTAATATTTGTCTCTAATGACCCCTCCGTGTAGTAGTGCCAGTTCATAGAATATTTGGAATGTCTCTCGTAAGAAATACATTAGAAATGATCTGATACGCCTTCTGAGTAAGGTGGACTGAATCAAAGAAGAGATATTTGGAAGCATCACTACATGTGAAGGGAGTAATCTTGTTGCAGAGGAAACCAATTTCATATGTCCCAGTTCCACAGCAACCCTTTGCAACCACCTCAATTCCTGCCATACAACATTGAGCCAAAGCAAGATTATACTTGATTTTAAACATATTTATCTATTCTAGCATCTAAACTCACAAGTATGTGGATTTTTCATGGTTTTTAATAATACCATATTTGCTAGGATTTTTATGAACTCTGAAATAAGACCGTTATAATCAAGAACAACAATTCTAAGGCCAGGAAGAGCAGATTTCAGGCCATGAACCATGGTCCTCAGTCCTCTATTGAATCCAGATGCAGCCTCGTTTCTTTCTTGCACACATGGCCCATTACTCTCAATAAATCCTGCTCTTTCAAAAGGCAGGCATCCTAATGGAGGAACATTTATGACTGCAATTCTAAATGCACCCAAATTGTATAGTTCCTGTTAAAAGCCATAATCAGAATGTACTGCAGTTAGTGTTTTAACATCATTATGTTAGAAATGTTTAGATTGTAATGAGAGTATTAAACAATGGTCTTAGAAATATGGAAAAAGACAGTCACAAAAATAATACTATAAATATGGAAAAAATATCTTTTATTAATTTTTGAAAATCTTCTAAATAATACTGAAAAATGAAAATCCTTTTAACTGCTGACTATAAAATTTTAGAGGTGTTCATAATTTAAATATTTATGGTATAAAATAATAATAAATAATTTAACATTTCTAGATCCTACATTTTAATATTTTACTACTGAAAATACAAAATTTTAGGAAAAATAGAAAATACATAATTTTAATTTTTTTTTATCATATTGGATAACGATGATTGTAATTATAATTCGAATACTACCTTAAAAACAAGGGCTAATTATAATCTTAATTGCAATGATGAACCTACCTTAATGTAGTCTGCGTATTTGTCCAGTAGAATTTGTGTATACTGTGCTAATGTGAATTTGACAGAACGAATTGGGAACTGGTAGTAGTTGGCATTGAAGTCATTGGTTCCTATCACAATGAAAAATATTGCCTCATTCAAAATGGTAGTTGCCTGTTCCTCTCCCACCAGAACTATTATTTTTTTCATATAGTCTTTAAAATAGTCAATTTGTTTCCAAAATGGTATCACACCCTGCATACACCAGACAAGTAATCGAGATTAAATTCATGTAAAGTAGAAGAGGGTGATGGCCTAACTAGTGTTTTGACAGTCCACCAAGACTTTAAAAAGTGACGGGGTTGTCTTTATAGTGGAAACCAGAATGATAAACTTGAAAAAGAAAAATGATTGATGTACAGTGATTTCCCACCAATATTTGAGCTGTTAGATTGTCTAAGCCTGTACCAGAGGATCCAAAGCAGACACCCGTTATCAAATCATGGGGTTGCAGCGTTGGATCCAAATATGGTGGCAGCAACTCTTTGATGCCAAGTCCTTCCACTGAATATCACGCCATCAATAAATATTCAGAGTGGTTCTTATACAACAAAATAGATCTTCCGAACATTCATAGCATTTCAGTTTAAAATGTCTCGTGGCATAGATAATAGAAGATAAAACTATTATTATGTGTTTTTTAACAAAAGTTCATCATTCATAACGTGGGATGCCAATGGAAGAAAAAAGTATTAGTGGAAACAATATTACAATGAGGAAAAAACATGAACGTAAATTCTGCCCAAAGATGTCAATGAAGGAAAAATGTATTAGTTTGAAGGAAAAGGGCAGGGTCTTTCTACTTTGCAAGTTATATGTGGAAGTTTAGTGGTATGTGTAAACCATTACTGCAAATACAACCTCAAAACCTTAGACAAAATTGTTTCTAACATTTTGTTTGATTATTTGATTAGAAAGTTAAACTTATTATATAGTGAAAATATCTATCTTCTAGCCAACAGATGGATAAGCATTATACAGAAGTTAGTAATCAAAGATATCCACACTATTGTAAGAACAAAAAAATATGAACCAACGATTTTACATAAAAACCTTACCAAAGTAGTCAGACATAAGCTTCCCATTGGATATCCTTCCTGTAGGAATGCCATGTTTGATATCTCTTCCATAAGGAGGAAAATTGCCAGTGCTTATTGTAGGTATGAAGTCATTATTCCCTGTATCTCCATAAGAATCCCCAAACATAAAAACAGCAGGCACTTTCTGTGCCTCAACAAACCTAAACTTGATATATTTGCTGAAAACTACTATACTAAAAACAGCAGAGATTAAATGGAGATATATTGATCTCATCTCTATTTTTATAACTCAACTTAATACTGTATAATAATTGGTGAAGTCTAAAACCGAAGTTTATATATGAAATCTTCTTGTGTTGAAGTACCAAAAATCATTGATAACCCAATTTTGTTGTGTTGAAGCAACAAGAAAAAACAAAACATATTTCTTCACAGCACTTGTAATTAAGAGCAAGTGATCACAATATCATTGGAGATCATGTCAGCGTTTTTTCATGAAGTAGGTATGTAATTTGTGAACTCGGATTCTACTGTTAGTATATCATGGAAAACATGTGTTTGTAGTAATGAGTAGCGAACTTTTTAGAAGTGGTTGGTGGCCTTTATTTTTCCCTCCTTTTCTGGATAAGCATTTAAATCAGAGCCTAAATAAATAATTTACTTATGGTTAAGTGTTGCCAACCAAAGCTTCCCAATGGCTTAAGAACAATCAATATTCAAACTATCTATTGTTATTATTACTAGCGAAAACATCTCTCAAATGAATAGTTTTCTAAAAAAATATGCATTCATTGATATAAATTATATATGAATTTATACAATCTACCCTAATTTAAATTACAATTTCAAAAAGGCTTTAAATGGAATTTATATTTATAAACAATGTCTTATTTTTCTTCACAAAATTATAAATTAATAAAATATTAATAAGAGTAAATATTACTTTTATGTTTCATTGAATTATACTTTCACATTTTACATACATTTGTATTGGGGAGGTTACATCTTGCATTCATGGTTTTATGCTTTTAATGGTAAAATACATAAAAACTTTTGACATCCCCATCTATCGTAACTACAAAAATTGTTTTGTATGACCTTCTACACAACAAATACGGAAGGGTTTAGTAAGAGAGGAAAAATCAGCTATTCTTATCTTTTCAATTGATAATTCCCATCCACGTATGCTTCTTTTCCTTCATTTTAAATTTCCTTGATTCTACACACTGTGTACATTTGGTTGAAGTGTGACCTTCCGTAATGATCCCGAGAACTGCATTGTAAATCATGTATATCATGCAATCTAGGTCACCAATTTCAACATTGCAACCTAATAAAGAAAATTCCAACTTAAAATTTTATTTTTCAATGCATGTATACACCTTCACTACTTCTACATTTAATTCACATAAACACCATAAAAATTTGTTAGTAAAAGAATAAATGATTAATATAATTCACTAATTTAAACTTCTCATCCTCTAACCTCATTTTCTATTCACAAAGATTATATAGTCTTGAAGTTCTTCCCAAATAAAATAATTTCTGCAATCAAAACTCTTTCAAAATAAAATGTTTAGACACTTATTTAATGTTTCTTCCCAACGATAAGACTATTTCTAACTTAAATGCCTTAGAAATCCTTAAACTCTTTGTTAGGATCGAAACACAAATGAGCAAGAAACGGAAATAAAACAAAAATAATATAAGCATGCAATCACAAGATAAACCCAAGATTTAACGTGGTTCACCCAATGTGGGCTACATCCACGAGAGGAAAAAAACCACCCTTTTCCTTTATTCAATCCAAGGAATATAACAATTCTTTTTTTTCATATTCTAATATATATAACTTGTGCACCACTTTGAAAAAAATTCTTCAACCACAAGCAACCTAAATATAACATAAGTATACAACTCCCGTCTATTAATAAGACAATGCTATTTTTATAAACATAAATATAACAACTCCGTCAATGAATAAGACAATGCTATTTTTATCCATGGTCAACAAATTGTTGTTAGGAAATTATTATTGTGAACATTATATGATTTGATAATATTTACACAGATGTAAATATTATTATGTGGGTAAGTTAGGTTGTTATAAAAACCTGCATAATAAGTTTGAATATTAAACGAATTGTTAAAACAACTCATGTATTGTTAGATGTAGTTAGTGTGACTTCCTATTTAATAGGAAGTTGGTTTGCCCATTGTTGTGGCTATATAATAGCTATTGCATTAGTAGGATAAAATATATAGTGTGAAGAATATTATTGTCTTGTGAATGTGTTCGGCTCTCTGATCCTTTATATTTGGTATCAGAGCAAATTAATCCTATCTTTGATGGAGCTCTAATGAATTTTTTAGGGGCACTTGTGTTGATCATTGGAATTTCCCAACTGATGGAAAGAATTCTTTTATATGATTAAGCCATAATTTATTGTATTTTCTACTGTCTAGTTTATTTGTGCAAGGAGGTTCGATTGTATTTTCTACTACGTGGTGTATTTGCCCCAAATATGTGTGTATCATTTATTTACAGACTATTGAACATCATTCCAAAACTTTATATATTTTATGCAAAGGCACCCTATGATTTCCAGACCTGATTTACATTTCTTTTCTTCAAAATCCTTGCGCGACTTGGATTATTCTCTTTCAAAGTCTGAAATAATCGGTCTGGCAGAGGATTGAGCTGGTGGGACGTCTTGAAAGTAGTCGAGCCTTGCGTGTGGAGGTTACTATCACTGTCCTTTATCTATTGCTTGTGGCTGTGATCACTGTTTTTGAATATTCGCATGAGGAATTAACTCCTCTCAGATCACCCCGGTCCAATACGTTCCTCTACAAAGACGTCCCCACATTCGGTTTTGTTCCAGATCGTGGCCGCTGCACAATTCAAGCTCACGACGACCTGCAGTATCTCATCTCCTTTGTGCATCATTTCGTGCATTATAAACCACTCGTGATCTCCTACTTGCTTGGTTCATTTGGCTTTCTTTGGCAATATTTTTGCATTGAAACATACAAATCACTCGGCATTTCCACTGGAAACACCGACTCCAGCTTTTCATTTAGTGTTGGTCAACGCCATGCCATCACTAATTCATTCACAACTTTGAAACAGTTTTTATGCCCCCTTCATAACAACATTACATGTGGATTTATGTCCAAGTTTGGCTTTCTTAACATGTCTACACTTGGTTGGATATATGTTGCACGGGTTTTTCTCTCTCCAACATAAAACAAGGTTGGTTAAAATTTTAGTCACTTAAGTCTCATAGGGTCATTATTTTGTGTTTTACGTCTCGTAGTATTGTTTCTATTCATTTTAGTATAGTGTTTTAATACCGGTTTCATAGTGTTAGAGTCATCCTACGTTATGCCATTTAATTTTGTAGTCTATAATCCCTTGTCTAAGTTGTGTTTTGTAAAAGTATCAAAGTGAAGAGTCTTTTGTAAGTAGTCTCAATGCTATAACATCATATTTGAACATGTACTAGCCAATAGTTTACCCAAAAATTATCATTGTTGTCATTGTGTTTAAATGTCATTGTCAATTTAATTAAAATCCAATAATAAAGTACCTTCTTATGTCATAGGGTTAGTTAAATTAGTAAGTCTTTGTTAGTCGTGAGTTGTCAAAGTTTATATTGTCGGTCAATGCCATTGTAAAAAGTGTCATCGTCCAAGGTTCAAAAGTTAAAAAGAAATGTCTCGCATTTCAATTTTGGACACATTTTCACTTGTAAACTGACACATGCATTCTTGAAGGTATTTTGAACTTCATGATCACATCTAGCCTGAATAGCAAGCAACATGTTGGAGGATGGAGGAAAAGCAACATCCTCTCATTAGTCAACGACAAGGCCTCATAGATGGTTTGGTAGAAAAAAATTTAGTGTGTTGGTTTACTAAATAAACCCCTTTCTAGAATTTTGGAGGAGTCATATTTTCAAAATACTCACTTTTGGGGAGCATTGAAAAGATTTCGAGGTAGAATCAAGGGATGGTTATCAAGTTAATGTGAAGTTTGTGGATCTTGGAGATCCAGAATTCGGGCACCTAGAGAGGAAAAGTCCCACATGAACCCAAAGAGGAATGGGATCATTCCAAGATAATTCCCCACTTGACACTACGCCTTTACGAGGGTAAAGAGATAATCTATGGAGTTTGTACCTAGTCTAACCTTGGTGCTTTTAGGAGGTGGTTCAACTTGTTAATGGTTCTTCATCGTGTTCACATTAAGGGGGTGGAGATTAACTATTATTAATGTTCACACTAAGGGGGTGAATGTTAGGAAATTATTATTGTGAACATTATATGATTTGATAATATTTACATAGATGTAAATATTATTATATGGGTAAGTTAGGTTGATTAAAACAACCTACATAATAAGTTTGAATATTAAACGAGTTGTTAAAACAACTCGTGTATTGAGATGTAGTTAGTATGACTTCCTATTTAATAGGAAGTTGGTTTTCCTATTGTTGTGGCTATATAATAGCCATTGCATTAAGCCAGGATAAAATACAAGTAAGAAGAATATTATTGTCTTATGAATGTGTTTGGATCTCACGATCCTTTATACATGTTTTCCTCCCAAAATCAAGGAAAAAGTAAACTACCACTTCATCTTGCAGTTAGACTCCACATCTTTAACAACCTCCCACTTGGAAACTAACTACTATAGCCCACTATTACAGCTCATCCTTGACTCTTCTCTAACTTGTTTATCTTCTTCAAGATCAATCTTGAAGACCTACCAAAGCCAAACAACCTTCCAACGTCTTTTTTGTCACCACCTTTGTCAAGATATCGAAGTAGGATTCTAACTTGTCAGATGGATCTTCTCCAACATCAATTGTCCATCCTCCAAAACTAATCTAATGAAGTGATACCGAGTTGTATATATTTGGTTCTCTAATGGAATCTTGAGTTATTGGCATAATGAATTGTACTGCGCATTATCACTTTGAATAAACTATAATCCTCTTGATTATTTCCCAACTCTTCCATGAACCGCCGCATCCATATCATCTTTGCTAGCTTTTTGTAGTAGCAACATACTTTGCCTATTCAAATGAGCATATAATTTTTCCAAGTAGACAAGGCAAGAATATTCTACAATTTAGAAATCCAATGAACTATCGCGCCACCATTAGTGAATACATAACATGTGGTGCTCCTCCTACCATTCAAATCTCCAAATATGTCTCGCATCAACATATCCATATAAAGAAACCTCCTAACCCTCCATAGCAAAACTTCAAACGGTCCCTCTCAAGTATCTCGAATGATAATCCACTGGTGCATTCGAAAATGGTCCTTTCCTAGATTACTCATGTATTTGATGAAAATTCCCACCGCATGGGGAATTTTATCGGGTCTTGT
This sequence comes from Taxus wallichiana var. yunnanensis, assembly GCA_018340775.1. Taxonomy (NCBI): domain Eukaryota; kingdom Viridiplantae; phylum Streptophyta; class Pinopsida; order Cupressales; family Taxaceae; genus Taxus; species Taxus wallichiana. The sequence goes on from CM031243.1 coordinate 666,373,811, forward strand.
GCATACCATAACATACATACCATAACATACATCAAACTTCCATTCATGAAGCATATGGAACTCTAGACATATATTCAATCTCTTCATATGTTTTAGGACACTTCTTCTTACTCAACTTAAAATGCCCTTCCAATGGTATACTTATTGGTTTGGCATCCTGTATCCTAAACTCCATCCTTTGAAGCACCTTGTTCACATACTCTTCTTGAGACAAAGTTAGTATTTTACTCTTCTGTCTCTATTGATTCGCATGCCAAGAATTTTCTTTGCTACACCTAAATCCTTCATGGCTTAAAATGTATTAGCTAATCAGTATCTTTAGCTCATTTATATCTTGCAATTTTGACCCTATGCCACAAGTATGTCATCCACATACAACAACAAGATAATATAGGTGCCATTATCTAGTCTCTTAAAATAAACTATCATATTTGATAAGAATGACATTAGAGTAATCATGTTCGATCATGATTCCTCACAAATCTCAAATACCACTTCCTTGGAGCTTGCTTAAGGCCAAGTAAGCTCTTTCTTTAATTTGCACACCAAATTTTCCTTTGACTTCATATCCCCGTGGCTGCTCCATATATATTTCTTCCTCAAATCACCATGAAGAAAAGAAGTCTTTACATTTAATTGTTCAAGATGCAAATCTTCCACAGCTACCAAACTTAAAACATTTTTAATAGAAGTCATTTTAACAACAGGAGAGAAAATTTCATCAAATTCTATACCTTTTTCCTATGTAAATCCCTTCACAACAAGTCTTGCCTTGTATCTCTTTTTGTCACTTTCTTATTCCTTCAACCTCCGTAAACCCACTTGTCTTCAATGCTCTCTTTCGTGCAAGCATATGAACCAAATCCCATGTTTGGTTGTGATCCAAGGAGTCCATCTCCTCATCCATACCATACTCCAACTTTTTTTTGTTTTCTCCCGTATTGTTTCTTCAAAATTTCTCGTTCTCCACCATCTGTCAATAAACAATAGTAAATATCATACAAATATAATCGTGCAAGAGGTTTACTTACCCTAGTAGAACATCATACAAGATTTTTACGGATTTTGAGGCTCTTGTTGTTACTAATTTTGACCTACATAATCAACACCGAATATGCCAGGTAATTGATGCCAACTTGTTGATTTTCCAATCCTTTGAGCACTTCTCTATCTTTAATCTCATCAAGTGCTACATAGTTAGCCTTTTCCAACTTCTTATCCTATAGTTGTTCCTCTACATAACCCTTTCATTGAAAATAATATCCCTACTCCTAATGATTTTCTTCTCATCCAAAATCCATAACTAGATTCTAAAATCATCGTTGCCATATCCAATGAAAGTACATTTCTTTGACTTAGCTTATAGCTTGGTCCTACTCTCTTTATCAATATGCAAAATGTCTCACAACCAAAAACTTTCAGAAAATAATATTTTACCTCCTTACCGGTCCAAGCCTCCTCGGGTAATCCACCTTCCAAAGCACTTAAAGGTCCTCTGTTTATCAAGTAAACATAAGTATCTATAGCATCCCACCAAAACTATAACGGCAATGAAGCATGTAATCTCATGCTCCTTACATGCTCCATGATAGTCTAGTTCATTCTTATTGACACACCATTATCTCAGTAGTGTTCTAGAATTGTCTTCACCCTACTGATTCCATTATATTAACAATAGTTATTAAATTACATCTTGTTGCAAAGATCTCCACCATTATATGATCTAAGACACTTCAACTTCAAACTTGTTTCATTCTCAACCAAATCTTTCCACTTCTTGAAAGTATTAAATACATCAGATTTCTTCTTTATACAGTAAACCCAAACCTTCCTAGTAACATCATCAATAAAAGTAACATAATACTATGAACCACCAAGAGAATATACCGAGCCGGTCCCCACACATTTGTATGAAAAATCTCTAACTTGTGCTCCTTCTTCATTGATCCAACCTTGAGAAATCTCACATGCTTTTGTTTCTCATACACACAATGCTCACAAAAGTCTAGGTTTATGTTTTTCAAACTCGACAACTTTCCCTATGAATGTAAAATATTCATCCCCTTCTCACTCATATCACCAAGTCTCTGTGATGCCACAAAGTTGTGTCTATACCTTAAAAGCTAAAATAGAAGATGGATCGGTACATTTACAATAGTGGATAAACATAAAGTACCTACTTTCTTACCTCTTCGCTACCACAAGATAACCCTTAGTAACTTTCCAAGAATCTACTATAAATATAACCATACAACCCTCATCTCCTAATTGCCATACAGAAATTAGATTCCTCCTCAAGCTAGGAACATGCTTAACATTCTTCAACACCCAAGTGTTACCATTCTGAAATTTAACATGAACACTACCTTTTCCAATAATGTTACATGGCTCATCATCACCAAGATATACCTACCCAAAATTCCCTTGAACATAATCTTTAAAATACTGTCTATGAGGAGTTGCATGAAATGAAGCACCATAATCTAAAACCCAAGATTATGATTTACTATCTAAAGAAAGAATAAGAGCATCTTGTAACACATCACCCGCTATTTTACCTCTTTTCCCTTCTTTTTGATATTTCCTGATTTTAAAGACCAATAATATTTCTTTGCATGTCCTACTTTTCCACAATTCTAGCATATCATCCTGCTTCTAGATTTAGATCTTCCATTTTTAGACTTTCCATGGTGTCCATGACCTTTTTTTTTTCCTTCTTTCTTCCCCTGTTCTCTACACTCAAAGCATTACTAGATGACTCACCTCGTGAATTTTTCTTCTCATCTCTTCACTAAGAATCACACCAATAACATCATCAAACTTTAAATTGTTTGAACCAGAAACATAATCACTCATAGCCATAACCAAAGTATTCCAAATTTCATTCAATGAGCACAAAATCAAAAGATCCCTAACTTCATCATCAAAAATCACTCCTACAGAGCTTAATTGATTAGTAACCACGTTGAATTCATTTAAATGATCATTTACTAAATCACCATCTGACATCTTCATATTAAATAAAATTTTCATGAGATATACCTTATTGGAGGCTAAGGGTTTTTCATACAATTTACCCAAATTTTCCATTAGATCTATCGTTGTCTTTTCCATAGAAATATTGAAAGCTACCATAGCCTGCGTTCAGCACAATCTTACTATTCCCAGTGCCTTCCAATCAAGAACATCCCATTCTTCATCTTTCATAGTCAAGTGGCTTTAAAGATTTTCCTTTCAATGGTAGATAAAGATCCTTTGATATAGGTAGTCCTCCACTGCATCTTCCATAGTTGAAATTTCTTCGCCATTAAACTTATCAACCCTAAACTTTCTATCTCTCATCATTTCTCCCACTCAAACAAGAAACCCTCCTGTGAGTTTTTCACCAAAACAAAATCCTTCTCTGATACCATTGTTAGGATCGAAACACAGATGAGCAATAAAATAGAATTAAAACATAAATAATATAAGCATGTAATCACAAGATAAACCCAAGATTTAACATGGTTCACCCAATGTGGGCTACATCCACCAAAAACAAGCCATACCTTTTCCTTTATTCAATCCAGAGGAATACAATATAATTCTCTCTTTTTCATATTCTAAAGAGTAAATCCATGCACATATATATAACTTGTGCACCTCTTTGAAAAAGTTTTCTTCAACCAAAAGAAACCTAAATATAGCATGCTTATAAATAAGACATGCATATAAATAAGATAAACATAAAAATAACAACTCCCATCTATTAATAAGACAATGCTATTTTTATAAACGTGCCAAATAAAAAATCCTATCTATTAATAGAGACAATGCTATTTTTATCCATGGCTATGTTTTCCTTCCAAAATCAAGGAAAAAGAAAACTGCCCACTTTAAAGCAGTTAGATACCCTCACATCTTCAGGTTTTTTTCTTCCTAAGTAAAATGCACAAAAAATTCGTATCAAAAAAAAAAAAATACTATCAATCAACAAAATCCCAATGCTTTGAGGCAAAATACATGATCTAACAAAAGATAATATAATTTACACGCACCTAAAAGAAAAGGTTAAAATAATCATTATTTATGTCAATGTCCACTTAATATTACCTTTGTGTAAAACAATTTAATAAAATAATATATACATATTAATAGAATGATATATACCTTATATATTCTAAAATGATTTTTATATATTACATTACTTGGAATATGAAAGTTTCAATAGAATCACGCACAAATAAGCATTTTTCCCCACCCTGATAGAGGGACCTGTTTAATCAAGTGTAAAATATTTTATCCTTTATAGATTATGGTGTTGTCGCGCTCAAAATTCCCCTCTTTTGGAGTCAAGTTTTCAAAAAATTTGAGTTGTTCCTTGGAGTATTGGAACGCATCGGAGCTTACGGAATTGTTTCTAGTTTTCCCATTCATGGAGGATAATTTAAAAGTTCGGGGGCATAATGGTGAAGTTCGCTTCCCTTCTTGTAATAATGTAGCCAAATTATGATCAAACTTGATATACTCGGCTGAATAATATGAACTCCAAAAGAAAATAGACTTCCTTCTTTGTTATTGAATAATGAATTACAATGTTTCCTAAATGAGGAAACAAGCCCGTCCCAACTGGTGCAGTTGCCAAGAAACTCAAACTAACTTGACTAATTCATCTTTCCTAGTGTGCAGGAATTACTATTTTTAGCAATTTACTAGAACCTGCTATTTTTGGGCAGTAAGTTCGCATGCATTATTAAATGCAGACGGTAATAAATTTCCACAAATATTCTACATTCCTAAATTATAGTAATTTCTAATGGGTTTCTAACTCATAATGCAACTAATAGACTAAAATTAACTAATGCCCAAAAATAGGAAAACACGGGACTCTGACTTAAATCCTAATTTTCTTTCAAGATGGTGGATTTAGTGCTAGAAAATCTTTTTGAAAATACCCCCAATCGGTAGTCTGGAATGTTTCCATGTGTTCTTGGATCAAAAATGGTTTTTAAAAACAACCCAACACCTTAAACAGGACACACAGGAGTCAAGTTTATGACCTTAGTCAAGTTCCTGTAATTCCTTCAAGCATCACTATTCCTTGGAGTATTGGATCTCGTCGAGCATCATGGGCATTATTTTAGGCCTTTTTTCCCATTCGTGAAGAACAATTTAAAATTTATATCGTAATGCAGTGATTTTCTTGATATTGGGGGAATGACATGATGACGTATCTTCCCAGTTAAATTTTTGGACTCAGAATCACATAAAGGTACATGGGCATCGCTTGTTTGTGGGGATGCAGTTTGGTCATGTTTCAAGCGACTTTAAAAGCCCATGTGTCCCAAATGACATAACTTTTGAGAGGTTGAAAGGGACATTCTTCCGAATTCCGTTGAAGCGCATTGTGTTTCCACGTGTTCCTTGGGGATCAAAATGAAGGTAAAACAAGCTTAAATTGACTAACTAGCTATAATGGCTCGGTAGACTATGTCGCCACGTGCCTCATCGGGCACAATTCAAGAGTTAAAGATGGGGTAGGTTATTAAACTCATGTGTAATCCTCCATGTGTCCTAGGTCCAATAAGAGATGACGAGGCATCATGTTGAAAATTGATTCAAGTATGCAGGTGTTAGGCGAAAGCCTCCCCATAAATAACGAAGCATTTCAAAGGAGTAGGAAATCAAAAGGGTCATCCTAAGTGAGTAGCGCACCATTTCCACATGGTTAAATTCAATTGGGAGACAAAGAGTTGGCTATTAAAAAGTCCAATACTAGTGTAAGGAGACATCGTCAAAGGCGAGTGCGACTTTTAGAGGCGTTCAAAATCCTGGAAACTCAAATGAGCGCCTATCCTCCACATGTCAAGGGAATCAACATGTCTATTTGGAGGTCAAGCAGGAAATAGGCTCAACTTTGGCTAACTATAAAGTAAGCAGATGGAGCTCCCTTTCCATCTCGCTCATCCACGATGCAGCTTCAAAGGCACCTTAAATGCAAAAAGGCACCCATGCACGCCGCATGCTCCAATCAATCCCTTTCACGTGGGTGGCCAAGATTTAAAGTTGTAAAGGCAAATCGAATGGCCCATATTTTAACTGGCAAAATAATGTAATGGCCGTATATTTGAACCAAGTTTTTGTCTCCATTAACATTTCTTTGTGAATCAAGAAATTGAAAGGGCAGATGGATTAGAATAAGTAGTAAATTTTCTTGCTTGCTCGGAGGAAGTTGTAAGCATCTCCACGAGAAAAATATCAGCAAGGATTTCAAGCCATTCTACAGAGTTGGAATTTTGATATTTTGGAACTATAATTTCTTAATGGAAGAAATCAATACAATTTTTTCCTCTTTTCCTCTACTTTCTCTTTCTTCCTTAGCCTAAATCATGAATCATTTAATCCTTTACATGCTTAGAAACTTTCATGTTCTAGTTTTTATACAATCTCAAGGACTTTGGTTCAGGATTGTTCCCATCATAATTGTTGAATGGTTTATTATATATCTCATTTTCTCAATACATATAAGGATTTTTCTTCCATCTCTTTTCCCTAAAATTATTTTATTTGTCCTAGCCTCCCTCCTCTCTTCAAGTCTTCTATCCTCATTTTATTGATAAATTTACTAGGCATAAAAAGGACATTTCGGGATATATTAGGAAACATGCCATTGATTGAATACAAAGATTGTGTATTTTTGTATAGATTTTCTCCTTGCTTTCAATAAGGAATCTCTCCCATTAAAGAGAGAGGGGACTTCTTATCCCATGACTGTGGTTTCTTTCCAAGTTAAAATTCTGAAACCCAACTATTTTTCAGCGACTTACCTAGGGATTTGCTCAAAATGAATTTCCTTTCTTAACAGAAAACTAATTTGATCTTTTCTTTGATCTAGCGACTCTGGAAGATATCACTTGATTATAGAAGGGCTATCTCTAGAATTAAAGATTCCATTTCAACCCAACCCCTAGATCAACAAGGTTTTCAAATTCCTCCCAATAGAAGAAATAGAAGAGCTGGTTGAATAATCACACCTCCTATTTTGAAGACATTAGGCCAAGCTTCGGGTAGTAGCACCCTCAAGACAACTTAGCCCAATCTGATATTGTCGTATTTGATTACTAGTGTTTAGTTCCCACTTCAAGAAATCTTTCAAGGATGAATTAGAGGCCTTTACCTTGGGGTCAAAGAGTTGGAGCCTACGCTCTTCAATTAACCATTGCGCATGAGTTACCTAGGGTAACAGGAAGAATTTTCCCAAGTTTAGAGGTGATGGAAAAGTACACCCCCGATGAACACATTGCAAGCCTTCATTAGTTGCATGTGGGGTCCTTGGAGTTGAACATGAGGATGTCTCTATTAGGCTATTTGGAGACCTTGCAAGAAAATGTTGCAGATTGGTTTTACCATCTTCCTATTTGAGACCATCATCGATTGGACTTATGAGGACTAATTTGAGTAAGCGTTTCAAACTTTGTTGAAGATGTGCATGCTTTTCTTGCTCATATTTCTCAAATCAAAAAAGAGCCACATGAGCTGATGAGAGGAATTTTTGGCCAAGTTTAACAAGTTGATTAACAAGATTCCAATAAATACTTAGGCGTTCTTATCAGATTTAGAAGTGTTTCTTCTTGAATACTCAATTTTCAGAAGTAAGTTATGCCACGAGAAGATAAAAATCTTGCAACTTTGGATGTTGATCTTAGAGATTGGTTAAGTGTGGAAGATGACTTGATCATATCTGGAAAGATGAAAAGGAGTTTTCAAATCCAATCATCTTCTTCTTCCTCTTCCTCACGGAGGTAATGTAGATCATTGGTGCAAAAGCTTTAATGACCTCATTACCATCAATAAACAATTGGTTCAACATGCTCCATATCAAGATGTTCCAACGAAGAATTTTCAGCCTAGGGAACCACTTTCCCTCTTCTCAAACTAGGTTGTCCATTGAAGGTACCACCCTCAAGGTTCTTCAATTTTTACTTGTGAGGGTTCTTGAGCCCGACGATGAAGAAGAAAATGGGCTCTCTATGTTGATCAAGAAGAGGAAGTTGATGAAGAACTAGAGGGAGCCTAGTGGTTTCTTGAGTTCATTTCCTCACTCACTCGAAGTGTGGATGAAAAAGATGATTATGATGATGTAGTGGCTGAGATGAATAGTGAGTCATATGTTGTTATGACCTCAAGAGCAGAAAAAAAAAAAGAGAACTAAAAGTGGTGAAACCTATATAAAAGATCCAATAGAGTACCCACCACCATCCAGTTGATTGCAAGAAGAGGAGCTCATATTCCCTACTGCTTCCACCTAAGGTAAGCTCGCTAGTCCTTCTCCCTCTAATACTGCTTCTAAGAATTCTTTCCAACAAAATGATCAAGCTTACCTGAGAAAATATCCTCCTACTCCTGGGTCGTGATTCCCCATCTACATCTGGATCTTTTTGACATTATAGACCATCTTAAAAAAACCAAGATTCAGATTTTAGGCTGATTTCTATCAAACCCATCCTAAAGCCTTTTCCAAAATGGTTAACTTTGTAAATTTTAAATCTAAAACCCCATCCCATTCTTAAAGGCCTTTTCCCACTCCCTCTTCCTCACCTCAATCCAAATCCTTTGTGGTACATGTGGTCACTTCCCCATAATGAGAAAATTGAACCATTATATGTGACCCTTCTCATACTTAGTCATAACCTCAATAACTATGTCGTTAGATTCGGGAGCATCAGGGAATAACTACGCTAAGGTGGCCCATGCTTAGGTGTTGACCCTAATATGTACCTTTAGTTCTGTTATTCGCATGGAGAGTAAGAAAGTGCCTTTGGTGGGTAGAATTAAAGATGCATAAGTAGCTTTTTCAACGCTTTCCCCAACAAAATGTCTTAGCCACCATTTTGGTAGATGATATTCCTCCTTCATTATACGGGATGTTGTTGACTAGAAATTTCTATAAAGAGGTAGGAGGAATCCAAATGGATTGGTCACATGTCTTGATCACTGTCTAATGGGAAGATGAAGAATTCTTTGCCTTTCGAGAAAACAAGTAGAGTATATTGTAAAAGACAGATGATCCAAAGCACAAATATTATCATCCATACATTGGGCATGAGAACTACATGATAATGTCACTGAGAGGAACAAGTCTGCTTTAAAGGAGTGTTCTTGATCCTAATGGTGTGTGGAGTTTGGAGTTTGATGGAAGTTCTCTTGGTGGTTATAGGATTTGGTGTAGTGCTAATTTCTCGATGGGTAAGACGGAGTTCATCCTTTCTCCTTCAAATTTTAGTTTATTGAAAATACCAACTTAATATTCTTGAGTATGAGGCCCTCATTCTTGGGTTACCAGCATGGCGAAGAAATGGGAGTGAAGAAATTTTTTCAATGGATATGCGAGCTAATTATAAAACAAGTTAGAGACCTTTATTAGGTAAATAATAGAAGGTTAAGCTGCACTATAGGAATCTAGTTTGGGATTCCATTGAATTCCTTGATGATTTTCCATTGAAGAGTTGTGTGACAAGGGAAAGGAACACTAGGGTTTGACTCTCTAGCTATTTCCGAGGGTCTTATTGATTCCTCATTTTGATTTCCCTCAAGAAATCCTCACCATTGAGATGATCCATAAGACCAGTGTGCTGACAATGTGAACAAATAATTGGCAAGTTTTCAATGATGAACAACATTTGATTTCTTTCTTGGAGCTCGAGACAACTTTGATCAATTGTACTTTGAAGGAAGTGATAATCTTCACATAGAGAGTGTGAGTCATCAAATGAGAAGAGTGTGTCAAAGAAGAGATGGATCAAGATGGATGCATCAAATTGAAAGGCAACAAAATTCCTAAAGGGGCTAGTGATTTTGGAGGATCTTTTGATAAACATGATAGATATATGAAGTCTAAAGTTTCAAAGGAGATGATGAATTTTGAGACTGTGAAAGTGAATGTTGGGAGTCTTGATGATCCCAAAATGGTCAATATTGGAAAATGTTGCACTGAGGAAGAGAAAATAAGGTGGGTGAATCTGTTGAAAAGGTATGTTGATGTTAAGCTTAATCTTGCCATGATGATCTTAAGGCTTTTTTTCAAGCCTAAATATAACATTTCATTCCTCTTAAGCCGGGATTAAACCCTTCAAATAGCAAAAAAGGCAATATAATCCAAAGATACCATGATACAATTTTTGAAGAAATACTGTAAAAGATTCTAAAGGCTAGATCATCTTCCCCACCCACCATTCAACGTGGATTGCTAATATAGTACTTATCAAAGGAAAGAAGAATGGTGAGATTAGGATTTGTGTGGACTTTATAAATCTAAATCAAGGTTCTTTGAAGGACAAACTACCCTCTTCCCATGATGGACCAAGTATTGTAAAAGCTGTCAAAGGCTCGGAGATGTTATCTATGTTAGATGGATTCTCATAGGCTGCATAATCAAGTAGAGGTGAATACTACTGAGATCAACATAAGAGCCTACTTACTCCTGTGGGGCACCTTTGCATACAAGAGGATGCCATTTGGTCTCATAATGTTGGTCTGCTACTTTTCCGGAGGGCCATGGACTTGGATTTTGGAAATTTTAGAAAGGAAATGCATTGTTGTGTATTTGGGATGACTTGAAAATATTTTATAAAAGGTAAGAAAAGATCACTTCTAACACCTTGAAACAATATTACAAAAGTGTAGAGAGCATGGGATTTCTTTAAAGCCCTAGAAGTTTGTGTTTTCTATCACGTAGAAGGAAATATGTTGGGACATGTTGTTCAAAGGAAGGATCAAGATTGATCCTAGGAGAGATTTTTAGACCATCAGTAAAAAAATTCCTCTTCCATCAAGTAAGAAAGATGTCCATTCTTTCTTTGGTAAGATCAATTACCTAAGGAGATTCATCCCCGATTTTGTGGAACTTACTATGAGAATCACTCATGGATGAAAGGAAGAAATTTTTTTTGGTCCTCTAAAGGGAAGAAATCATTTGAGGACATTAAATGACTGAGGCTATTACTAAAGACTTACGAGTCCTTGGCCTGCCTTGAATTAAGCAAAGATTTCATTATCTATTGTTATGCCACTTAAAAATACCTAGCTGTTGTGTTAGCCTAGAAGAATGCTTAAGATCATGAGCTCCTCAATCGTGCATTCATGAGTTATGTATTGACAACTAATGAGCTTAAAGTACACCATGATGGAGAAACATGCTTTTGCGAGTTGTCAAAGTTGTCAAGGAGTTTAGTTTTTACATCCTCAATTCTCACTCTGTAGTGCTTTGGTGCGTCTGATACAATAATCAAATCCCATTCTTATTCAAAGTAAGAATTTGGAACCAGAGAGGTAATTAGGGTAGCAGGTGAAAGAGTATGATCTTAACATCGGAGCCAACAAATCTGGTTTGGGGTAGGGTCCTGTGTAACTCATCTTTGAGCGAGCTTCCAAAGCGTTGTCTAAAGATGGAGTTGATGTCCCTATTATTTTGTTCCTTAGTTTCGACATATGTATGGTATGCTTTGACATTGCTCACTTTAACCTATTGAGTGTCCATTTAACTTAAGTGCCAAAGAGAAGAGAGCCATCAAACTGAGGTCTACTGATATGTGTTATGGGAGAATTCTTTGTTCAGAATGAGGCATAGATGGAAGGTTTTTGAAGTGTGTAGACAAGGAGCAACAAAACAATTTATTTTCTCTACTTTTCATGACCAGGCTTATGGAAGTCATTTCTCCTTTGTTGTAACAACTCATAAAATTATTTGTGCTGGTTATTATTCGACTAAATCATCTGTATAGAAGATGCATCAAAATGGTTTAGTAAATGTGAAGCATGCCAAACGTTGGTTGGAAGACCTAAGTTCGTTATCACTTTACCTCTCAAGCCTGTAGTGATTGAAGAGCCATTTCAACAATGGGGTTTAGACTTTCATTGGAGCACTCTTGATCCACCTTCGATCTCTGAGACACACCCATGTGTTGACGATACCACAGATTACTTCACCAAGTGGGTGCGAAGCCATCCGATTAAAGAGTACTACTTCGAGATAGTTTGCTGACTTCATTAAGGAGAACATATTGATTAGGTTTGGAACCCGAACAAAATTGTGACTATGATATGCTTTCAAATTTTCTTACCGCTTTGAGATGATGGAATTTTATTTATGGGTATGGAATCTCACTTGCTCATTTTTCTTCGATTACTTACCCCAAGGGAATGGATAGGAAAAATATATGAACAAGAACTTGATGAACATAGTCAGAGAAAGCTTGTGAATGATTCTCGTAGGAAGGCACCGCATAAGAAGTTATATGATTCACTTTTGGCCGATAGAATTACACCCCAGAGAGTGTTGGTGTATAGACATGCCTAATCATCTTCTCCACATCATTTAGTGAGTCATCTCGTGTTGTGAGAGTCATAAAGGTCTTAGGAATTCAAATGAGAAGTGTATCGATTCTGTCATAGAATCTCGTATCATTGCGTGGCCAGTGTGTCATAGAGTTGGCATTCCTTATTCGAATAGGTGTAACTCCTCCTCTTTAGTGGCATCATATGCATCAATCATGTCATATGAATTAATGGCATCATTGATATTCTTTCCTTGTTTAGGCATGGGGGTTACACTGACATCCCTATTTGTACCTTCCTCGCTTGGATCTATGATAACGAGAAGAAATGTTTTCCTTTCTTATTTACATATTCGGCCCATTGTTTCAATCTTGCTTATCAGTGTTGGAACTTCCGATGTTACCATCGCAGAGCGAAACTGCTATATGGTGTATTGCTTTTACACTCCGCTCTAGTGAATCCCTCTTTCATGGTATCGCAGCTAGTTTCAGAAAAACGTGCACTCCTTCATTTATTAGTTGCGATATTACTTCTCCGGTTTCTTCTTTATTTCCTTATCTGCAGTTTTTTATTATTAGTTTGGAACTGTATTTCTCACCTCGTATTTCGAGGTTTTAGAAGTTGCAGTAAGTTTCATTTATTTTGTTCGAGCTTTTCTTAATCATGGTTTTAGGTTCGCGGGTTCCGCTCGTGTTATTTTGGGTAAGTTATGGTTGCATGAGTTTTTTTCGTGTCTATTACGCATCGAGTCGTATTTCACACGTGCATCTTTTTTATTTTGCATAACTTTGGCCAAAACCTCATAATCCTACTTGGACGTGCTTTCACTAGATTGTCGACTTACATCACTTGATCCTCAAGCCAATAGGTTTCAGGCCTCTGAATTATGGAACTGCATAATGCTCTTTCCCCACGCATTCTCCTTTTTTTCTAGACTCACATTGGCTTCATCTCGTCTCTACAACTCTCGCTTTCGCTTCAAAGATTGCGTTAGTTTTGGTCTTTAATTGAATAGCTTCTCTTGTTGCTCATAGTTCTGTATCTACTTGCATGAATTCTCCTTCTTCTAATTTTTCATTATCTCGATGGTTTTCGTGCTCGCTTCTCCTACCATGTTTTGTACTGAAACCATCGTTGCCTGGGCCATTCGTTCAATGACATTAAGTCGCCATCGATAATGATTCTTACAAAGTTCTATTTGTATTTTTCTTTTCCATTTCCCGGGAAGCTCTTATGGATGGTTTCGAGTCGTGATCGTGGCGGCACCGTCAATCACTCTGCAAGATTCTTCAATATATGCCTCTACCCTAATCTCAATCTTGGTACAAGCATGCCCTGACACATGGCTCGCCTAACTATCAACTCAAATGTATCTATGCTAAAGCAAAGTCATTGATTCACCTACGTTATCTTCGACACGTGGTCTCACCTACGCACCACCAACATTCACCTACCACTTTCGACTCGCCAAAGATTTTCGCATAAATTTAGCTCTGGCCAACCATCAAACTAGCTCAATCGCGCCCTTTTTAGAATTGGTCATTGTAAATATGATTGATCTTTTAAAATATTTAAAGGTGTAAATTTTGCAATTGGCATCAGAACCTTCTTTTTTAGATACTTTTTCGTTTTTATTTCCTTCCTTCGATGACAAAGACAGACTGCAGGTATGGGGTCGTAGGCTAATCCTCGCCAAGTAATAAAAACAAACCCTATCTAAAATTTGGTGCTATAGCAATACGTAACTAACCAGTACACG
>CM031243.1:666387981-666442220 GCA_018340775.1 Taxus wallichiana var. yunnanensis
ATGTATTGTTTAATAGAACATCATTACTAATAATCCTCAGCTTTATAGAATAAACTTTACAAATAGCATTGCTCATAGTTTGTAAATCTATTTCATAAGATTATTCATTGAATTTCTTTCAAGCACAATGTGATGTTCTCATTAGCATATGAGACTTTTTCATTGAACAATTTGGTTATTATTCCCCTAAATAATGAGGTCTGGGTTAAACCACACTTAATAATATTAAAAATACCATAATGCTATATAATAATTTTTCACTGCTTTTACTTTTATAAAGACCATAAATTCTAGAGGTCGACTAAACCCCACTTTGCTCTCATGCCATCCTTTTAATTGTCATGGCATCTTATTTTTTTTTATTTGCATCAAATTTTCCTAAAAGTTTTCAATGCCTTAGAAGAACCCATTTATTTCATCCTCATCATCATCAATCAATTTATTTCATGTTTCCGAAAATGTGAATAAGAAAATAGAAAGACATCTATATTATATAAATGAATTGTTTTTATTTTCTATTTTTTAGATGATACCAATCATAAGGGCACGACATGCATTCAAATTTCTCATGAATCATAGGAGGACTCTAGGATTTATCTAGTCTAACACTACTCTTAAATTGTTAGACCTAGCCTAACCAAATTCCTAATCAACACTTGCACTTGTAGAAGGTTCCATTATATGGAGTTACTTCTTTCCAATTTATATGGCTCCACAAATAAATTATATTATACATTTTTTAGCTATAAATGTACACATGCACAAAATATTCTTCCCCACTTCCATTATTAGAGAATAACTTGCAGCCATCGGTTACTTTTATGAAGGTATGTGTTTGAAAAAAAAATAAAAATAGTGGTGCTTCACTTCATGTGAATCATAGTGGTGGTTTGTTGCAACGAACCATTTGAATGACATGCATTCAACAAATGACAAGTTGGTGGGAATGACAGTGCCTGAGTCTTTTAAACAAATGACAGGGGAAATTTTCTATTATCGGTGATTCATTTTTGTTACAAAACAATTTCAATCTTTAGGTGAAGAATAAAATAATTCTTTTTTAATTGACAAGCTCACATACTCTATCTAAGACAAATCATGCCCCACCTTACCCCAATGACAAATTATTTATTATGTGAATAGTTTCACTTAACTTTCACCTAAGCTAAAATTGTTTGTGTATATGCAAGACAATGAATGGAAAAGAGCAAAGACATGTATGAAAAACATTTTAATTAGTGACATCTTCATCCTACTCCTTAAATCAAGTATTAAATATTCTTGTATATTGATCTATAAAATTTTCTGTTGTATTATATTATTTTCATGAATTATGAAGTAATTTCATATCTATTCCATTTATTTAAGTGAAATTTCATAACTACACTATTTATTTGAATAATTACATAGAAACATCATTATTTTTACATTCTAAGTAAAAAAAGATATAATGTTCATCACAATAATAAAAAATTAAACATCTTAACTTGATATAAATATAGTATAATATATTAATTAAACATATTTTTATTTGATTAAATAAAGTATTATAAAAAAATTGTAATTTTATTAAAACCCATTAATTTATATTGTTTCCAAATTTAAAATTAATATAACTTTTAAAACAAAATTTAAATATATTTTATTTAGATAATTAATAAATTTATTCTCCACTACAATATCATATTACGGTTAATATTAATATTTAAGATAAGCCTATAGATTTTAATATATTTTTTATTATTTTCTTTTGAATATTATTTATTTAAATATTATTATTTTTATTGTGTTTTTTTTTTTTTTTAATATTGTTTATTTAAATATTGCAAAAGTGCCACTATCTAAAGGCGTGAATAAAGTGGCACTAGGCGAAAGTGTATAAAATGACCATTATATTAACATTTACCCTATTTTATATTTTTTCCACATGGCAACGCATTATAAATGTTTTAAATTGATACCAAGAAAAGGAAAGATAATTCAATATATCAAATAGAATATGTTAAAAGGTATTTTCCATGATCTTTTTTCAAATAATGAATTGTTTTCATGGAGTGTCCCATCGTAAAGTACACTAAATTTCCATGGAATATTTATAATCATAGCTATGCATGTGCCATAGCATCTACCTAGCTTAGACTTCTCCTTGATTTTCGAATCCCTATTTTGGTTTTCCTTGAGCCCTCATCTATTAAAATATAAATACCATTGAGGGAAACAGAGGTGGAAATTAATAATATAAATAGTTTTTATGATGTAAAGTGTAGTCCTTTAAATTGTTAATAATTGTTTTTTTTTTTAATTTTAAGTTCAGTTTTTATTAATTATTATATGGTAATTTTGAATTTAAATTTAATATCGAAGGGCCCTGTGTTTATTGGTGAAATTGATTGGCTTTGATAAAGTCCACTATGTATCAAATCTTATGAGTGCAAGGTTTGGAGATATCAACTTGGAAAAGTCACAACGGTTAAGTTGATCTATGTAATCTAGTGCTCAATGAGTGAACTAAATTACTCATTAAATTTTTTAATGTTTATTTATTTATATTTAAAAAGTTTATAATTTGGAGAAGTAAATTTAAATATGGTAATATTTTAGTTATATAAAAGAATTTAGGTTTGATATTTTTCTAACAAATATTTTTCAAACTCAATATAATGGTTTAATTGGGTTGGTGTTATTATTATTATTATTTTGATTAGAGGTAAAAGTTAGGGTTGAGGGGACCCTACCCCCTTACAAGGAGTTACAGTATACTTCTATATTGGCCAAAGTATTAAACTTAAAAGGCCATACTTGTTCCAAAATTCAAAAAAAAAGATGACAGTATATGATATCCGTTATATAGCATTTACAATATGTAGCAGTTCGAAGGATTAAACTAACAACATAAAGGTAAACAAACAACAAAATCCAAACCATTGAAATTCATTAATCTTTGACCAAATCTTCCACTTTGTCTCCTTGCAGTCATTCCATTCTTTGACCAGAGTTGTTATAGTCTCCTTCCAGTACTTGTAGTTAGGTTCTTTGATCACCACCTTCGGCCCTGTACCATCCTTTTCCTTTTCTTTTCGGCTACTCCATGGACTGGATCATTTAAACCAACTAGTTTAAGATGGTAGATAGTCACATCGTTTCACATTGAGGATATGAGCATCTTTGATCTGCATAATAATACGTTTCATTTTCAGCAGCTCATTTTCCATTTCCATGCTTCTGGCATTACTATTTTTGAGGTTTTCGCTGAGGAAAAGGGAAGACATTTTATCCACTTTGTCATACGCAGCTCCTTAAGGTTCATGGTGATCGTGGCTGATTTTGTGCCTATTGAGATTAGTGTTCAATTTGTAATTTTCAAAATCTCTCATGAAGGCATGGGTTTTAATGAAATTTATCGATTCACGGGCCGAGAAAAGCTCCATCTCGAGCGTTTTAAGATTATGCAGATTGTGGATAGCTTCCTCAGTGTTCTTGGAATGCTTGTCCTCGAAGACTCTGATCTTTTTGTTGTCCACATCCTCACTTGCTTCTCGGGTTGGTGTTATTATTTAACTAATGAATGAAAACTTAATTAAAAAATAATGATATTATTAGTTAATTAATATTTAATAACTTAAAATAAAGATTTTGATATTAATATTTCTAAATATTTTTCAAATATATATATTTAAAATATCTATACTAGTTTATCAATATTTTTATTCTATAATATACTTTAAAAATAAAACTTGTAGAATATATTTCTTAATTCATCATCCTAATTTAAAAATGAATTATTTTTACATATTCAATAATAGTTTATCAATCTGATCCACAAATTCATAAAAATATTGTTCACATCATTTTTCAAAAACTCTATTTTGTGAAAATATTAACTAATCCTTTGATGAATGAACACAAATATTATTTTGCTAGATTTTCTAATCCACTAATATTGTCATGAACACAAATTGAGATTATAATATTTATATACATATATTTTAAAAAATTTAATTAATCCCAAACTCGTAATTCTTCAATATTATCTTTCGAAAATAAAAATAATGTTATCTATACATTATTTATTAATAAAATATATGAAAGAGTATTCTCTGGTTTATTTAACTTTGTTTGAATATATATTTATGTATATTAATGTAGTTTATATATAATATAAATTTATATAAAAATGAAGGTCATATTTTAAATATGCAAATCATACGTATTGGTTATTTCAAAATTTACAAATATTTTACAGTTAAAATCACGATAAATACGTAAACGGCCATCAAATTTAAACCCTGTTGAGCTGTAAACATTAAAAGTGAAGGGGCCCTCAAAGAGAAGGCAGCCAAAAGCCTCACTGAAAAGTGATTCCTTACAAACCTTTTAACATCATCGCCTGACATAAATTGACATATGTACACATCATGTTGACATGTGTAAAAAATATTCATTCATGGAAAATGTAGCCTTGATCTAGTCTTATCTCCTCTGGAATGGAATCTTGCTTGGCCAAAGCCTAGGGATGGAGGAAAAGAAATAGTGATTCTACTGAAGTCTAGGTAAAAAGAATGCTTCCTTTTAATGAAAGTGATCCAAATTATTGTTTTTTATATTGGTTTATGAAATAATACATTAGGTGGCATGGAGTTTTATTCTTGGACATGTTCATGGTCCATGAATTGGGTGGTTATAAAGCTGTGTTGCCGATCTTTCCTGTGAAAGATATCAGTTCTTGGGTGAATCTTTTCAAAACTTTTTTGATGCTAGAAATTTATTCAGCCACTTGGGTTTTTTTTTTTTAAAAGTCTAGTTACATTAGAGATGTTTTAGAAGATTGTAGGTACTTGAGTTGAGAAGGGGTTTGAGAGATTCACAATAATGAAGTTCTTGTTCCAGTGTCCACTGTTGCTCCTGCTTTTGTTTTATGAGAGCCAAGAAGAAAAATAAGGAATAGTCGGGTTCCCAAAGAAAAATGCAACCGCACTGCTGCTCTGAAGGGGGCTCTATCCGTCCTCAAGCGGGGTAGAGGATTAATATTTTGATTATATAAATTTATGTTTCTTGTTAGGGAGAAATGGTGCTTTCTGTGTTTCTTAGTGATTTTCCGAGAGATTCTAAGGCCTCATAAACAATGATGTGTGGAAAAATACATATACTATTTTGTGAAATGTTAAGATTTATGGCCTGAAACTTGATGTGCGAAATGTTGATCTAAAAATTTGTTACATGGATTTTGGAAATATTCTCTCTTCGAAATAGATTTCTGGGTGAAAAGTTGTGTTGAATCTTTTAGTTCTAGTCATTTCTCTTGAATCGCTATCACGGCAAAAAACTAATTTGTCAACTTCTATGATTTTTTTGGTTTGCTCTAAATGATTAGTCTCAGCCTTAACATTTGGGAACACATTACTTAGTAAAAACCAGTTTATTTGTCATCTTGATTCTTAGTTTTATTATCCTCATTCACAATTTTTTTTAATTTAAAGATGGAAATAACCAAATTCTTGGAAGAAAAATTTAAACCATCTACAAATTATAAAACTATAACCTCACATTTTCACTTCAATGCAAGGACCTATAAAGGCTTTGGAGTTTAATGATACAGCAGTATTCCTAGAACATCTAACACACTTCTGCAGAGATCCCCCCTCTTTTTTCTGAGTTGTTTCTCGTCTATTTAGCATTGGGACAAGTTCAACACTACATATGTGGATAAAATAGGTTAAACAATGTTGATCTTGTTCCTCTATGTCAAACAATAATTTTTTGATACAAGAGCATCCTAGTTCACTTGCAATCCTATGATATGACGAAAATAATTCTGCGTGAGAGACTATCTACAAACTAGATATGTGCGATTAGTGGCAATCAAAATAATTTGAGCAAATATTTTGCAAGGGCATCTTTATTAGCAAAAGGTATTTTCATTCTCTTACAAATATTTTATAAAAAGAAAGGGAATAACGAATGTGCATGGGGAGAATATAGTGAAAAATACCTTCATATATTTGAGTAGCTAGCTAGCAAAGAAGGCTAGAATAACCAGATTGACCCAACGAGTAGCTTGTAGAGAGCTTTATTACTCAAAGAAGATGAGTCCAATTATGTAAAAACTTAGCGAATTTTGAAAGCTTGGCTGAAAAGACTTACGATTAAAATTCTTAGGGTATTTCGTAGAATCTTTTAAAATGACTTGAAAAGTGGGTAATGTGATTGTTCTCAAGTTTGTAATTTTTCTTATATTAATAGAAGAATATTTACAAATATAATAAAACCAAGTTTAGTCATTAATTTTATAGGCTACTCTTGTGATATATATATATATATATATAGGGCGGGGAGGTGGAGGCCCCTTATCCTCCAAGTTACTACCAGGAAGATCGTTGCCATCCGGAAGGGGCGGCCAACTGAAGCAACTTCTTCATCTTTGTCTTCATTTTGGCTAGGAGAAATAGCAAGAGCCAACCTGGGAACTTTGCCAGAGTCCCACCCATCCCTCTGCATAGGAGGCGGGGAGTGGTGGTGGGAACCCACGACCGTGCTTTGCGATAAGCGGTGAGGGGACCCCAACCACCGCGATTAATAGGGCTACACCATTGCTTGGGCTGTCGCCTGGGAGAGCGATGACGATGAGCTTGGTCTACCAACCGGCCACAACCACGACGCCCTCTTGAACGAACACTCCCAGAAGGGGAGGTAGGAGGTTCACACGCCATAGTGCAAGTAGCGCTGGCCCAATGATCTAGAAGGGTTTGAAGGTGCCACACCTCCAGCTCCACCTTGCATGCCTAGTCCTGGATCTGTAAGAACACATTCGAGATAAGCATGGCCTTATCATAATGCGAAAGAATACAAGAAACTACGGAATTAGCAAAAACAACATAATTGTGTTCTTTCCATATTAAAAAGGATCTCCACTCTGAAAGTATGCCACACTTGTGCAAAAGCATGGGGAATGGAAATAGAATCCCCCAACAAAGCATGTTGCCAATGAAATTGAGCTAGTCTAAACGACCGAAAGAAATCGTGGATCCAAGCCCAAATAGCTTGAGCTTTTGGGCAGTACCAGAACAGATGTATGAGCGTCTCAATGTGCCCACAAAAGGGCATAGCCAAGGAGCTATCCCATAATGAGCTAATCTATGCCCAAGAGGAAGACCTTGATAAAGCAGACACCAAGCAAAACAAAGGCTAACTTGGGCTGAATGATGGCTTTCCATATGGTATGAAATCTAGCTTCCCAGGATGACCATCCAGAATTGATGGACCATTTGGAGTTAAGCAAGGCTACCATCGCAACCTAGGGGTGAGCAGAGCATAACCTTTTCCTGGGGAGTAATTTAAAAAAGGGTATCTGGAAACCATTTCCAATCCTTCCACCAAGGCCTGAGAGAGATGACACCAACTTTGTGAAGCATCTCGACAGGAATGGAATCGAGAACTTCCTGATATAATTTTGAGATCTACAGTTCTATGAAGTTTTCATTGTTGTCCAATGTAGGAGCTTCGGTGTAAATAGAGATAAAAAATAGCTGACAACAAAACAATGATTTGATTGTGTGGACAAAGGATATAACAAGCTGTCCAAAAAATGTTTGTTGAATGACTCACTGGCTGAAAATGAATCATCACTGACTGAGAAGTTCAACCCATCACTGCCATGGAGAAAAGAAAAGAAAAGATGACCATCTTCATAGCTAGGAGAATAACTAACTTTGTAGTAGGAGAAGTAACCATCTCCGTAATGGCAGGAGAAATAACCATCTCCTCCCATTGCTAATCTATTCCACATATTGTGAAATGCCTTTTGAAATTAGATGAGAAAAGTTTCCATCTCTACTATCCTTTGAGATAATGCTTGTGAATGTTTGGCATGTTCTTCTATCTCACCATTCAGCTCCAATGCATTTTGGATAGTGAGTTTCCTCCGTAATTAACCACGCATATGAATGAGGAAGTTTATTCACCCAAGGCATTCAACCATGATGTTGTAAAAGCATAAAGAGAACATTTTTCCATCATAATCCCTTTCCTCTATGAATGCTACCACATTTGCCTCATCCTATGGATTTTTTTGTGTTGAGCAAGGCTGTATTACGCTTCTAAAAATCCATTTTAAGATGCCCAACCTTATAACAATAATAACATTTTATAAAGATGACCGTCTTCATAAGCAGAGTAACAACTAACTTTGTAGTGGGAGAAGTAACCATCTCTCTAATGGCGGGAGAAATAACCATATCCTCCCATTGCTAATCTATTCCACATATTGTGAAATTCCTTTTGAAATTAGATGAGCAAAGTTTCCATCTCTACTATCCTTTGAGATAATCTTTGTGAATGTCTCGGCATGTTCTTCTATCTCACCATTAAGCTCCAATGCATTTTGGATAGTGAAGTTTCCCTCCGTAATTAACCATGCATATGAATGAGGAAGTTTATTCACCCAAGGCATTCAACCATGATGTTGTAAGAGCATAAAGAGAACATTTTTTCATCATAATCCCTTTCCTCTATGAATGCTACCACATTTGCCTCATCCTGTGGCTTTTTTTTGTGTTGAGAAAGATTGTATTGTCACTTGTAAAATCCATTTTAAGATGCCCAACCTTATAACAATAATAACATTTTATAAAGATGACCATCTTCATAGCGGGAGTAATAAATAACTTTGTAGTAGGAGAAGTAACCATCTCCATAATGGCAGGAGAAATAACCATCTCCTCCCATTGCTAATCTATTCCACATATTGTGAAATGTCTTTTGAAATTAGATGAGCAAAGTTTCCATCTCTACTATCCTTTGAGATAATGCTTGTGAATGTCTAGCAGCACGTTTCTTCTTATCTCACCATTCAGCTCCAATGCATTTTGGATAGTGAAGTTTCCCTCCGTAATTAACCATGCATATGAATGAGGAAGGTTATTCACCCAAGGCATTCAACCATGATGTTGTAAGAGCATAAAGAGAACATTTTTTCATCGTAATCCCTTTCCTCTATGAATGCTACCACATTTGCCTCATCGTGTGGCTTTTTTGTGTCGAGAAAGACCGCATTTTCACTTCTAAAAATCCATTTTAAGATGCCCAACCTTATAACAATAATAGCATTTTATCCTGCATCTAGAAAATTCACTAGAGTGTTGTTTCCACTTCTCCTTTGACCAAGAAATCAATGTACTCTCTCGAATGTTCGAACTAGACTAAGTGTTTGGGTTTTTCTTTGTTCCTTCTGCAACAGATAGGAACTAACTTGATCAAAAGTGAAGGTCTAATTTTCAGCCATCAAATGTAAGGCTTCTACAAATGACTCATACGAGGTTAGCAAAATATCCAAAACCAATGCCACTAGATCATCATCATCCACCTTTTTATGAATGGAGGCAAGATGGTCTTGGAGATATTTCATCCCAAGTAGGTGTTTTGATAGGGATACATCCTCTTGCGTGTTTGTTGAAAATAACAAATTATTCAGTGTAACACGACTCTTTCTCGAAGTTTTATATTTGTCTTTTAGACCGTTCCATAGCACACTAGCCACAATGGCATGTTTCAAACCTCTAATATCAACTCATTGGATACTGAAAACTTTACAAAACAACAATGCATCTTTATGATGTTTGTCATAATCCAAAAATTGGCAACCAGACTTCCTTTCTCACGGAGTATTAGTTTATTACAATCTTGATAATCAGCAAGTGAAAGTCTTATGGCTCTAGACATTATAATTTTGACTCGTCAATTTTTGTGCCTCCAACAAAATGAGGTTTTGAATGTTTGCCATTTTCCACACCAATATGACTTTCTAACCTGCAAATTAATGTAACCAAATGAAAGTTAAAGTATATATTGTGACTTAGGAATGGAAATAAATGCAATAGAGGAATTTGAAATATCTTAAGTTTTCAAAGAAAAAAACAAAATTTTGCACTAGATGACTAGATGTAAATTTGATGTTTTAAACTACTAGAAAAAAACCCGAGAATTCATGATATCTTCCTATCATTCCATGCTATGGGAATTCTCTTTCAAGCTCCAAAATTTTAAAGAGCCTCACATTTTGATTGTAATGGTTAATTCTAGATTGTACCTAAAATAAAAAATCCTGTGTTTTATTATAGACTATAATAAAAATCACGTCCCCTACCCTCTCAAACTCTCCCTATAGGAAATATCACGTCTTCCTTGAGTCTAATGGTGAAGGTTATCTTCAACTATAATTCACAACTATAAAACAGAGGAAAAATTACATTATTTGATAGTATTTTCGCACGAATATGTTGTGAGATTGTGATTTTTGCCTCTTGCATGGGAATTATAGAACTCATGTCGTAATTTCTCATTCATCCACAATTCATGTCCTAATTGAGGGATTCCTTGAACTTTTCCAATCTCCGTCATGTCGAAATATGAGCTCCTTCCATGAGATTGAGATCTCAATCCCCTTTCAGAGCCAATGGATTTGATACCAATGTTAGAAGACGTGAACAAAGAAAGGATGAAGAGAAACCAAATTAACACATGGTAGATTGTGTGTCGATAAAGAGATAGTTATAAAAATGTTGATGAGAATATAATCGAACATTAGTTGATATATAGCTGATAATTTGTTATGAGTTAATTAATATATTGAGAAAATATTTTAATATCCCTAAAAAAATTCAAGTTTGTAAACCGAGTACTAGTGGATTTCATTATTGATTCGAATTTATCTGCCAGTTATTTTGCATCTTCTTTGAGTATTCTCCAATTATACTCTATCTCTTTTCCCATTTAAATCACAATATGTGTGTGCTTTATGTAGAAATTAGACAAAAAAAAAGAAAACATCGGAAAAAATAAAGAATATTATAAATAAACAAAGTATTCCAAATTTAAATCAACACTTCTGTGTATATATATCTTCTTCTTTGTTAGAGTTTCAACTCAATACAATCTGTGTGTATAAACACTTATAATTGCCTCCAATATATAAAGGTATTTCATCTAACAATAGAACACATAACTCTAAAAATAGAGCTATCTTAATAATAGAACTATCGCTAAATATAGCGCATGCTTTTGTGCATGCAAACAAAGCTATTTATTTTATTTGCTTTTATCCTAAAAATAAGGACATCTCATTAAAACTTAACTATGCATGGAAAAGAAAGTTGTTTTTTTCTTTTCCTAATAATAACAAAAGCATGTCAGGAGAAATTATCTATTTCCAACACCCCCCCTTAATTTCAACCTTCAAACTTCTATTATTTTAGAGTTGAGTGTATGTTTCCGGATCTGACATATTCCTGATCATAAACTCAAACAACTTCTTAAATACTCAAAAACTTCATTTCCCAAAGCCTTTAAAAATATCAGCAAACTGATCTTCGAATCTCCAAAATTCAAGACAAATTTCATTATTGTTAACCAATTCCTTGATGAAGTGATATCTCGTGTCAATATGCTTTCTCCTCTTGTGAAAAACATGATTTTTGGACAATGTTATTGCTGAGTTGAGTTGTTTCACAAAAATATGTGTAGCATACTCTTGATTCTTCCTCAAATCTTTCAATACTCTTCTCACCCAAACAATATGACATGATGCTTTTGTTGATGCTACATACTTTGCTTCGCAGAAGATAGTGTGACTATGGACCGCTTTTTGATGCCCACGAAACCACTCCTATCCGAAAGTGAAAAACATAGCCATATATTCTTTTTGTCATCTATACTTTCAAGCACATCATTTGTCTATATAACCTATGAGTTTGAACTCATCTAATGTTGAATACAAGATTCCATTTTACTTGTTCCACACACATATCTCAAAATCCTTTTTCCAACTTGTCAATGAGAATATTTTGGAGATTTTATGAACCTCAACATGAGGATCACACCATACATAATATCGAGGACTTGTGGCCATCAAATACATGAGACTTCCAACCGGCCTTTTGAACAATGTTGGATTCACAAACGACCATTGTCATATTTTCTTAAATTCAAACCTCTGCAACAAGTGTTGGCATTGAATTTCAATTCAACATGTTAAATCTCTTCAAAACATCATTAACATACTTTACTTGTGAAATAAACACTCCCCTTACGATTGTTGATCTCAATGCCCAAAAATAGTGCATGGGACCTAGAGCTGTCATCTTAAATTTTCTTCATGGCTCATTTTAATGAATATGTAGATACGTTTCTAGTAATGATTAAATAATACATATATAAACAAACAATAAAAATCTTACCATGCTCATTTATCTTGATATATAAGGTAGACTCACCGCTTTGCTCCCGTCGAAACCATTTTAAATCAAATAATAATCAATTCTATTGTACCATGCTCTAGGTGCTTGCTTGAGACCATAGAACACTTTTCTCAACCTATATAACTTTCCTTCATGACCTTCAATCTCATAACCTTTTGGCTGATTCACATAAAATTCTTCAAGAAAACCATTTAAGAATGCTAATTTTACATCCATATGATAAATACACCATTTGTTTTGAGCTGAAATTGCTAAAACAATTCTTACAGTGTTTTGATGATGGCGTCTATCTCATCATCCATGGCTTGAGCCCAAACTTCATTGTTTATAGCCTCTTCAAAATATATTGGATCTGCAGCTTGAGAAAACAATGAAAAAACTAAAAAAGAGTTAGTGGTATCAACATCATAAATCTCATTAAGACTTATTGTTTTCCGCTACAAAGCGCTATCTGATGATGGAATGTTTTGTACCGAAGGAGTTATTATGGTGTTTTTTGTGGTTCCTCTTGCATGGTTGAAGATGAATGAAATATTGAAGACCTCCTAGCTATAGATGGAGGTGTAGCTTGTGCTACAATTTGTGGTGCATGTCTAATATTTGAAGAAGATACAATACCTTTATTCTCTATAGTGTTATCTGTCATATTATCACAAGGAATAATGACCGCTACATTGACTATTCTCTCAATACTTCCATCCCATGCCTCATTTTCAACAAACTATGCATCTCTATTGATTATGAATTTTCTAGTGACTAAACTAAAAAACTTGTAAGATTTTGTATTCTCTGAATATCCAACAAATTTGCACTTTTATCCTTCGTTGTCTAACTTATTTCATAGCTCATCAGGAATATGTGCGTAAGCCACACAACCAAAAATTCTAAAATGAGAAACACTATGTTTCTTGTTAGTCCAAGCATGTAGAGGAACCATGTTTTGAACAATTTTTGTTGGACACCTATTTAAAATGTAAACATAAGTTGCTACTGCTTCTGCTCAATATTCATTCAAAATATGTTTTGCCTTCATCATACTTCTTGCCATTTCCATAATGCTTCTATTCTTCCTCTCTGCCACACCATTATGTTGTGGTGTATACCTAGTAGTAAATTGCTCATGTATACCGTGATATTTGCAAAAAATAGAAAAAAATTGGAAACATACTCACCTCCTCTATCTATCCTCATAACTTTCATGTAATACCCACTTTGCTTTTCCACTAAGGCCTTGAATTGCTGAAATATATCAAAAGCATCGATTTGTGTCTCAAAAAAAGTACACCAATGTCTTCCTTGTACAATCATTAATGAATGTCATAAAATATGAGCAACCTCCAATAGAAGTTGTTTGCATAGGTCCACATAAACCTGAGTGAAAATTTTCAAGTGGCGCACTTTCTTTTGCTTTGTTTTACCAATTGGGAAGGACTTTCTATGTTGCTTTCCCAAAATACAACCTTCACAAAATCTCTCTAGTTTATGAATCAAAGGAAAACCTTTTACCATATTTTTCCTGTGTGATAAATTCAAACCACCAAAATTTAAATGACCAAAAATGAGATGCCATAGCCACGATTCATCTTTTTCAACTAACTGAAAATATGATTCAATTTATTTAGCTCCGATTGATCTGTAGTATGAGCTCCAAATGTGGCTGGTCTAATCTTCAAAGGAACTGTTGATGGCGAATCACAGCACCCCTGAGTGTCTGCAACTCGATGGGTTGAGACTCTCAGTGTGATTGCATAACATGGAGCTTTTCCCAAGTGTGGGACCTTGCAAAATGGAAAAGCTCTCCGGATGAAGGCCGGTTCCTATTCCTCTGTTCAGATGCACATAAAAATGCAGAGGGTTTACTAAAAACCTAATCTAACTTGCCAAGGAGACAGGGTAAGAAAATGCATAAAAATAAACCTAAACTAACAAAGGTGATGCACCGAGGAATGAAGAACACCTGTCTTGCCAATAAACACAAACCATTAAAATGTAATGCAAGATCATGCATCAGATAACCAGATTTGCAGTGAAAGATCAAGAGGATGCAAATGAACACAGAGAGGGTTGAGAATCATCCAAAGACATGCATTATTTGCTCCAAATATTGACACAATACACTACAAAATGCCAAGAGACAAAGTTGCATTACAGTTTTAAATGGGAGGTTTGAACTCTACAAATTCACCTGCCAAAGAGAAGAAGGGAGGGGCAAAACAAGAATGTCCAACCTTTAGAAAGAAGCCCCTCCTTACAATTTATAGGAAGAATGAGAGAGAAAAGAGAGAGGAAATCCAAATCTACCCCAACCACCTCTAGGTTGCATTTAATTCATCTCATTATGGTGGTAGGTGAGAACCTTAGCAAACCCAAAAAGTGGCGAATTGTATTTTTCATTTTTAAGAATTTTTCTCACCTAATTAAAGATATCCAGTGTAGTTGGATAGAGGACCTCGTAAGATTTCTGAAAATTCCAACCTTGCGTGAATCCGAGCTCCCTGTGAAAAGTTATGGCCATTTGAATATCTGGGTCGGGCTCGCTTCCTGTCAGCGCTCAAAATGTTGCGCCTCCTGAAGGTGCACCTTGGCGCATCCATCCTTATGTCAACATGCTCTTACTTACTTGCGAGGGCACGAATTTTCCTTGTCAAAATTTTTATACTGTGCTGTGGTGCATCCATTTTCATGTCGACACATTCTATGTGCGCCTCTTACTGTGCAAGCCGCGACTTTTTCGTGTTGACACCTTCGTTGTGTGCCTCTTACTTGTGCCCAAGGCATGAATTTTTCATGTCGACACCTTTCGTTGTGAACCTTTTACTTGCGCCAAGGTGTGACTTTTTTCATGTCGACACCTTACATTTGTGCGCCTCTTACTGTGCAAGCAAGGAGCAACTTTTTCGTATCGACACCTTCGTGCGCCTCTTACTGTGCCAAGGCGCGAATTTTTTCATGTCGAAAACTTCTTTTATGTGCCTCTTACTGTGCAAGGCATGAATTTTTGTGTTGACACCTTATGTCATTTGTGCGCTTCTTACTCTGCGCAAGGCGCGACTTTTCCATGTCAACACCTTCATTTGCGCTTCTCTTACCTACGCCAAGGCGTGACTTTTTTGTGTCGACACCTTTTTGTTGTGCACCTCTTACTTGCGCTTAAGGCACAAATTTTTTCATGTCGACACCTTCTGTTGTGTGCCTCTTACTTGTGCCAAGGCGTGAATTTTTTCGTGTCGACACCTTCTTGTGTGTGTGCCTCTTACCCGTGCCCAGGCGTGACTTTTTTTTGTCGACACCTTCATTTGTGTGCGCCTCTTACCGCGCGCCCAAGGCTTGGTGACGCAATAAATATCGGGCTTTGAGTTTCTTTGATTTCCATATTCTTCTACTTGTCTATATCTACCCAGGGGGAAGATATTTACAACAATTTGGTGACTCAACGGGATCACCTACCTACTAGGTAGAAGATCAGTGGCCTTTTAGCAATCCATTGGGCATGGAGTCATAAGCAATAACCTGAAACCAACCGATATCTAATCTCGAGCACGATCGCAACTCCTTCTCCGACAACACTCGAACCGTAGGAATTCAACCTGAGAGAAACAAAACCTATGCCGAAGCACTTAGGGAAATTGAAACCTAACTACAACAAGACAATGTGCATCCACACTTAGAGGAATTGAAATCTAGGCTAATATTTACAAGGGTAAACCTTTTCCTTTTAGTAGCAATGTTTAAGATAGATTCCGTTAACCGGAATCGGGAGTTCTTCTCCATCTAATGTAGACAATTGGAAGGCATTACTACTTTTACATCCCGTGACCATGTAGGGGCCACTCCAAATGGCATCAAACTTGGAATGCCTTCCTGGTTTTGCCCGATCTGCATCCCATTTCGAACTAGGTATCCTTCTTGGAAGGTCTTTGCTCTTGCCTTCTTATCAAACCATATGTTTACTAAGGCCTGATCCTTCTCAATCATCTCGAAGTACATGTTCTCTTATTTCTTCCAATTCCATCACTCTGCATACCTAGCCTCCATTGGTTCGAACTCGCACAACTCCAATTGCTTCATGAGTTCCAATCTTGGCAATTCTAATGATATAGGAAATACTGCCTCTTTCCCATAGACCAACTTGTAAGGAGAACTACCTATAGACCTCTTTGGTGTTATTCTATCAGCCCATAACGCTGATTTTAGCTTGGTATGCCATGTTCTTTGATTTTCATCTAGATTACTTCTAATGATTCTTAGCAAATTCTTGTTTGTTGACTCTGCCTGTCCATTACCCTGCGGGTAATAATTTGAAGAGGTGCTCAAATAGATTCCATTCTTGACAGCCCATTCTGTAATCTTGGAACCTATGAATGCCAATGCATTGTTTGATATGATAGTGGCGGCACACCGAACCTGGTCACTATTCCTTCATAAAAGTCTAGTATGTTAGACTCATTTGCTTCTTTGAGAGGTACCGCGCTTAGGGTCCACTTGGTGAAATAATCCATTGCCATGAGAATCCACTTGTGTCCTTGGCTTGAGTTTGGATTGATGACCCGATGAAGTCCAATCCCCATTGCATAAATGGTTGGTCAACCAAAATTGGGTGCAATGGAAGCTGCTAGTCTTTCTTTTCCTGTGAAGAGTGCACATTTCTTACACTTTCTTATCCATGTATAGCGATCATTGAACACGTGGGCCAATAATACCTACCGCCTTCATTATCTTGAGAGGTGTTACTCGTGGGAAAAAATTTCCTCCGGAATCTCCATCGTGAAAATCTCGTAACACTCTCTCAATTTGACTGTCCCAATGCACCTCAATAGAACTCCATTGATGTCTTTCTTGAACAAAACACCATCAACAAGCACATATGGGATGACTTGTAATCTGAAGTATCTCCTCTTTGCTTTGCTCATTTCTGGAGGGCATAGGCCTACTCGTATGAAGTGTATCATATTCCGAGTCCAACAAGGAGCGGCCACATCATCATTCTCTTGTTCTTGACCATCCGTAGTAGTACAAAGCACCCCCTTTTCATTACCTATTTCAACTTCTGACTCAAAGCTAGCTGTTCACATAATCCTTTTCCACTAACCAACTTTGTGACCTTGATATCGATGTCATATTCCATGACATGGGTTATCCATCCTGCACGTTTCTCATTCAGATCCTTGTTTAGAAGGAAGTCCTTGACTCCCTCATGAGAGACCAAAATTGGATCTTGTTGTTTGAGACTAGGTGCTTGAATTGATTTAAGCACCTCGATCACTGCAAGGACATGCTTTTCAATGAAAGAGTAGCTTGTTGCGTATTCCTCCAAGCTTTGATGAAGAAATCAGCTGGTTGTTCTAATCCCTCTTGTGTTTTTCGTACCAAGATTGATGGGTTTAGCATCCGGATCCGATTCTATGGTATGTTGTGCCAACTTTGGATTGAATCCTCTCAAGTCTTCATAGCTCCAAGAGAAGACATCTGGAAATTCTTGGCAAAGTTGTATGAAATCTGATTTCTCTCCCGCTCAATGGCCACTTTACCATTTTGAAGTGTTTTCCCTTCCCAACCAAAATTGGCTCTAAATCTTCTCTTTTGACTTGTATGTTAGCCTTTTCCTTACGAAACTGGTCGTTAGGGTTGAAGATAGACTCCAACGTTACTAAACCCTTAGGAAGCTTGTTTGTCCGTGGCAGCTACACTACTTGATCCCCGTCATCGCTTGCTCTAATCATGTCCCGATTCCTAGCCGAGAATTCAGACTCTTTTTGCAAAAATTGATGATCTCTTGATCATTCTCAAACACCTGCCACTTGTGTTATTATCTAGGACTGTTGGCCTCACAATCACATGGATATGTGGCTGTGTTTTTTCCCTTTTGATGTTGTCAACCACATCAAACGTCGCTCCAACTGATGCGAGCCTATCTGCGGTTTCATTTTTTTTCCTGGGTATGGACACGATGTTGAAAGCTTTGAAATCCTCAATGAGGTCCCATACCCTATTCTTGTAGTTCTTCAGTAGGTCATTCTTTGTAGCATGTTGTCCCCTAACTTGGTTGATGATTAGCTTGCTATCCCCGAACACCTGCAAGTTCTTTATGCCCTTTTTCCTGGCCTAATGAAGTCCATGAATCAAGGCCTCATATTCAGCTGTGTTGTTTGAACAGGAAAACTGGAAATGGAAAGCTGAATAATATTTGATGCCTTGAGTTGAAACAAGAATAAATCCTCCTCCCGCACCTTGCCTACTCCTTGATCCATTGAAAAATAATTTCCATACCTCGATTTTCATCCTTATGGTCGGTTTGGTGATGCTAGGAATGGGCTGGTTTTCTTCATGTATGCAATAGAATCCTAGCTCAGATTCTTCTACTTCTTGGTAGGGATCAAAAGCATCTACCTTGTTCACCCATTCATCAAGAGTCAAATCTGGGATGCTTCCAACTTTGGTGTCACTTCATCTCGTGCTTGGATAATCTTCTTAATCAAATGCTGAACAATTGGCATTGATTTGGCTTGGAGTATGAGGCTCAATATGAAATTTTGTAATTGGTTCGGATCTGATTGTGACCTTAGTACCATATCTTGTTCTGAACAACATGTGTGACCAGTCAGCAGATAAGTAGCCTCCAATTCTAGCTGTGAAATCCCTTGATAAGCATAGGACAAAGAGTGGTGGCAAATCTATCACTGACACATCTTGCAAAATGGTAACGTTGGGGCATGCATGCAAGATAAGATTCAAACCTTTAATCACTCCCACCATTACTACTGCTGTCCCATCCAATTGCACTACCCCTTTAGATATGACTTCATATTGGAGACCCAGCTGATCAGCTATTTGCTTGGGCATGACAGAACTACTTGCCCCAGAATCAATCATGCAATTGTGTACTAGTTTATCCCCAATGATTAATGAAACGTAGAATGGAGGGGGTTTCAAAACTTTACCTTGTTGTCCTCCATGATTCCCTTCAGGCTGAGCAGCATTTGTGAGGACCTTCTCTTGCATATGGACCTGCTGGTTTGAAGTTGACCAATTCTTCATGGCAGCTTGTAGAAGATCTCTTTGTCCTGGGATGGATAAAGATTCCCACATTGAAATGTTCACATGTGTCTTCTTCATTTGATCGATGATGTTGAAAGGGGATGAAACATCTCTTTGTTTTCCTTTAGCCTGCACATTCCTTTCTTGTGCATGGGCAGCAACAATGGCATTTGAGTTGGTTTAGAAGGTGATTTGGGCTGTCCTTGCGTGTTTGGAACTGTATTTTTCTTACAACACCTTGTGGAGTGATGGAAGGTTGTAGATCACTTGGAGCAAATGATTTCCCTTCACCAATATTCCTCTTCTTTGATCTTGTGTTAGCTGCTTTACACTACGAGAAATTGTTTGATTCATGCCACAAAATCCTCGGCTTGCCAATTCACAAGTGCGGTATCATTTGGAGCTGTGTTTTTTGAGAAGTCCCTTGTTGCTGATTTGTTTCTTGAATCACTTCACCCTCTACGCAAGTAGTTGTCACCATCAAAGCTTGGTTCAAAGCACCATTGAAGCACATAGATTGGTCATGCGAGGTTCATTGCATGGGAAACACCAATCATACTCTTGAGCTATGTTGTTTTGTACTGGCACTAATGCTTTAGAAGAAGATGTGACATTGGGGCTATAGGGCTGAAATGGTCTATTGGCGGGAGGCCTTACTTGGCTTTGATTTTGATTTGCAGCTTTGGTGGTGACTTATTTTGTTGGTATGGGGGCCTAGCCTGCACAGTGTGAGCTTGAGGCTGATACGGTCTAGCACTTTGAGCTTGTTGTCTTTTGATAGTCACCACTCATTTCCAAGGTTCTGTAATTGTTTCATAACCTCTTGGAGTTCATTTGAAGCACTAGAGGATGAAGTAGAAGTTTCATTTGAACTTTGATTTCTAGGAGTGGGAATAGGAGCCAAAGTAGGTGCTTGACTAGTGCTTGGATTTTCTAAGTTTGGATACAAGGGCATGGGAGGCCTAGGAGCCAGCTTACCAGCTTGAATAAGATAGTTTTCAGCCCTAATGGCAATGCTATAAGCAACAGGTAAGGTTTTGCCTCCCATAGATTGAATTAACATAGAAATATCAGAATTCAAAACTTTAAGATAGTATAGAAAAGCACCTTCAGCTGTTGGCCTAACGGCCACTGGAATTCTATCCCAAGACCTTTGAAATCTGAAGTTGAAGTCAGTCAGCTGCTCATTGGGAGCTCTCTTGATAGTTGTCAATTGTTCTAGTAGAGACAAATTGTCTCCCTTTTCCCCAAACTGCTCATGGAGAACTATGCATAATTGATTCCAATTTTGGATAGAACCGGCTCCAAGGCTCCTAAACCATTGCAATGCCTTCCCTTTGAATGAAGATGCCAACAATTTGACAGCAACATCCATTTCATTTATCTCATGGATTGCACAAACGTTAGCAATGTCTTTGACATGATCACCAGGAGTGGTATGATTTTCTCCAGTGAAAAATGGAATGTTCTTCAATGCTTTGCAATTGGAAGTGGATTCGTGCATTGAGGGCAAGTGGTTCACGCTGCCAGTGAAGTTGAAAAAAGGGTTTTGTTGCCATTTTGATTGGCCTAAGAACTCTGGTTGATGCGATAAAAGGTCTACCGAGGTGGAGGCATAGACAAGGTTCGGTTAGGTGGAGATGGTGATCTTCGTGGTCTTCTTCCTCTCCTTCCTCTGCCTGGTGATAGTTGTAAGTGGACAAATAGCCCCTCTTCTTGAGTATTAGACCTGGTTCGAATTATTCTCATGTACTTAGAAACCTGTGCCGCTATACCAATGAGTTCTATCCCTTCGGAGTCACCAGATGTGTTAGAGAAGGAGCCTCAAAAGGATGGATTTGCTCAAGTTACACAAGAAACTCCGACAATATTAAAAAATAATTTAAAACTTTGAAGGATCCGGAAGATAGAGTTCTTCAATTCGGTTATCGGGTCTTGTTGTGTAGCTACTAATCCTCGAATGGTACAGTGAAACTCAGGTCATGTAAGGCAACTTACAAAACCTGAAATACACCATGTTGGAACTTGGGACATGCTCAAAACCTAGGAAAACCCGAAATACTAAAAAACCATGAAATTTTGAAAGTCAAAATCTCAAAAATCTAAGAATACCCTTTTGAATACTACCCCTGATCTATCAACCTAGTGAAATTTTGACTTTTTTGAGCAAGTTAAGCCCTTGAAAATCGATTTCAAAGTTCAAGCCTGGAAGGTGAAAAAAATCTGAAATTGTAAAACCTGCAATTTCTAAGTCCAAATTTCTTGAAAATTCCTTCAAATCTTGTGGAATGACCTCTTGGTCCCACCGGGCGTGCCAAAACTGTTGATGGCGAATCACAACACCCCTGAGTGTCTGCAACTCGATGGGTTGAGACTCTCAGTGTGATTGCATAACATGGAGCTTTTCCCAAGTGTGGAACTTGCAAAAACAGAAAAGCTTTCCGGATGAAGGCCGGTTCCTATTCCTCTATTCAGATGCACACGTAAAAATGCAGAGGGTTTACTAAAAACCTAATCTAACTTGCCAAGGAGACAGGGTAAGAAAATGCATAAAAATAAACCTAAACTAACAAAGGTGATGCACCGAGGAATGAAGAACACCTGTCTTGCCAATAAACACAAACCATTAAAATGTAATGCAAGATCATGCACTGAGATAACCATATTTGCAAAGTGAAATATCAAGAGGATGCAAATGAACACAGTATTATTATTCCCAAGGGTAACATCTGTCTTTATCGACTCATCCAAATTGGAAAATAAATATAAGTTACCTAACATGTGATTATTACAACTTAATCCAAACACCATACATCATGCAAAGACTCTCTTGTGTCTTGTGATATATTACATTCAATATGCAATAAATAAGGAGTTTCTTCAGCAATATTTGTGCATGCAATAAACATGGAGCTTTGAGTACAGCTCCCAACCTGTTTTTGATTCTTCCCATTCTGATCATATTGTTTTTTCCTGCAATCATAAACATAGTTCCTATATCTCTTACAATAGTGACACTACATATACGACTTATCATGTCTTTGAACAAAAAACTAATTATGATTGTGCTCTTGACTATGTCCACTTCTACTTGAGTTTCATGGACCGTTGCTACGTCCTCTAGATGAAATTATTTCTCTATCTTTAGGGTTGAAGCTTCCTCTTCCTCTTCCAAAAATTCTTGATACCTGTGATAAAAAATATTGATCTACAACTACATGTGATCTATTCTGTAACACCCGCAAAAACGACGTTCTAGGAACATGCTTCAACCCAACACTTAACTTGAAAATTGCTACTAATTTTTTTTGTTTAAGTTATAGGAAGGTTGCAAGGGTGTTTGACCCTTAGGGTCTATTAAATTAACTTACATCACTAAAATCAACTTTAAGATCGATAGGCCAAGTCTAGTTAAAAGATTAAATTTTGAAATTACTTTACCTCTAAGGTTGATTAATTAAAGGTCAACTAGGAAGTGTCATAACTTAATTTACTTGGTTAAATGCTTTTTCTTCTTAGTTAATGTTCACTCCAAATATGACTAACTTCATGCTTAATTAATCTAGTTTCATTATCCTAATAGTTTAAAGTCCTTTTAATTAATTCTTACAACATACTAAGGATTAATAGAGTCTTTACATCCCAAGGCAATTTACATGGCCCCACTCACCCATCTACACATACCCTTAAGGATTTTAATTTAAACATTTAAAAATTCATTTCCACCAAAAAAAGTAGGGTGAAACCTCCACCCTTAGATCAATTCATTCTTTTCCACTAGATCCTAGGGTTCTAAACTAGCCCTAAATTTCCTTATGAATTTCTATTAAAACCTTTTCTTTAGTTTATTCTCCTCATTTGATCTATTTCATTTTGTTAATTTGTAGGTTGGAGGGGAGGAATCCATGGGAGCAAAGGAGGAATAACTATGGAGAATTCTACAAGGAGATCTAGTTTAGACTTAGTTTTATTAATGTAATCTATTTCATTCAAGGATTGGGAGGGATTTCCTCCACAATCTGGTTTTGTTTTCACACTAAGTGTATTTGGGTTTTCAAATTTGGGGCAAACCTTGTCCCCCATTGTATGTTTTATTGTTCAAATCCATGGGATTACTCTTATTTTACATGTTGGTAGTCATTAGTTAAATTTTACATCTTATAAATTAGTAAAAACCTAAAGTATAAGTTTTTCACAGGCGCGGATCCGCGAAGTTTTGTCAAGTGACAGAACCGCCACCCAGAGTAGACTGGTGGTCCTGGGACCGTTGCTCTACCTGGGTGATAAACCACAAACCGACGCCCTACTAAGCGGTAGTTTTGAGACCGCCGCCTTAGCCTGAGCGGTGGTTACGACACCGCCGCTTTGCACAGGTGGCGATCTGTTTAAAAAAAATAGAACCTTTAAACTGAGATTTTCTCAAAAACTAAAAGGTACTAAAGGGTGCTAAATTACATTCTAAGCTTAATTTTGAACATATAGAGTTTCCAGTTTTGAGATTTCATTCATATTGTCCTTTTCTTAGTTAAAATTTATTCATTTAAGCATTTTCCATTCTAAAAGTATTAATACAACTACAAGGTCTATTTTATCTTGTTCAACTAAATTTTTCCTCAATATCAAGAATAAAAGGAATTTATATCTACTTCTAACATTGCTATTTCCTTACTAAAATCACCATTTCCAAATAACACATACTTCCAATTTGTTTTCTCTTTCATTCAATACAAATTATAGATTCAAAATACTACAATAACTTTATTTTCCATTCAAGTTTACTATGCATACAAGTTCAACTTCTTACAACTTCTATATTTCCTTCTTTCTCATTTACAATTAAACAACTTCATAATGAAATTAAACTTTCTTTTTCCATGGAAACTGAATCATATCATTTAACACAAAAACTAATTTTCTCACAATACAACCAAGATTCCAAATGAAGGGAATTACTTTCTTTTCTATTTCTCAAAACTAACTCCACAATACAAATCTTTCTCCTTTCTTTTTGTTTGTTTCTTTCCACATACAATATTACTTTAATAGTAAATGTTTGAAGACAACTTTCCCTTTTCACAATGCAACTTACAACTAAACTTTACACAATATATCCATTTTGATTCTTTCTCTTTTACAATAAACAAATATTGGAATGCAAGTTTCTCCATAAGATTAATACAATTTCTTCCACTCAAGGTGGGAAATAATACAAGAATGCATGCAAATGAAAAACATTAATACAAGTTCCTTCACTCTAAGTGGGAACAACACAAAGGAAGTCTCACAGGTCTCCAACAAAACTCCAAGCTTCACAACTCCAACAAGATAGCTCCTCCAAGCTTTGTTTGATACACAACAAAATGGGGAGAGGCAACACTCTCCACCAAACCAAGATATCCAATGAAGAGAAGAATCCATCCTCTCCATTGGCCCTCGAGCCCCAACCACATTATAATGGGAGATAATTCCAACACATGGAAACAACAAGATTCCACAACACAAACAAATATTTCACAACCATTTCAACCATATTGAAATTAACAACACAAGAAATAAGAACAACAAATAACAAAACATGGCTTAAAGCTTGAAAGCCAAAGGAGCAAGACCTATGGGGAGGCCACTTATGCCTCCCAATGGGAATGGGTGCCCACCTTAAGGCCTCCAATGCATATCTCAAATCCCCTATATACTCTTATGCCTCCCATGCAAGTACCCTTATACCTCCCACATACTCTTATGCCTCCTTAACTCTTATGCCTCCTCATAAATGAAACAAGAAAGAAATGTAAGCATTCCTTGTATAAGGTTGGGCACCCAACCCAAATCCCTCTAAACAAAATAGGTAAACTCTTATGCCTCCCTACATGAAATCTCCCCATAGTCTCCTCCTACTCCAAACTTAGGTAATCTACCCACACCCAACAAGCATTCCAAAGAAGACAATACTCAACACAAACACATAAACACAAAATAAAGCATAACATAAGCAAGGTAAAGCTCCTAGCTTTCCATAATAGAGCTTGTTCAAGATTAAGTCTCCAAGCTCCTCAAAACCAAGCAAGCATCCACAATCTCCCAACAACACAAGCACTCCCAACAATTCTCTAACTCTCCAAAATAAAACAAACACATAAATAATGAAGTAACCCCCAATCAAAAAATAATTTCAATAAATAGAAAAGAGAGAGAGGAGGATGAAGTGGCTCCATAGTAGGATGCCACATCACTCATCCTCAACTCCACCTAAGAATTCAAACCTCAACCCCAATGCACCATAAATTGGTGGGTGAGAGAAATGACAAGTTACTTACACACACCATCTAAGCCCACACCCCATAAGGATAAAATTAATTATTTGAAAGAAAGTGCAATAAACATTTCACCTTTTTATCTTCCCAAAACACCTAATGTGGTCTAATTTTGACCCCCAACCCATAGGTAGGGTTGGTATAGCAATTTAAGAGGTGTGGGACAAGTTTAACTTGTCCCACAAGCCTTCAAAATTGACCCTTAAGGCCAAATTCGAGTTTCCATGAAGGGTAGAGTGTACAACACTCAAGATCCCCAAGCACTCAACTTACAACACAAAATCCAAGAGAAATATACTCTAATAAATGAATTTATTTTGGTCACATCTTTAATTAGTTTAGAAAAGATTTATTAACTTTAATAAGACACTTAGACCCATTAAGATAAAGGGGAAAAACATACATAAAAATATAAATAAATTAAAACAAGTAAATCACATCACTAAAAGAACCACATACTAACATTAATTAAAGGGACTAAAAAAAAGGCAACACATGACCCCTTGGTCACAATTTCCCCCTAACCAAATAATTATAACACACACACAATTACATGTTGCCATGGTGACCCTAATTGAATTCATCTAGAATTCCAATGTGGTTGGTCTCCAATCCTCGATGTTATTTGTGAATATATATATATATATATATATATATATATATATATATATACATTCACATACATACATAATACCTCCTTCGGCCTCATGGCCACATTAAAACATCTATGCTAAAATATGCAATATAAATCTAAAATAATCTATATAGGAATTAATATATCATCTACGCAATTACGAATCATTTACAAATTTCTAGCAAGATTTCTATCCAACGTTTCATCCATGTCAAAATGATCACAACATTAATTCAATTATCAAAGCCTACTCATGGTGATAATTATATATCGCATGTCAGAAATATATACATAAATAACTATGTCCACAACATATCAACATCAATATAAAATGTCTCTAACAATCCACATGCATCATATACGAATCGAAATCAACAACAGTCCAGTATTTCTAACATCTAGTATCATGCTACAACAAGATATGAATCTAAATAAAAAAGCTACAACAATGTCCATAAGTGTAGTCGACAATATCATAATCAAAGCAAAAGGTGTTGAAGGAAGTGGACACTACATCCCCCTCTCCTTAGAATCGACTTCCTCCTGGAAGTCCCTAGAATAAGTGTGGGAACTACACTCGTAGCAATGTAGCATCCTACCATGTAGCTACAATCTCATCATATTTGTCCCACTGGACCCGAACCTAGTCAATATCTCTACCTTGAAGGCTTAGGGTCCTACGCTCTATAATGTGGACGGGCTCCACCATCACCTGCCCTTGATCCTACACCTATAATGTGGTCCAATCTAGCATGTGAGAAGGATCATAAATATATCTCCTAAGCATAGAAACATGAAACACATCATGGATGCGAGACAAGCTAGGTGGCAATGTTAGATGATAGGCCAAGGGACCGATGTGGTCCAAGATCTCAAAGGGACCCATAAACCTAGGAGTAAGCTTATAACCTTTTCGTAACGAATAGGGCTCTTATGCTCCCTAACACGTAGGAACACCTTTGTACCCACCTCATAACTATGATTTGTCCGATGCTAGTCCGCATACTTCTTCTCGCCCGTCCCGCGCCTCCTACAATCACTGCCTCGATTAAAACAACTCTACTGATCCATGTCCGTAATAAGGTTGGCCCAATAGAAAACCTTTCCTCTAACTGTCCCAACTAAGAGGTGTCCTACTCTTTGCCATATAATTCCCGAAAAGGATCCATGCCTATCAAAATCTGGAAACTATTATTATAGGCAAACTCAACCAAGTATAGATACTCCTCCCATATCGACTGATGATCCATCACGTACATCCTAAGCATGTCCTCCAGATTTGATTCACCCCCGCCTCAGTCTGGCCCATTTGTCTCGGGGTGATATGCTATGCTGAAATTGATCTTCATCCCGAGAGCATGCTTCAAGGTGGTACAGAAATGGGAAGTGTATAAAGGATCGCGGTCATGCAAATGCTCTTCCACGTAATCCCGTGTAATCTGAAAATCTCATCAAGATATACCCGCACACACACTAGCTATGTAGGTGGTCTTCATTGGAGAAAAATGAGCCAATTTCGTCAATTTATCCACCATGACCATGATGGCATCGTGGTGG
Source organism: Taxus wallichiana var. yunnanensis (assembly GCA_018340775.1). Lineage (NCBI taxonomy): Eukaryota > Viridiplantae > Streptophyta > Pinopsida > Cupressales > Taxaceae > Taxus > Taxus wallichiana. The sequence continues at coordinate 666,415,767 of CM031243.1, forward strand.
TATCTCAACATCAGAACCCAACAATGCGGTCCATGGAAATGGTGTCCCACTTCCACTCCGGTATGGCGTGAGGAAAGAGAAGGCCATCTAGATGCTAATACTCGCCTTCACCCTCCGACACTCCAAACATCATGACACAAACGAGCCACGTCTATCTCAAGTCCTCTCCAATGGTACAACTATCTCAAAGTGGTGTGCATCTTCTCACCCTGGCATGGGCTGAATATGGTGCAAGTGAGCCTCTCACAAAATGTCCGCCTCAAGTCTCCATCTCTAGGAACATATATCCAACCTCTCGTGTCCGAGAATACCATCTTCCTCTAATGAAAATCCATCAAATCTGCCCTCAAGGGGCCTCTCGAGACTCAATCTCTACTCTACCGCTACTGTAGAAGCTGTCATGAGGGAGCTGCTATAAAATCATGCTCCGTAAATCAGAACACTGAAGTAACCATAGCCACATGTCTCTGTCTACTCAAAGTGTCTACAATCACATTATCCTTCCCTTTCAAATGCTCTATCTCCATATCGTACTCACAAAGAAACTCCATCCAATGCCGCTGACGAGCGTTGAGATTGGGCTGCGTGAAGAGGTGGCGAAGGCTCAAGTGATCAGTCCTGAGTGTAAATATCTGACCAAGAAGGAAATGTCTCCACCGCACTAAGGCGTGCACAACACTTGCTGCAAGCACAAGATCATGAGTCGATAATTGAGCTCATAATCTTTGAGTTTCAAGACTCAAAAGCAATTACAATGCCTCTCATGTATCAACACACCTCCAAACCCCCGCCAAAGAAGCATCTAGGAAAATGTAGAACTCCCCTAAGGATCGGAATCTGCTAGAATAGGTAATGTCGTGAGACATTCCTTCAATGTCCTGAAGGCCTGCTCACATCTATTTGACCAAACGAACTTCTTCCCTTTCTGCTGAAGGGAAGTGATGGGATGCACAATCCGAGAGAAGTCCTAAACAAATCTCCTGTAATATCTTGCCAAACCCATGAAGCTGCGCACCTCGGTCACACTAGTGGGTGCTGGCCAATCCATGATAGCTCAAATCTTGGAAGGATCAACTATGATACCTTCCCTAGAAATGATGTGGCCCAAATACTACACCTCTATCTAAAATAACGCACACTTCTCCAGTTCCCATAAAGATGTTGCTGCGAAGACACCGAAGAACTCGCGAAGGTGCTCCTCGTGCTCCTCACGCGTACATGAGTAAATCGAATGTCATCAAGGAAAGTGAACACAAAGCAATCAAGAATGTCCCAAACACCCAATTCATCAAGCTCATAAACATCATGGGGAATTCATCAAACCAAAAGGCACTACGGTGAACTCATAGTGGCCATATCTCGTATGAAGGCGAATATCGCCTCCGTGATCCTCAACTGATGATAACCTCGACTCAAGATCTATCTTGAGAAAATCGTGGCCCCCTTCATCCGATAAAATAAATCATCAATGCACGGAAGGGGTAAACAATTCTTGTTCGTTACTTTGTTTAGCGTGTAATCAATACACAACCGTAGAGATCTATCCTTCTTCTTCATGAAGATCACTGTGCACACCCAAGGGGATACACTCAGGATGGATTAGGCCTTTCTCCGTAAGGCCCTCAAGCTGCAAATTGAGCTCACATAGCTCAGAGTAGTTATCCGATAAGGTGCTCGTGAGATAGGCTAAGCGCCGAACAAGATCTATGTGGAAATCTATCTCACGTGGGGGTGGTAACCTCTGTAGCTCCCCCGAGAAACATCAGAAAACTCCATGAAAATGGGATGGTCATCAAGGGATGGTCCACTAGACTCATCCTCGACCTATCACAAACCTGTAACAACATACATCCGACAACCTCGTCAGTGCACACACCGCTTAAGCTGCATAGCGAAGATGGTGCGAATAGAAATGAGCCTCCTAACTCCCGCTATCACCGATTCCATTCCTAGATCATCCGTACAAGAAATAATCTTATTGTAACAGTCCACTCTAGCTCTATGTGTAGACAACCAATTCATCCCCAAAATGACACCATAGGAGCCCAAAGGAAGGATACGAAGGTCCAAGTAGTGGTGAAGGGTCCCAAATCCACTACACACTCCTTAACTAAGGAGTCTGTAGAAATTTTTTCTCCAAAAGCCATCTCAACGTCCCAACTACGACCCTACCTAACTACCACCAACCTGAAATTCTCTACTAAGGATGGTGCAATAAAAGAATCAGATGAACCAGAATCAAATAATATAGAGGCGAAACACTACCAATACTACGTCGCCTTTATCATGGTACTGGGTGCTCACTTGTGGATTCTTCGACCACCGGGTAGATCCGATGGCTCAGTGCCATATCTCCAATAGTAGGCTCTGAGATCTATGTCTTACCCTTGTTGCTAGGGTTATGTGGGCACTCTCTCCAATGATGTCCATCAACGCCACAACCATAATAGATACTTGGTCTCTCTAAAGTGTGATGCAACTCCACCTGTTACTCTATATGTCTATGCTATGGATCCTAACGATCCGGCTCTAGACTACCGAGATCTCGCCGACGAGCTCGCTTGAATGAGCTCTGTGTACACCTTATGTCTCGATGGGACCCCTAGAGGAGGCCCCATACTCCACCCTCTCGTGTGTCAAATATCTCGAGGAAGTTTGTAAGGTGGGCGTGTTTTCTCGCCGCCGCTACTAAGGTGGCCGCTAAGGTGGCTCGAAGGAAGACTCTCCTGAACTCTATCCACCATGAGGAGGAGGAACTGACCCCTCGATCTGCTATCCTACATCTACTGGATGTGGCTCCAAACTCTATCTCTAGCCTCCGCGTCTTCCCCTGTGTCTCCTCTCGCAATATAAGCCTTCTCCATAGCCTCGTGTAATGTCGTGGGCGGTAGTGAATGCGCATTTACGCCACCCAAATCCAAATTCAGGCCCCAAATGAACCTGTGAATCTGTACCTACTCATCATGCATGTAGTCGACATATTGGAGTAGGTCTAGAAATTGACTCTCATACTCGGCTACGGTCATAAATGCCTCGCAAAGGTTGAAACTCATCTATCTCACTGCAAAATGAACCTCCTGGGAAAATACCTACTCTTGAAACACTCCTCAAAAATCTCCCTTGTAACTATCTCCAAGTCAACATGGAGCTTATGCTCCTCGGTCCTCCACTAGACTCCTGCTCCATCCCTCAGAAGATGGATCGTAACATGAGCTTTCGTGTTGCTAGTATAAGGCGTAACTTCAAGCATCCGCTCAAGCTCACCAACCAGGTGCCTCTCGCCTGAAAATCTCTTGTATCTCCCGAATAGTGAGATGGACATAGCTTTAGGATCTTCCTGATGATATGGTCTCGTAGCCGACGACCGATGAGTCATAGTCTCTCTACATGCTCCTCCCTCCTGTCTAGGCTCGAGATCTGTCCCTTTGTCCTTAAATCTTGTCTCCATTCCTCTCTCGTGGTGACTCGCCTAATTGACTCCACACCAAGTTCTCTACCCCATGCTCCTCACTGTATCGAAGAGATGCCCTAGTGTCAACTGATGGATCCATATCCTGTCTAGCATGTCACCCCTAGGGATCCTCCACGTATAACGACATTGACATCCTGAAGCGTCTGTAAAATCTGAGGTAGAATGGCTGCTACAGCCTACTCTGGAGGTGGTATATCTAGGTCTATGTGAAAAGACCCCTCGTCTGATCTACGCCTCTTGCATAGATCAAAGTGAGAGTTAGTTCATTGTTCTAGGTCTTGTTTCAGTTTTCTATGTTTCCTAAATTATGCAATTATCAGACATTGTGGTTTTCTAGATTTAAAATAACAATTTTGCACTAGGTTAAAAGTTCATGTTTTGTGTTTTCTAGGTGTGCCCAATGGTCCAAGCTTTGAACCCACAGCTCTGATACCAAATGTAATGCCCATAAAAATGATGTTCTAGGAACACGCTTCAACCCAACACTTAACTTGAAAATTGCTACTAATTTTTTTTTTTGTTTAAGTTATAGAAAGGTTGCAAGGGTGTTTGACCCTTAGGGTCTATTAAATTAACTTACATCACTAAAATCAACTTTAAGAATCGATAGGCCAAGTCTAGCTAAAAGATTAAATTTTGAAATTACTTTACCTCTAAGGTTGATTAATTAAAGGTCAACTAGGAAGTGCCATAACTTAATTTACTTGGTTAAATGCTTTTTCTTCTTAGTTAATGTTCACTCCAAATATGACTAACTTCATGCTTAATTAATCTAGTTTCATTATCCTAATAGTTTAAAGTCCTTTTGATTAATTCTTACAACATACTAAGGATTAATAGAGTCTTTACTCCCAAGGCAATTTACATGGCCCCACTCACCCATCTACACATACCCTTAAGATTTTAAATTAAACATTTAAAAATTCATTTCCACCAAACAAAAGTAGGGTGAAACCTCCACCCTTAGATCAATTCATTCTTGGCCACTAGATCCTAGGGTTCTAAACTAGGCCTGAATTCCTTATGAATTTCTATTAAAACCTTTTCTTTATTCTATTCTCCTCATTTAGTCTATTTCCTTTTTGTTAATTTGTAGGTTGGAGAGGAGGAAGTCATGGGAGCAAGGGAGGAAGATCTATCGAGAATTCTACAAGGAGATCTAGTTTAGACTCAATTTAGTTTTAGTTTAATTAATGTAATCTATTTCATTCAAGGATTAGGAAGGATTTCCTCCACCAATCTGGTTTTGTTTCCACACTAAGTGTATTTGGGTTTTCAAATTTGGGGCAAACCCTACCCCTATCAATATAGATGAAAAAATGTTTTAATCCACCATTTGTATGTTTTATTGTCCAAATCCATGGGATTACTCTTTGTTTACATGTTGGTAGTCATTAGTTAAATTTTACATCTTATAAATTAGTAAAGACAGCTTTTGGTTTTTGACAAAGTGGATCCTGATTTCTATCGTAAGTGACTCGAACTTCCGCTTAGAGCGAGGACGGTAGTCTTAGGACTACCAGCCTACATGGGTGACAAACCACGAACCACCACCCTACTGAGCGGTGGTTTTGAGACCTCCGCCTTAGCCTAAGTGGCGGTTATAGGACCGTCGCTATGCATAGGCAGCAATCTTATTTCAAAAAAAAATAGAACCTTTAAACCGATATTTTCTCAAAACTAAAAGGTACTAAAAGGTGCTAAATTGCATTCTAAGCTTAATTTTGAACATATAGAGTTTCTAGTTTTGAGATTTCATTCCTATTGTTCTTTTCTTAGTTAAAATTTATTCATTTAAGCATTTTCCATTCCAAAAGTAGTAATACAACTACAAGGTCTATTCTATCTTGTTCAACTAAATTTTTACTCAATATCAAGAAGAAAAGGAATTTATATCTACTTGTAACATTGCTATTTCCTTACTTAAAATCACCATTTCCAAATAGCACATACTCACATTTTGTTTTTCTCTTCCATTCAAAGATAAATTATAGATTCAAAATACTACAATAACTTTATTTTCCATTCAAGTTTACTATGCATACAAGTTCAACTTCTTACAACTTCTATATTTCATTCTTTCTCATTTACAATTAAACAACTTCATAATGAAATTAAACTTTCTTTTTCCATGGAAAATAACTCATATAATTTAACACAAAGAACTACTTTTCTCACAATACAACCAAGATTCCAAATGAAGGGAATTACTTTCTTTTCTATTTCTCAAAACTAACTCCACAATACAAATCTTTCTCCTTTCTTTTTGTTTGTTTCTTTCCACATACAATATTACTTTAATAGTAAATGTTTGAATACAACTTTCCCTTTTCACAATGCAACTTCCAACTAAACTTTACACAATATATCCATTTTGATTCCAACTTATGCCTCCCAATGGGAATGGGTGCCCACCTTAAGGCCTCCAATGCATATCTCAAATCCCCTACATACTCTTATGCCTCCCACAAGTACCCCTTATACCTTCCACATACTCTTATGCCTCCCTTAATCTCTTATGCCTCCCTCATAAATGAAACAAGAAAGAAATGCAAGCATTCCTTGTATAAGGTTGGGCACCCAACCCAAACTCCCTCTAAACAATAGGTAAACTCTTATGCCTCCCTACATGAAATATCCCCATAGTCTCCTCCTACTCCAAACTTAGGCAATCTACCCACACCCAACAAGCATTCCAAAGAAGACAATACTCAACACAAACACATAAACACAAAAGAAAGCATAACATAAGCAAGGTAAAGCTCCTACCTTTCCATAATAGAGCTTGTTCCAAGATTAAGTCTCAAAGCTCCTCAAAACCAAGCAAGCATCCACAATCTCCCACAATACACAAGCACTCCCAACACTTCTGTAACTCTCCAAAAATAAAAGAGCACATAAATAATGAAGTAACCCCATAAAGAAAAAGAATTTTAATAAATAGAAAAGGGAGAGAGGAGGATGAAGTGGTTCTATGTAGGATGCCACATCACTCATCCTCAACTCCACCTAAGAATTCAAACCTCAACCCCAATGCACCATAAATTGGTGGGTGAGAGAAATGACAAGTTACTTACACACACCATCTAAGCCCACACCCCCTAAGGATAAAATTAATTATTTGAAAGAAAGTGCAATAAACATTTCACCTTTTTATCTTCCCAAAACACCTAATGGGGTCTAATTTTTACCCCCAACCCATAGGTAGGGTTGGTATAGAAATTTAAGAGGTGTGGGACAAGTTTAACTTGTCCCACAAGCCTTCTAAATTGGCCCTTAAGGCCAAATTCGAGTTTCTCATGAAGGGTAGAGTGTACAACACTCAAAATCCCCAAACACTCAACTTACAACACCAAATCCAAGAGAAATCTACTCTAATAAATGAATTTATTTTGGTCACATCTTTAATTAGTTTAGAACAAGATTTATTAACTTTAATAAGACACTTAGACCCATTAAGATAAAGGGGAAAACATACATACAAATCTAAATAAATACAACAAGTAAATTACATCACTAAAATAACCACATACTAACATTAATTAAAGGGACTAATAAAAAGGCAACACATGACCCCTTGGTCATAATTTCCCCCTAACCAAATAATTCTAACACACACAATTACATGTTGCCATGGCGACCCTTGTTGAATTCATCTAGAATTCCAATGTGGTTGGTTTCCAATCCCCCGATGTTGTTGTGAATATATATATATATATATATATATACCTACAAAACACATAATACCTCCTTCAGCCTCGTGGCCGCATTAAAACATCCATGCCAAAATATGTAATATAAATCTAAAATCATCTAGGCAGTTCTGAATCATTTACAAATTTCTAAAGAACATTTCTATCTAATGTTTCATCCATGTCAAAATGATCACAACATTAATTCAATTATCGAGAGCCTACCATGGTGAAAAAGTATATCGCATGTCGAAATATATATATATATATATATAACCATGTCCACAACATATCAACATCAATATTAAATGTCTCTAACAATCCACATGCATCATATATGAATCGAAATCAACAACAATCCAATATTTCTAACGCCTAGTTTCATACTACAACAAGCTACAAATCGAAATCAAAAAGTTACAACAATGTCCGTATGTAGTCGACAATATCATAATCAAAGCAAAAGGTGTCAAAGGGAAGTGGGCACTACATATTCAACCCTTGTTCGTGATTTATTAGTGATGCATGCAACTCATCAATTGAAACCTGACTTAGATCTTTAATTTTTTCAATAACAACAACTAAAGGATCAAAATTTGCGGGAAAACTTCTAAACAACTTTTCAATAATCATCTCGTCTTCAATAATTTCACCATAGGATTTAATTTGATTGAATAAACTAATTAAAAAAGTAAAGAATGATTCTATGTGATTTGAATATTTCATTAACAAAATCTCTTCAAGTAATTGCAGTTTGGTGGTTTTTACTTTCTCCTTACCTTGATACAAAACTTGGAGAGTGTCCCATGCTATTATTGCTTTACTAGCCACTTTGTCACTCTAGGTAGGATGCTTTCATGCATGGCTTGATGAATATAGTAAAAGAGGTTTTCCATATTTCTTTCTTAATTCTTTCAAAGCATCTTTTTGTCGTGAGAGTATATTATATGTTGTTGCATCTCGTGCGCTTTGTGTAACCATTTTTACAATTTTCCACACATCCTAGGATTTGAATAGTGCCTTCATGGTTAATGACCAATATTCATAATTATTTTCTCAGTAAATTACGGTGCTTTGTAGATCGGATCTGGATATGAAGCCATAGCTTGCGTTAATTATAAACATTTTGAAAAACAACACTCTAATACCAATTTGTAGAAATTAGGCAAATAAAACAATGAACAATAGAAATAAAATAAAGAATATTGCAAATAAACAAAGTCTTCCAAACTCAAGTCAATGCTTCGTATATATATCTTCTTCTTTGTCGAGCTTCAACTCAATACAATCTGTGTGTAAAAACACTTACAATTACCTCCAATATATAGAGGTATTTCATCTAACAATAGAACACACAACTCTAAAAATAGAGAAATCTTAATAATAGAACTATTAGCTAAAAATAGTGCATGATTTTGTGCATGCAAACAAAGCTATTTCTTTTATTTTCTTTTATCCTAAAAATAGGGACATCTAATTAAAACTTAACTATGCATGGAAAAGCAAGTTGCTTTTTGTTTTTCCTAATAATAGCAAAAGCATGTGGGGTGAAATTATCTATTTCTAATACTTTATATAGATCTTCTTGATTCAAATATACATTAAGTCCAGCTTACCTCATTTTGAAACTTTTCGATGCTTGGTCACTCACACACAATCACACTTTAATAAATTCATGAATTTTAGAAAAATGAAACTCAAAGGTTTTGAAGTTGAGATTTCCTTTGAAAGGGAATTTTTCTCTACATCTAGGATATTTGGCTTCAACATACATCACAAGGTTTGAGTTCGAGTTCATGCTTGATAAGGATAAAGTTCAGCGGTTTGACTTTCCAATAAAAAAATATCTTCTAATTTTCTTTAAAAAACATAACTATATCAGCTTAGACAAAGTTAAGATATCTTTCTATTCTCTACTTTTCACTCCATGTATATATGTATACACACATTTATAAAATAGTACAAAAACATTTTTAAGAACTTCCCATATAAAAATAATGGATAAAATTCATGCTTATGTTTATGTTTAATGAGGTTAAAGTTTGGAAAATTTTGATTTTTTTCTATGAAGTTTTTCGTAATGTGTGACATAGACTTCAACCATATTATGCACCACTATAAAAACATTTAACTATCATGTTCTTCCATCACAAAAATATGAAAACCACCTTTCCACTATCTAAGGTCTTTTTACTTACACAATTTTGAATATAAAATAATATTATGGTGTTTATAAAAATACTTCTTACTCTATCATCAAGTGGGATTTTTTTCTAGTTGCGATGCAACATTGATCCATCAAACAATGAAAACCATCTTTCCCCAATCCGATGTCTTTAATACTAAGGTAATTTTAAATATAAAATAGTTTCATGATAATTATAAAAATACTTCTTACTCTATAATCAAGTGAGATTTGTTATTCTCAATGCAACACTAATTGATCACACAACTATGAAAATGATATTTCCACAATATGAGGTCTTTTGTACTTAGGTGTAGAATTATAGAAAATAAAAACAACAAATACATAAATAATAAAATGAAAAATTAATAGATATTTAATCCTAAAAACAACAATGTTGTGCATAATTCTATTACTCCTTTAACTTCAACTTTTTTCTTCTTCAATATGTTCTTTTAATGATTACAATGCCTCATATATAGAGAGCTCTTACATAAAAATAAATCATGATAAGACTCTAAGAATAGAGCATGTCACACATGCATCAAACAAACCTCATTTGTGCCTCTAAAGGAAACCCTGATGCAAGAGTGGTGGTGGTCTTATTAGAAATCATAAGGTCATCTCATCGTTGCTATGCGCTTGGACCCATGGGTAACCGGTCACAAATCATTGCTTGGAAGCACTAACATCTCTCCGGGAATCAGAATTACTAGATCTCTCAATGTGGATTACCTCATTTTGGAAAGTGACACTATGAACATAATCAATAACCTCTCTAAAACCAAGCTTGAGTAGATCTATAATGGACTTTGTAAATGAAGATTTCTACCTATGCAATGGTCTTAACATAAAATTCCAACATGTTTATAGGGAAGGAAATAAATCTACGGATGCATTAGCTAATGTTGGGGTGTCTATTATCAATTATAAAGAGTGGTATGATAGTTTTAGACACCAAACATCTATGCCCCCTCCGAGACAAAATATACTTATGACCAAAGACAACACATTTACGGACACCCCACTATACCGCCCATTTTTAATTAATTTAGTTATGACCCATCATATCTCAGAAGATCTAAAATGGTTATTTAATTAAAATAATTAAATTACCTATTATCCCCTCACACCTCACCTCACACCTCGTTGAGTTAACTCGGACACCTCACTAAACCTGCTTCTAAACCACTTCCTCAAAAAACACTAACCTATTTCCTAACTAACTAAGCCTTCTAACTAGCCAAATCCTCCAAAAAGAAAGTTCTTCCATCCTAAAAACTTAGCTCGTGCTTTTTAACCATCCCCATACTCATCACTTCAAAATGCATTCATTTTGAACTAAAAATGGAAGGAAATCATGTGATTTTCTAACCAAACTAGTTTTCTTTAGAATCGTTAACAATTTACCCGATCGCCGATGGTCTATTTATAGTTGTTTGCTTAACTCATTTGGGGGACAAAATTCTCAAGATTTGCAGGTTTAGGCTATTCCAATCCTAGTTTATGAGGTATCTAGATACTTCACAACAACACTCACATAACATTACATGCTAAAAAATGTCGATTCATCATCGTATTGATCATTTTCATCCTCCAACTACCAAGTCTTCTTGTTCTTCCTATTCTACCAACACAACTTACAAGGTAAATCAATCATTTCAATTTAGTTCAAATATCATAAAAGTAGATTTTTTTCTTGTATTACATTTATATGTTGGATAATAGTTTGTTTCATTAAATCAATGACTCGAATCATGAGCTTGTTTTAGAATAATTCTTAGATTTTGAAGAATCGCTAAATCGATTAGCCCAATCGCTAATGATTTCTCCTAATCGCTAGCAATTCCTATGCTTTCATGATTTTTCATCATTTTTTACTAAATCTAATCAAAATGTTTCATTTTTCCTTGTTATCTACTAATCATTTATCTAAGCATGATGTCTTCGGGCTATCATTAGGAGGTTCTAACTGCCAACAACTCGATTCCTTTCTCGTTGTTCCGCCATCCATTGTACTAGAGCAATACAACTTGCTCCACGATCTTAAACTTTGTGAAATCTAGAAACTCCATTTGATCACTTGAGAGGCAATTTCTGCTGCAACACAACACATCCGTGGGAAGCCACCGATGCCTTTGGGAGGCATACGATGAAGCAATAAGGCTCTGGAGGATCTTGTCTTCAGTCTTAACGATGACAATACGAGACCGATCTCAAACATCCGGAGGAGGATTACCGTCATCCTCACGATTCCAATTCGTTAGCCACATCAAGCATCTCCAGTTCAAAGTCTACTTTTCCTTGCCAATATGAAACTCAGGAAGAAGATTTAAACTTCTTTTCGCGAGGATTACATTTCTATCCATGACCCGGACTGATCAAGAAGAGGACGAAACCAATGATTCAACTGAATCTCATTCTCTTTTTTGTGAAAATATCTATACAGACCAGGAGTTTGACTTATAGATGTAATCATAATCCACATTAGTCATATATGTATCTAGACAAATAAGTGATAATCACATGCTTATCTAACAACTTGGTATACACAATCATATGTACTAAATAAAGCTCGAATGTTTTCTAATCATCAATAATATCTTGATATAATTTGTATCTTTTTTTATATGATTTTTTTCTGCAGGTAAGGAAGCCTTCCATCACTTGTTCTAAAATAGTGCAAAAACAAAACATAATCCACATCCATGGGTATCCTAGAAACCCCTTTGCCATATCGAGGTCGAGTTCAATCATTACCTCTTGAATTGTCAAGATAACCAAGGTAAAACCATGCAGAGACATTTCAGCACATCCGTGGGACCTTGAATCCCTATTTAATTTCATTAATTTATCATCATTTTGATTTTTTTCATCGATCGCTAATCGTTGGCGATTGGCTTAATCACCAGATTCCACCGAATCGCTAGCGATTCCCTAAGTTGTTTTTCTTAACATTCATTAACAATTTAGTGTTCTTTTTTTTCGTTTTCCTGCTACCTCTAATCAAATTGTAGGATCTGTTTCTCTAGGAATAATACCTCTAGATTTTCTAAAAAATTCAATAATTGCTAAAAGAATAAAAAAATAAAAAATTAGCGCTCTCATGGTAAGTCCTAAAACCATATTTTATCTTTCTTTTGCCATTCTTGTTTGATTGTCCTCATCAAAGACAACATTTTGTTTTGGAATTCTAAAATAAACAATTTGCATTCTTCTTGATCACGTAGTCTTAATTATCAAGGTAAAATTATTGCAGTCACCTTTTTCCCTCACACACAACTAAACCACATTAGAATAAAAATGCATCTAAACAAACTCCCACCCATGTGAAATTGATTGAGATTTCATCACCTAATAGGAAATTGACTTGGTGTTTTGGCCGAGCATAAACACTGCTTGTCAATATATTTTGGCTCAAAGACATGACTCCCTTATCATAAAGCGAGACCGTGAAGTGAGGGTGTAGGCCCCAATATACACGCCCCGTATTGACAAAATACAAAGTTGTGCTTCTCATGTACCTTTGGGTATATCAAGAACTCTGCCTTTAAAAACACTAAAACCTTCCTTAGATAGCCATTTCTTAGATCCTTGTTGACTATTTTACATTTCACCTTTCATAATTAATTAATATAAGAATAAAATAATTATTTGCTTCCCTTTGCTTGTTGATTGTTAATAAATACATTTAGTCATTAATCATTTTACTATCCGTGTTGTGTGTGTTTTTTATCATGGTTCTTACTTAGACAACAAGTACATAACACAACAAAATATGTCTACTCCATTCCCTATATTTCAAATTCAAGCCCCACTTTGTATACTACACCACTCCCAAGAATAATTTCTTCGCAAATTCAACCACAAGAATTACTTTATCAAACGAATGCATCCAATCCCTTTTCCAACACACAAACATGGAATGGAGTAGGGTTTGGTCATAAAATGAAATTGACAACAATCCTTTCATTCTCCACAATAATACCATGGATGAATTCTTTATACATTGGAATCAAAACATTCTTTTTCCCCCATTGCACATGAACTCCCATTTTATAATGGCGGTGATCCTATTTTTGAGAAAATGTTAGATTCAATCCCATTACTCTAAATGCATACCTAGCAAAGTGAGAAATCTACAAATGCAATCACTCACACACACGTAACTGCTGCACATGCTCACAACCCTTTACCTTGCCATCGCACAACTCATTGAATAAAACCAACAACCTATTATCTAATAGTTGTTTTTTGATACTTCAGCTCAAACTCGAAATGCTAAGCATTAGCCAATCTCGAGAATGCTACTTAGCTCTTCCAATCCATTTGACACATTGGACAAGCAACCTTTTGTAAGTCAACCAAAAACATTTGATGTTTCTCAACATTATGTCTATGATCTCCATATGATCTCATCACAAAACGTGTCCACCTAACAACTTATGTCTTCCTCTAGTCCCTCAATATGGTCTTCACTTCTCTAAAGTAGTGCCTTTGCCTCCACGATGGATTTTAGGCCTCACGGTATCAACGCTCATCATTAAGTTTTGTTCCTCTTTCTACTCTTATATCATCTCAATAGAATATTGTTCCCATTCAAAGCATCACCATGTCTATCCCTTCAACAAAATTGATGATTAACACTAGTGCTATTGCCGATACACATCCCGCTTCGCAATACATGCTGCAAATTTCTCAACCTTTGATGTCACGGTCTATTCCACAAAATATCCCACAAAAAAATATTCTACAACAGAACATTCTACGGCAAATGTCATCATTTTCTGCTTCTTCTACACCATTCCAACACATTCCCACATATTCACATTCTTCGCACAAGTATTGACACCATACCAATACATTAAAACTCACAATCAAGTGCTTTTCAACAATGTTCTTTCCCCAACAAAACTTCTCTCAACAAAATATCCCATCGCAAAAACATCCCAAAGTATAAAACATTCCATCACCGAACATTCCCTATCGTAGAACATTCTCAATGTAACTTTCCTCATCAACAACATGCACCTCAACAAAATATTCCACAATACGATGCCACACAACATAACGTTTGCACAACAAAATAATCCCTTATCAATTTAACCTCTCTTATCAACAAAATATCCCTCAAATAAATGTTCCTCATCAACAAGACATTCTACAACAACATCAGGGCATATTCCCCCCTAGTACTCATATCAACCTAGCCCATCTTTGGGCCAATAGGATCAAGAAAGACCCCTTCACGCCATCCTAAGCCGCATATCTTAATTTGAGGCTGCCTCATCCTCATCCAAAAATACTCTCTCCCTATGAACAAATCAGAACAAACCCATTCATCTTTTCATACCATACAAACCATATCCCCCTTACTAGAACTCCTTAAGTTTATCAAGTTCTACAACAAAGATGACCCTCATCGACACATTCTATGCTTTTGTCATGCATGTTATTAGATATCCCATGACCAAGATTTAATGCTAAGAACATTTCCTATGTCTCTTAAGTAGTCCTTCTCTGGACCGGGTACAATAACATTCCACAACATTCCTTATTTTTGTTGCATAAGAGCTTCTTGCCCAACTCTTCCTAGATAATTTCTCCATAAATTTATCTTGTAAAATCACTATTAATGATTTATATGCCATTAGACAATTTGAAGATGAATGCGCCACTTCTAATTCGTTTCCGTTGGAGGTGTAACCAATCAGCTTATCCTTCACATTACCACAAACATAATTGATTGATATTTTTTTTTGCACTCTTGCTAAGCATATCTCATCCACTTTACAAATCCAATCATTCCACACCTTCGATGAAGAATTCACCATGGCCCGTAAGTTAGAATTGTGATCACTAGAAGACGAGCGGGTGAAGCTTCACCCCAAGAAACCAAAAGTAGAGTTCCCATATAAACCAACATCTAATCTAGACAAAACCAAAAGCAAATGCTAATGCCATTGTCATCAAATCTTCTCCTAAAGAAAATCTGTTGTCAAACGAGTTTGCCAACAACAGTTACACACCCATAATAGAAACTTATAGTGCAAGTATTAAAAAATTACTCGCTTATAATATCATATCATTACCTCTCATTCAACCCATCGACATATCAGTGTCAAAACCCATTTGGTACCATGATAATGATTATTGCAAATTCCATAGAGTAAACGGTCATGAAATAGAAAGATGTCACACTTTTCGCGTAATATCCTTCAGATTTGATTGATAAAGCCAACCTTCATGTAGATAATCTAAATGCACCTCCAAACCAAAACCTTGATATATCAAACAACCCTTCCCGAATCGCTCTCTTGCCATTTGATTCACCACTAGCTAATGTCGTCCAAACCATTAACACAATAATGAAAATTGAACCCATTTCTTCATCCGCTATGTTGCGCTAGCGAAAAAATATCCACAAAATCCTGTTAGAGACTAATGAACATGTTGTCACTATTACATAACTATCCCCTTCTTCACTCAACATAAAAATACTCCTTGCCCTCAATTGATTCAACACTTACCAAATTGATACCAACACCGGATAAACCCGCAGACACCGAACCACTACCTACCACTAGAATTCTTCCCACATTGTTACTAAATCAAGCATGGATCCATGCCTACATCAACAAATACTACTAAACGCAACTACACTTGCTCCCAAATCAGAATATAAAATGATACCATTAGAAACATTTTTGGCTCAATCACCCCTAACTAAATCCACCAAGAATCTTAGTCATCAACAAACTACCAAAATGTATAATCCTAAAAATCATGTGGACTATATTAACCGTATTTGTTAGGAAATAAGAGATAAAATATTAGTAATAATCCTTACGTAATCGCAATAAAGAAACTAATATGCAAAAATATTACAGATCTCAAATATAAGTGTATAATAAATAACACAATACAAAGAGACAAGATTTAACGTGGTTCACCCAATTTAGGCTACGTCTACCAAGAATCACTTGCTCGATTTTATTACAAGCCTCCACTCTCTCAATACAATACCTAGATCCGCTTGGAGCTATGCTTTCAACAAACTCTCTGAGGTAATTCACACCCAAATTCAAAGCACATATACAATACATTTGCATTGTCTATCTATCATATGCATAAGAACATATAAATAGACAATTGCTTAAGAAGTTTGGATACAAAACCGTGGGTATCAAAACCATGGGCAAAAATGTGGGTATCAAAACAATGGGCAAAAACCGTGGGTGTCAAAAAACTGGCATCCGAAAAACATAGGCCCAAAAACAACCTATAACTGATTATGCCACATTACCCATGGGTTAATAAACCACCATGAAAATTTGCTGGGGGCCGCCCGAGCCCCATCGATTAGGGAGCCACCCCCCGAAACCCTTGACCGCTCACCGGCGAGCGGGACCGCCGTAAAAATACCAAAGTAGTGTAACACATAGAAGGTGTACCACACTCTAACATGAAAACAAGCTCCACAACATAACAGTATTATCCGAGCCCCTCTCCCTTCATTAGCATCAACGTTAACAAATATGCCGAATTCATCTAAGACTTTGAAGGGTCCAAATAAGTAGGATGTTGTCTAAGTCTTTAAAAATCCTCATTATGATGAAACTTATTGTTTCCACGGTCCTCCACCACCTCTTCATCCAAGGGGCATACCTTCTTTTAAAGAACCCTTTTTCGTGAAAAAATTGAGACTTATAAGATCTCTTGAAAAATATTTTCTAAAACCTTAATCAAAGACCCTCAAACGATCCCCTCATTCCTTATACCTTCAATCACCCCATTATTACAAGGGAAAAACCCATTCATCATGTTCCTACAAAGTGAGTCCTTACACTACATCCACTATCCCATAATGGACAAGTTACATCCGACCCTCGTACATTTATCCCCATACAATCTAAGTATCCTCGTTGCCACCACTAATACAAGAACACTGCCATCACCCATTCATTGGAACAACTATGAGACCACCGTGATCACCGAGTGAACTTGAGAAACCTATTTTGCCTATCCCCACCAAAAATCAATCCTAGTGGCATTCGACCCAAAAGGGTGGTATGCTACCATTTTGGATAATCTATTACAAGAATCACTAATCACATTACCCCTCCAAAGCCGTCAAGTCATCGTGGGATGGAAACCTATATGGTATGATTTTAATACTTTTTGTGATTATCATAAAACCTAGGGACACACCATAGAAGATTATAAAGCCTTCCATCGGAAGATTCGTAAGATGGGAAATTCACTCTTTCTCCCGCCCCATCCTATTCCAACTTCAACATGAACACCATCGGCCGAGTTTACTTCTAAAGCCCCCGATCATCAAATCAATGTTGTGCACATCACCACATGCTCACAAAATTACAACAACAAACCTTCTGAATCCAAACAAGAAAAATACACTATCGCTATACCTCTTCCACCAAGATCATCAACATCATATGATAAACTCAAAGTATCAATTTCACTAGCTCCTAAAGATCTTAATTAATTTAATTCATCTAAAGCAAAAATTTCAATAAAAACCACCCCTCTTCCTCTCACCACATTATAGAAAATAGCCACTAAACAATTACACCAATCCCCTGTCAAAATGTCACTTTATGAACTCATTCAGACATCGCCTCCCTTACAAAAAAGCCATGATATAAGCACTTCAATCTATTACTATCTCATCCAATGACTCATCCCCTCTGCGAATTTTGCAGGTGCCACAAAGCATCCACCACAATTTTTTTCAAACATATGAAATACTCACTCTTAGACCCAAAAGAACATGATCTACCACTTTTTGTCACTACTCAAGTCAATGATATTTCTATCAAAAGCGTCATGATTGATAAGCGGTGCTGCTATCAACATTATATCCTCTCTAGCCTTTGAACTCGATTAACCAACATGGTTGTCTCTCAAACCTTAGTCCTATTGCGTTCATTTGATGATACAATCGCACCCACACTGCACTTAATCGCCATTTTACCACTTAAAGTTGGTGTTAAAGCCTCTACAAGAACTCTTCTACATTATATAAGGAGAGCCAATATAATATGTTATTAGGGCGTACTGGATACAAACCATGTGTTTCATTCTTTCAAATCTCCATCGCTGCCTTAAGTATGAACACGAAGGGAAGACCTACATAGTCCCCACTGACCCGAATCCATTTGTTGGCTGTTATATGATGTATCATCCAAACGATGTATTAGTACCTAAATATGTTTATGAGTCTTTTGATCAAGCATCTACTAGCACATCAATGTATTCTTATAAACTACAGATGATTCCTGTTAGAGAAGATGTGAAATGTCTCACTCTTGGGGAATATCACCTTCTTATGCTTAACTCTATCCCATCACCAAAAATGTATGGTCACCCTGATAAGAAACCCATGTACAACTTCGATGTGGGAGATATTATCTCTTATGGGCCCACATACCTTAAAAATATTGTTTATGGGTGGGTTTGATAAACCACCCCGAATCAACCAAATTGTACCATACAACACCATTTAAATAAAACCTTAAGTCTCTTGATAATCCCAAATTTTCCCGTATGTACCTACACCATTGTGCATGGAAAGGATTTGGCATGGGCAATACGAACAAGGAATACATGATCAACCTATCTTGAAAAACCTCAAGCCATATGAGAAAAATGGCCTAGGTTATGGAAAATTTAACCCCAAAATGGTTCAAGCTCCTTCAACTGAGAAAGGAATTGCTGTACCCATTTTTGGATCAGAATTGTCATCACCCACTAAATTTAAGAACTCTACAGAACTCGATGACACCTTTGTATCTATCCCGCTAATTTTTTTAGTCAACACTATATCCTTAGGACCACTCACATATCAATTAGGGGGCTCTGTCAAATCATTACCACTTGTTTCACTAGACATGATTGAGGAAGATTTACCTACCGTAGATATCCTCCAGTTGTTAGGATGATCAAGAAATTCTCTCACATGGGAGCCAAGAACGCTTCCTTTAGAAACTCCTACCATCTGAAACATCCACTCTTTCTCAATGAATCCACTTGATGTTAATCTAGGAACCATGCATGATCCTCGTGATAGTCAAAGTCGGTCAAAGTATGGATCCACAAGAATTACACAACTTTAGAAAATTTCTAACAAAATATCACCAAGCCTTCACTTGGTCATATAGTGATATGCCCGGAATTGATCCCAACATTGTTGTACATAACATCGTCACATATCCTAATGCCAAACCAATCAAACAAAACTTTGCAAAATGCACCTACAGTATAGCTCTCCTTGTTAAGGAAGAATTGTAGTGTGTTTTAACAGTAAATTTCATCATACCTATCACTATCTATAATGGGTCTCCAACATTGTCCCCGTAGCCAAGAATTCATGAAAAATTCACATTTGTATAGATTTGAGGGATCTCAACCTCGCACTCCGCCCAAAGGATGATTTCCTCTTTCTAACATAGATCATCTCATCGACTTAACCATCGCTATGAAATGCTATCTCTCATGGATAGTTTTTCTGGTTATAATCAAATCATCATTGACTTGACGCTCAACGTAAAACATCTTTCATTACCCTATGGGAACCTTTTGCTATCGTGTCATGCTCTTCAGACTTAAAAATTCCGGGGCAACGTATCAAAGTGCCATGACATACATCTTCCATGACCTTATTCATAAAATTGTTGAGGATTACATGACTTAACTCTTAGAAAGAATAAATCTCGAAAAAACTCGTCTCAAAGTCCTAATCGATCTTCACCCGCCTTATTCAATTTTGCCTCCATCTCAATCCTGTAAAATAAGTTTTTAGTGTTCTCACTAGAAAATGTTTAGGGTTTATCATATCTATTCATGGAATTGAAGTCAACCCCACAAAAGTTGGGGCAATCATCAAAATTCCTCCACCCACTAATCTTAAGAAACTATGTAGCGTTCAAGGAAAATTACGGTTCCATTTGATGCTTTTTATATCGCAACTCTTTGATCATTTCCAACCCTTTCATCACCTGATTTGCAAAGATGTTGAGTTCCATTGGGATGTAGACTGTCAATTGGCATTTGAGAAAATTAAAGAACAAATTTTTAGACCACCTATCCTCACTCCACCATGCGAATGAGAGCCATATTACTTATATATATCCACTTCCGAGCATGCCCTAGGAGCCATGCTTGCCCACCAAGACAAGAAAGGTCGTGAACATGCCATATATTACATCGGTTGCACACTCCATGAATACGAGATGCATTATATAGAGATTAAAAACTATGTTGTGCATTATATTTTGCCACTTCCAAGCTATGAAACTATCTTTTAAACCACAAAACATATGTTGTCACTAGTTTTAACCCACTTAAAGTCATGCATGCCAAACCACACCATAATGACAACATAACCCGATGGCTCATGTGCTAATAATGACCGATTCGACTTGGAAATTATACCATGAAACTCCATTAAAGGACATGCCATTGTTGATCAACTCACCGAGGCACCTCTTCTAGATAAGAAACCACCTTATGAAAGATTTCTTGATGAATCCATTAATAATGTTGATGAATCAAACGATTGTGAATGAGACTTTGTCCCAGTCAAAATGACCCTTTTCTTTAATGGCGCTAAATGATAAGAAGGCAGAGGAGCTGACATAGTCATCATACCACCATGGGGAATTCCCATTCCATTATCATTTAAACTCAATTTCAAGTGCACTAATAATATAGCAGAGTACGAAGCTTTAATCATGGGGTTGCAAACTGCTATTCTCTTAGGTGTCCAAGTCTTGGAGTTCTATGAAGATTTGTAACTTTTCATCAGCCAAGTCAAAGGGGAATTTCAATGTAAAAATGAAATACTTCAAAAATATAAGGTTATTGTTGATTTTCTCCTTGGTGTGTTCGATCGATATAACATTCAAGACATCCCACGATCCTCTAATATATTCGCTGATACCATGGCTTCCTTAGGATCCCTTGTGTCTTTTAGAATGAAGAAATCAAAGGATAAAACTAAAATTCTTGTATTCATCCAAAGCTTGAACCATCCTTCACATCAAAATGAGCTACCTTCCGTCCACAATATCAACGCAAAATCATCATATCTATGGTATACTCAGATATTTGATTACCTCACGGAATCTAAAATCCCCCTAGACCTATTATAAGGCACTAAACACTCTTTTCTTCAATGTGTCACTCGATTCATTATCATAGGAGGTATCCCTTATAGACGTAGCTTTGATGGAATATTATTGCATTGTTTTAAGTCATATGAATCAATTAAAGCAATCAATAAGTCCACGATGGTATTTGTTGTGGTCATTTCAAAGTGGAAACGCTATCTCCAAACATGTCATACGATTTTCGGGATACTACGGCCTGCAATTATTAGGGACTATTGTACATACGTAAAGAATCGTGTCAAATGTCAACTCCATTTTGATCTTATCACATTCCTAGGGCCAAGCATTAGAACTCCTTTCAGACTTATGGCCTTTTTCCCAATGGGGACTAGACCTAATTGGTGGAATCGGTCCAAAATCATCTCAACAACATCATTCAATTATCACCGCAATCGAATACTTCACTAAATGGGTGTAGCTATTCCTTTAAAATGACAAAGTCTAAACCTATCATTAATTTTATATACAAAAAATATCATTTGTTGCTTTGGTATCCCACACAAGTTTAGCAAGCTTAAAAACTAAAAGTCCTTCATAAATAAGGAAGTTAAGAAGCTTTTGTAATACATTAAACATTAAAATAATCTTCTCATCACCATATTACCTTCAAGAAAATGGACAAGATGAAGCCTCCAAACAAAACAATAAAAAACAATTTTATGAAAAACGGTAAATGACGCAGCAAGAATTAACACACTTAGATTCGATTCAGCTCCATGGGCTTATCGAACTAGTATCTGTACACCTACGAAACCACAACCTACTCACTTGTTTATGGCTCTAAAGCCATCGTACCCTAGAAATTCAAATTCCATCACTTAGTGTGTCTCTAAAAGACTTCATTCTCGATGAAGAGTACCACCAAAATTGCCTAACACAACTTGAATTATTAGATGAAAAGCATTTAACATCTCGACAACAATAGGTATATCAACAACGCATTAGCAGAGCATATAACAAGCATATCAAGGAGCGTGAATTTAAAATTAGTGACCTTGTAGTTAAGGAAAATTAAAATGTAACTACATTAGAATGAAGCAAACTGAAATTTTTTCCCCCAAATGGATCGGTCCATATATTATCACTCATAAGTATGGGTCAGGGGCATATCCTCTCGCTTATATCAAGGGGAACTCCGAGGCGGAACCCCTAAATGCTTTGCACTTGTAACCTTTTGTACTGTTAAATGATTGATTATCATGACAACAATTTCAATTGAACATTCTCCTTTATCACACAAAGCTTAGAATCCATTCCATTACTCCTCCCTATCATTATTACATATGGGGCATATGGATTTAGTTCTCCTATGAAGTGATCCTATCCTTAGTAAAAAAATTATTAGGGACTTTCCCTCACTTAAGAAAAGAAAAATATGTAATCGTGGATGCTTTTACTATAAGTCAAAAGGATATAGACATGATCCTCAAGGACAACTATTCAAAAGTTATATTATAAAAATATAAAGAAAAGTAGATTGATCCCTCAAAGGAAAACTACCTATCAAAATCATGGACCGATCCGCGTGAAGGACGCACCATTCCATTCAAATAAAAATCTAGACCATACCCTCAAAGGATGGCTACTTATATATATACAAGGCTTCCAAAGATTGATCAACCTTCAAAATAAAAATCATTCAGAAAGCTTCCCACATTGATCAACTTTCCCATAATCAAACTTCCCGCATTGACCAATTTTCTTTAACAAAAATATTATTGTAAAAGCTGGGAATTTCCCTATGAATTTGTAAAAAAGGAGAACCTTCCTCCCTACAATGGCATGCATCCATATGTTTCTATAATTTTCACAAAAGTGATTTCTTTTCGATCCATCATAATCTCTAAATTGTCCAATGACAATCTCATTTATCTTTTTGAAAGGCTACAAGTGAAAATCCTATCAGACCCTGTTATCGCCCAATTTTGATTTCGCAAAATCGATTAAAAAAATGGAAATTTAAATTTTTTTCAAAAGTGTTTCTTTATGTGGTTTATCACCCTCATGACAACCATATCCTTTGTGATCGTTTCAGTCTTCGTTTCATCCTTTTCGGTGAGAACTCCTCGCCCAGTTTTAAATCGCATTAAAATACATTAAAATTAATTAATTAATAATTAATTAATTAATTGCTCTTTGTTTGATAAAATTAATTTTTAAATAACTTGGGATTATTTAATTAAAAAAATATTAATTTAAAAATGCATTAGACAAATTTTTATTTTATTTCCGGGAAGTAAGCTTATGCTTCCAATTGCTTTGGGAATGCCAAATTGGCCTCCAGAACCTGCATTTCCCCTTTCTGGCAATCTTATTTTAATTTACCGCTTGTGGGATTTTCTCCACCAATTTCCAAATCATGGACTCGCTAACAAGAAAGAAATCTCCCATTTCATCATGGGAAATTGAACGGAGAATGCCAACCCACTTTTCCATTCCCATTGGCACTTGCCGTCGCTTTCCCCATTTCCCCGGTGATTAATTCTACTACCCTGGGAAGAGAGGAAGTTGATTAATCTTCATAACTTCCTCCGTCAAACTCGTTGGAAATAGTCGTGTGAAGCTTTTCGATTGCTTCTTATTTCTTCTCAAGGACATAATATTTTATCACATCCTACAACATCTGTGAACGCTATTTGTCAGAAGAAGAAATACAAGAGGACAACCATAGAAGTTTTACTCAAATGAAAGATATATC
Source organism: Taxus wallichiana var. yunnanensis (assembly GCA_018340775.1). NCBI lineage: Eukaryota > Viridiplantae > Streptophyta > Pinopsida > Cupressales > Taxaceae > Taxus > Taxus wallichiana. The sequence goes on from CM031243.1 coordinate 666,440,008, forward strand.
CAAGACAAAGAAATCATTTCACGTGTACAGGGGAAGAAGAGAACATATGATTTGCACATGTTTTTAAAGGAGAAAACAAAAACAAGTTCCCATGCCTAAGAAATACAAGAAGACCACGCACTGTCTGCCCACACCCATGCAGTGTAAGTAGAAGACAAAGACAAAAATCCACGCATTAGCCTAAAAGAATAGAGGGAGAATAGTCTAAAACATTCTATGCGCAGGAAGAGGAGGAGAACATTCTAAAACATTCTACGTAGGGAAGAGGAAGAGGATAGTCCAAAATAGCAGAGGAGGGACAGTTTACAAATTCCGTGCATTTGCCAAAGAGAAGATAATAATATTTCACACAAGAAAAGGATTAAGAAGGAGGATGTTTCCATCACGCACAACCCATGCAGACCTTAAGGAGGAATCCACATAGAGTTTAACAGCAAAATACCCATGCATGAGAAAATCCTTCATGCACCCACCAAAACAAGAGCCATGTGGAGGACGAGAAAAATACATGCACGAGGTCAAGAGGAAAGATAGCCAAGATAAAATAAAAATTACAGTCCAAAAAAAATCCAAAGAGGGAGAATAAAGAAAGGCCATGCAGAGGAGAGGGTAGTTTTAAAACTCACGCTGAGAGTAGTCGTATAGAGCCCACGTAGCTTCAAGGAACAACTAAGAGCCCATGCATCAAACAACACTTTGCACCACATGCCAAGAATAGGAGATTCTCACGTAGGAATCAAGGAAAGAACTACAAAGTTAGAATAATACCCATGCATGGGCTGAGTAAAACACCATGCATAACCGAGAAAGAACAATATTCCAATGGCTCATCCAAATAAAATAAAATAAAAGCAAAGTTTCCACGCATTGGTGGGAAAGCAAAACACCAAAGAAGATCTCTACGCATAGCCAAAAGAAAATAATAAATTTTATAGACAAGAACATTTTTTCCTAGCTAAATGAAGATTAAATATTTTCTATTTCCGCCTACAAGAAATCACACATTCTTAGGAGGATTCACGATTGACTAGAAGATCACACCGAAGAAGTAAATATCAAATGGCACTGGGATTATTAGAATCGGGTGATTTTCACATACCAAGGAGAAATTTGATCTCCGAAAGTAAATTTGATAAAAACCGTGGATATTAAAATCGGGTGATTTTTATTAAAAATAAAAATAAATAATCGTCACTGCACTGAAAATTGTAGTCCGATCAAGTTATTGTTATTATTATTATTATTATTATTATTATTTTAAAATAATAATAATAATATTAAAAATGGAACATATTTTTCTGCATCGATGGAGGTTTTCAGACTCGTGGTAATCCACCTTCTCATGCTGTTTCATGTGGCTCCTAGCTACATTCTTCTCGTGAAATTCATAATGGCTGAAAATCTAACAAATCATAGGAGGGATCGAGGAAGCCAATGGAGAAACTTAACAAATCCATTTTCAAGTGCTGAATTCTAAGGAATTATCCTCTCCAAATTCTATTAAGTCAAAGCATATTGACAAATATCTGGTGATACAAATCAGGCTCATATCAATGAGCAACAATTTTCGCGAGTGGGTGAGTAAACGAATGGTAAAACGCATTTTTCTCTCTGATAGACTTTACCATAGTGCTCTATCCTAAGTTAACATAAAGATTTCTATCTCGGGTGCAGCGTCCGGAATTAATATTGGGTTTGCACTGAGAGCATTGCTATGGATCCCGAGAGATGAGGAATTTCTTAAAGATAATCAACGCAGTTCTTCCTCCTAATCATACTCGCAGCACATTCAGAGAATTGCTCGGGCATAATTCTAATTTCCCCGAGAATGCGGATATCACTCGCCAACAAAGATAATAATTATGGGACAGAACTCGAGATGGATAATATGGAAGACAAAGAACTAGTTAGGTAAAATTCACAAGAGACCTCAAATCACAGCTTCCTAAAGAATCAGACTGCATTGAGTTCGTGAAGAAATCGATATGATTACCTCCAGCCGAGTTTTTGGTCTACCCTTCCTCGCTAGGATTTTCCACCATGGATATATCATTTATATAAATTATCCGAGCCAAGAAAGAGTTTAGATCAAGCAGTACTACCACACCTTCACAAACAATCATAGAAGTAAGATGATCGGATGCTTCAGCATGACATCGTATCTAACTGCGTGGTAGCAGAAGAAAGCAGCAATACAACAACGAAGTACAATG